>VYZM01003130.1:185784-249300 GCA_013398915.1 Dromas ardeola | reverse complement strand
TTTTTTTTTTTTTTTGGCATTCTTTATAGAGCTGTATTTAATAGGTGACCTGCAGTGCCGGGAGGCTAGAGGGGTAATCCACTCTGTTAAAACCTGTGCTGCTTCACCAGTGACCAACAGAGGGCCAGACTCAATGCTCTTACCACAGCAGGGATAAAACTGCTCTTTATTTCGCTATTTTCAGTAGAGAGAGAGTATCAGCAACAGGTACTTTGTTAGCAATACACACCTGCAGCATACCAAACAGAGCAAAGAATAAATTAAATTTAATAATACGTGCATGTAGGAAATAGTGTATGGTTTCAGTGAGTGTACAATTATAGTACAGTAAGTGAATAGCAAGTGGCTAGGAGTCATTCTGAAGAGAAACGCTGTGAAAGTGATATTGCATGATTTGGGTACATTAAACACTTTGCAAAGGGCCTTTTATTTACCATGTAGTGCAAGACCAAAAATCTCTTCTCCACAAAATCAGCAATGCAACACATGCTTCCTGATTAAAACACCACAGATGCTAATTGCGACCCCGAATCGCAGGAATAGCAGGGTAGCACCTCACTTTCCTGACTTAGTCTCGATTTTACCACCCCTTAAAACTGAAAAAAAGGACTTAGGATGAAAGGAGGAATCACATTTGGAAATCCACAATCCACCCGTTTGTTTCTGTGTTTGCTGTGAAGACTAACTCACCCCTATCCACTTTGGACAGATCAAATGCTGTAAAACATCAGGCCTTAATACTACCCTAATAACGCTATATAAATTCTACAGAAATCAGCATCTTCGCATTGCACAAGCAGCTGCAAATAAAGTTGTGCAAAGCAGACGTTACCACGAAATGGGGAAAAATAACAAACAGAGAACACACCAAATGCTTATGCTCCCACCAGTGCTATTTCAGATGCAGAAAAGAAGGTTTTTTCCCAAAGCCATGGACTTTTTCTCATTAAGAGAGAGAGGAATGTTGCAGTGCTGTCTCACTGGCTTCAAGCAAACAACTGCTCGGCGCTCAGCTTGAAAAGACTACCCTGGAGAGGATCCAGAAGGAGCAGCAGCAACACCACACAGAAAAGGCCACCAGGGAAATGGCTTGTTTTTGCAAGTTCATGGGAATTTGAGTTTTGAAACACAATCTTTCCTAGCTGCCTGAGAGCGCCTCATCATACGGGAATTGGCAACCTTTCCAACGCGACTCCGTCTGTGAGCAGCGCAAACAAGCCCTAAGGACGACTGTGCTGCCTAACTTCCAGGAGATAAAGGTCACCAGTCTGGAGTGGCAGAAAACTCTGATTTGGTGCCAAGAGAGTAAAAACTGGATTTTAGGGTTGCTGTGCCCCCAGGAGAGAGCCTGTCCTCTAAACAATGCTCCATATCTCCCAGCATGACTAGAGGAGCAAAAAACCATCACCCTTGGTGCACTTTTTTCATCTAGAACCAGAGAATGGTTTAGGCTGGAAGGGACTCCTGGAGGTCTTGAGTCCAATCTCCTGGTACAGCTGAGCTCCACGCACAGTGAGGTCAGGTTGCTCGGAGCCTTTTCCAGTCAAGGTTTGAAAGTCTCCCTGCATGGAAATTCCAGAGTCTGTCTGGGCAATCTGTTTCAGAGCTTACCCACGCACACTGGAAAACATTCTGATTTGTAACTAAGGAGAATGCGCCTTGTTGCCTGTCGTGCGCGTTGGTTCTCGCCCTGTCTGTGCATTTCTGAGGAGAGCCAGGCTCTTGGGCACTGGTCCCTCCTGTGTAACTGGTGATACCATTCCACGACTCTCACTATTTTCCCGTCTCCCACTCCAGACTTATGCTGTTTTAAGTGTCGCTGCCATCACACTCTGTCTGAGTACAGCCTACATTTATTTCAACCCCCCAAAACAATTACTTTTACTCCGGATTTACTTGTGCTCTTCCCTTGCTGGTGAGATACCCTCCCTGAGTTTACACACCGTAGCCATCTTCCTAACCACTTTATTTTTAAGGCTTCATTCTCCTCCATGCCAGTCAGCCGTAAGTTATCAGTACAATGTGACTGCAAATTAAAAAGAATCCTATTCTTCCAGAGCCAAAAAAAAAAAAAAAAAAAAAAGGCAAGTGAATTGCCAGTTCCCACCCATTACCCAAATCACACAACCGTGCCATGTCTTTTCCTTGCACTCCCTACCAAGATTCCTTCCTTTGCAGTTAACTCCACACAGCCAACAGCATAAGTTCTTTGTGCGAAGGGCTCCATCTCTAGCTATGTAAATTATTAGTCTACGCAGGAGCTCCCGGAGTAACAGAGAGCGGAACCATATGACATTTTTAAGAAACAGGAAAAAACTTAAAGGTAGCTAAGTCACCCACACAGCAACTCTGAAACAGCATCCTAACTATATTAAAATTGTCCTTTTTTTTAAACCACCTATGAATTTTGTTGTACCATGAACAAGTGACAATGATATTATGAAAATAAAACATGCCAAAAAGCACAACTTTGAAACAAGACATAAGATAAAACTGAAGAATTTGGCAATGAATTACAACAATGCAAGAATGGATTTACAGCATACAATACTTAGATATTGTTCGAAGTTTATATTGACTTAGGCAAAATAGATGCTGAGCACTCATAAAATCCCAGAGGTGGTCACAAATATCAAACGTGTCTACGCAATATAGCAGTGATGTTTCAAAGTTCAAATATCACTCCCATTTTGTGGCTGGTGAAATGGAGATATGGAGGCTGGAATAAATTATTGCAGAATAACTAGGGTGTGAATTTAGACTGGTCTCAAAAGTGTGTGCTCACATTTATTCCAAGATAAACATAAGGTAGACTATATCCTGGTTTACAAATGGGAAAGGAATTTCTAGTTAATGACGCTGCATTTAGTGCAGGACCTGCAATAGCGCAGACACAGCTGCCCCAGGGCAACCAGTGTGCTACGTATGTTATAAAACAACTTTCAACAGCACTCACCTGATGGTTCATTTATTTAAGAACGGATATATTTCTACCCCAAAACCGAACACTGCACGTTTGACCAGGTAATCACTCTTAAAATTCTTTCTGCCTCCCTCCCCAAGGATTGTAGCATACGTGGCTAAAATTATAACCAAATTGCTCGTAAAAGATGAGGTTTTTCTTGGGAGAGAAAGGTGATTCCTACTTCCAGTTATTTGAATTTCTTGCCTAGTCTAATTTTCTCCAACAGCTAACGTCCAGATTTCCAAAAGAGTACCAACAACCTGGCCTTCTGAAGATAATACGCTATGTCTTGCATTTTCCACAGAAAGAAAATACTGTAACAGAAGATGCAGTGAAAAATAAATATTTCTGAACAAGGAAATGACCTTTCAGAATTATAACCCTACCTGAGTTGTGCTTTAAGTTCAGTAAACCTGGGTCGTCTACTAGGGTCGTATGCCCAGCACTTGGTCATAAGGCTGTAGAGGGTGGGAGGGCAGTTTGGAGGCATTGGGAGCCGCTCACCGTTCTCGATTCGCCCAATCACATCATTATTCTTCACTCCTTGGAAGGGCTTTACCCCATGCATTAGGATCTCCCACATACACACACCTAAGAAACACACACACAAAAACATTTCTCCCAGCGTGAGCAAACAAAATAACCTATTAAAAAAGAAACAAACCCCAATTCTGCAGAGCCAAACAACGCGATTTCTTCTGAAAGGTATGGCTAGGGAATCAGTTTGACTTACCGGCTGGCAGCAGAGAGGAGTGATGTGCAGTAGGATTACGCACGCAGGATCAACCTGAGCTATTTATGAGGAAGCATGACCCACAGCTGGCTCACGGCAGCCTGGCTTCACATTTCACCACCTTTTACCTATTGTAAATCCGTATGGTTGCTCATATTCAAATCTCGACTTTTACGAAGTAGCATGAGCTGTGTTTGCCTTTCCCTTTGACTAGTTCCAACTGGCTTGTTTGGACACGTAGAGTGTATTATCACTTTGAGGGTGTTTTAACGCTGGCATCGATCCCATTTTTTGTGCTGAAACTATGTAATAAAACAGTTTCTGCTGAAACTATTTTAAAAGCACAAAGGGAAAAGTGGTCTGTCAGTTTAGAATTGGACAGAATGTTCCACAGACTTTGTTTTTCTAACTCCGAATGTACTACAGTTTTCTTCAACCTATTAGAAACCTGCTAAAATTCACATACCCTTCACTTAAAAACATTCACATTTTATTGTAAAAAGGGTGAACCCTTCCTTGTTTGTTCTGCTCTTATTTCAAGCATCATCATCTTTGTTCCTTTACACAGCCTATCTTTGTTCCGTCCATCCAGACCAGCAGTCTGGAGCAGTTTGAGTACAGGTGATCAGTTTCATGTAAAAACTTGCATATTTAGGAAGAAAGATCGAGGCTTCAGGATATTCCCATTTACCCTTATTGTTACTCAGCTTCTGGTCATATTTTGTAAGCTAGTAGGAACTCTGACAGACAAATTAAGTGGGAACCTAGCATTAAATATCTGGAAGCAGGACATGAGGTAGGATGATCTATTCACTAAGCAAGGAAGCAGGTATATCACCATAAAAGATGTAGTGAAAATATAAAATAGAAACAGAAACAACAATAGTATAACAAAAAGAAATCAGAAGGAAAAACAACTGTAAAAAAAATCATCTCCATTACGACTATGACCTAATTTCCTTGTACCTTCATTTCTGGCAGCTTCTTACTAGAGGTGAAAAGGCACATGAAACTTTACGCTTACTAAGTAGAAAAAGGAAAGAACAATACAGAGATGGAAAATGTGCTGGAAGAAAATGGATTTTCAGAAAGCACAGTAAACCCAGTGCCAAATATCTGGAAATTATTCATTTACAGTAGTTAAAATGGAACACTGAACTTCAACAAGACACTTAAGAAACCCCACCATTTGGTATTCACTTACCAAACATCCACACATCGCTCGCTGAGGTAAACCGTCGGAAGTTGATTGACTCTGGAGCCATCCATTTAATAGGTAATTTTCCTTTGGAAGCTATCGGGAAAGCAAGAGAAGGCAGGCTTTTATTTCTACCACTGAGCTCAAACACAGATTTTGTTCCTCTAGACAGAGAGAAGAGCAGCACTTTGCCTAAATATTCAAACTGACTGAGCTCCTTCAAGTTTTAAGTTAATTCTTATTTCAAGATGCAACTACTGCGGTTAAGAAGGTACTGGCATGAAATCTGAAACAATCACAAAAGCTCAGCAAGGGAGTAGGTGTTTTTAAATGATTCATAGAAAAAAGGGTAGGTTGTTTGGCCTTACACAAAACAGAAAAAAGAACCAACAAAACCAAAATAATTCCCTAAACCTCCCAGTAAAGTCCCCAGTAACAAACCCCAAAAGCACAAGAAATGATCATGTCGAAAGTATTCCTCCTCTCAGCAATTAAAACGACGGTATGTAGCTCACAGTGATATGAGATAAATGAACAAGGAAACATAGTAACTGCAAGGTGACAGATAAAGGATATTTTAAAATATATGACTGAAACTAGAAATACACTGAAGATCAGATTTATGGTTTCATAACATACACCAGATATAAAATGCTCCTGTTTGGTACCCTACATGCATTCTCTACTCTCCTGCTGTACTTCCCATCCATCAGGCACTGCAGGACATCTCACAGCTGCTGGAGGCACTTAAAATCAGTGTTCCATCCAAAATGGGGGGAAAAGTAGGCTTCAAAGACTTTTTTGTACCAAACCTCCCTAGTCCAGTGGCATCTGAAGTATGCAGCACACAGTGACAGCACAAACCCAAAATTTAACCATAGGTAACCTTGGGCTCACTGTAGGCTACCTATATTATGCTGTGAATATGAATATTATCTCAAATAAGCCTCAAACGTGGATAATCTTCTAAAAATTGTTAAGAAAAGCACTATAAGCTTGCCCTTAAAAATGGAATTTCACCTACACATGAATTTCCTACATTTTGCAACTTAAATCAGACCTTGCGAATCTTCTTCCTAAGCATACCTGTAGCAATTTACTGTCATTTATTGTTTAATAGCTTGCCTTTTTATACACATACAAGAGCTAGACCAAGAAAACCTGGTTAATTCCTTTTGACAACAAAAGGATCACTATTGTGAGAAGCATTTGTGTTCTAACAGGCCTGCAAGAAGGATCCAGAGTGTCAGCTTACCTTTATAGTAAGTACTGTCTTCCATGTATCGGGATAAACCAAAGTCACCTAATTTCACACAGTCAGTGGCAGATACCAGCACGTTTCTAGCAGCAATATCCCTGCCAAATAAAGGAGACATTATTTCTAGTAATTAAAAAAATTAAAGTGGTGAAATATGATTTGGAAAAAAGTTATTAAAACCCAAATGTATCAAACACCTTTGAGAGGACTGAATTATTCTTCTAGTCGTGGTTTGGGTGTGCACGTACAGAAAAAGATAACCACATATTTGGCTACTGATTCTGAGAAGTTTGCAGAAATGCTGCAGTACGTTTGATCTTTATGAGTAATAGCTGTCGTCTGAAAGTATAGCCATCAATGTCAACATTAGAGGAAAAGGTTTTATTCTTCATCTGTTTAAATGTCACAGGCTAAAAGTTTTTAGCAATTAGAGTTGATAGACAGAAGAAAATCTGCCTCCAGACCCTGCAAATGTAAGGAACTGGTTTAAGGTCTCAGTCCTGTAAGAGGCTTCCTAATAAGGAACTCGGTTTTTAGCGATGCCACAGGGATGATGAGAAGACTTGGGCATTTTTCTCTTGCAGTTTCCCAGGTGAGACACCCCACCGCATGTGTCTGTTGATTCTGGGTTTCAGCAGGTTGACTAAGTATGGACGGATTCAGCTTTGAGCAGTGCAGTAAGCACAGCAAACTGAGCGCTGCTGCTTTCCCCCATTTCAGTACTGTATGAACAAATTCTATTTTGAAATTGTATTGCTAGAGTTAAAATAAACAGCTACTTGGCCAAAATTCAAGTGTCTAACAATTTTAAGAGTCTGTTATTTACAATGTTTTTATATGCGTATCTATGTATATACACATACCTAATACTTACATATACATGTGTTTGTATGTACAATATATACAACACACATATAGAATCTGAACATAAGTATTTAAACACAAATAAAACACTCAAGTTCAAAATGAAATGGTATATGATAACTGGAGTGCTGTGAACTTTTAACCGCATACAGTAAGAGGCTAAAGCCAGTCTCTTCTCCCTAGAAAGCTCGTGTGAAATTCAAAACACACCTAGAAGGAAATTTAGGTTCACTTTCTAGTTAAGCAAGTACTTGTATTTTATAAATATTTAGTTTTCTCTGTTCTTTACTTGAGAAGGTGGCCGCCCCTTGTTTTGCTTTTCCGTATTTGGAAGATTGTAGTTGACTTGCAGCTTTAAAAAAATGTTGTAACCGCAAAGCAACAGCTCAGCTGAAACCTGTTCAGATTAAAATCCAGCACCATCCCCGAGTGGGCCAGCAGGTGTCACTCTTGAAAAGGGTGTAATTTTGGTGACAGCATTTAAAAAAACACGACACACTAATATGGAGACTGCCATAAAAGAGGTAAGTGGATTTTAGGAGTTTCAAAGTATCGCTGCTACACGTTCATCCTAAGTCAAGTAAAAGAAACACAAAAGGAAGGTTTCAAAGAATCCAACTATGCGTTGTAAGCGTTTTTTCTTCGCTTCAGCAAGTGTATCTTACAGCCAGAATACCGCCAGTCAAAAATCTGGTAATCTAAGACACCTCATATTCCCATAAATTGCAAGTAGTTACGTATAAAAATATACCCATACACACATATATGTATAAAAACTTACCTATGTACAAATCTTTTGCTCTCTAAGTAGGCGAGTGCTGTGCTAAGCTGGTAAGCGTAGAGTATCAGAGAGGCCAGATCCAAACTGTATTTCCTTACTTGCAAAAATGATCTCAACTTTTTGCGCAAAGAAGGAAAAAAAGGAGACAAGTTAGGACAAAAAAAATAATGAATTTGAACAAGGCATATCTCAAATTGTAAAGTTTACATGAGTATCAACGGGTATGCCTTTCCTTAAGACTGGATGAGAAAAGAAAATGACTTGCCATGAAGAAATTTGACTCCGGGTTAAATTCAAGCAGTTTTTTTTCTATGTGAAAACCGCTAGCCAAACAAACAAACAAAAATTTATGCCTTGTGTTCAGGCTCCTTGTGAAGACTGAGAGCATGTGCTGCTGCTGTTCCAGAGTACAGCGCCTGTGGACTTTTTATGCATTCTTCCCTTGAGAACTGTGCACGTTTCTGGCCGAAATAATTTCAGAACAAAACAGTACACAGAACAATCGGAACACCAATTAGATCAGCATTTTTTTGGAAGCATTAATTTTAAGATACATTTGCTAAAACAACTGGATATAGCTCAGAGTGGCCAATATCAATGCAAATTTTTATAAGCTATATTCCTAGTATAAGGCAGTTAAGACCTAATGGAAGGTGGCACTAGAGTCACCTTAGAAATTAAAACAAGGCTTTGAAAAGTGATTTGGGCACTGGAAAGGAAATCTGTCCGTTTTTGACAGAAAATGACTTCTCCACTACAGGTTTTTCTGCCTTTTTTTTCCCTTGGACAACATATTGCAGTTCGATAATTACAAGGACTGCCTTACAGTGCAATGAAATACTACTTCAGCTCCCATCTTCAGAAACACGTAGCTCAAAAAACCAAAATTACTATAAAACCTGAGAGCTAGTTTTGTTTAAAACACTGATCCGAAAGACGTAATAACAGGAAAGTCATCTCACCTAGGGTCTTTGCTGCAGAGGCTCTACAGAAAAAAAACCCTAAGAAATTCAGTGTTCCAAGGAAAAACGCAGTATTATTCAGTAAGAATAAGAGATGTACCACATAACTTCACTTCTAGAAGGTATGTTTGCAGATGCTGTTTAAATGCTATTGCATTATCATCATCTTGACCCAGGTCATGCTCTCACTCTGGAACAGCAACTGAAGGTCTCTGAAAACAATGACTGTATCACTTTGTGATAACTCAGTGGAGGAGTTAGGTCAAATTCTGCCACTCCTGTTTCTGAGTCCGTAATTCTACAAAAAAGTACGCTATCACATTTGAGGAGAGCGCCTTTGCTGAGAAGTGATTTTTTTAGTCTTTTGTAAAGGCATCTGTGAGCTTAAAGAGCGAAGACTAAAGTTGCATGAGGTTTTTTCATACCTCTCCAAGTGTACAGAGCTCCATGATTATCCAAACTGGGTTTTCTGTAATAACTCCAATGAGCTTCACAATGTGAGGATGATCAAACTGACGCATTGTTACTAAAAGGAAAAGAAACAAGACGGTGTGTTAAACAAAACCTTTTTTTAAAAACAAAAAAAAAAAAGTCAGTTAAAAAGCATTTAAGTCTAGGACCAGAAAATATAATCACGGTTCTGCAGGACTTGAAACAACTGCCAGGAGGCAATAACGTCTGGTCATTTAATGTTCTGCATTTAAGTATGAAACACTGTTTGCGTTAGTAAACTGCTGTGGAAGGTGCAAGTCAAGTCAAGTTCTCTGGCTCTTCTGCCCTGGCTGAGCATAACATAAATTAACATAATGACCTATCAATCCAGTGCATAACCAATTAACCTGTGCCTTCCTACTGGAAGAGGAGGAAGAAGAAAACAGTATGTATAATTCAATGTCTGGGAAAAATGTGTGTCAGTTTATGACACTGACAAAAATCCCATTTAATCATTGTGTTCACCTCCCATTTTATTTTCCATGGACTTAATTAACTTTTCAGTCTCAGCAGCGCAGCCACAGTATATTTTATGCAGTAAGACATACAAATCATAGAATCATAGAATGGTTAGTGTTGGAAGGGACCTTAAAGATCACCTGGTTCCAACCCCCTGCCCTGGGCAGGGACACCTCCCACCAGACCAGGCTGCTCAAAGCCCCGTCCAGCCTGGCCTTGAACCCCTCCAGGGATGGGGCAGCCACAGCTTCTCTGGGCAACCTGTTCCACTGCCTCACCACCCTCACAGGAAAGAATTTCTTCCTGATATCTAATCTAAATCTCCCCTCTTTCAGTTTAAAACCATTACCCCTCGTCCTATCGCTCCATCCCGTGATCCAGAGTCCCTCCCCAGCTTTCCTGGAGACCCTTCAGGCACTGGAAGAAGCTCTAAGGTCTCCCCGGAGCCTTCTCTTCTCCAGGCTGAACGCCCTCAACTCTCTCAGCCTGTCCTCACAGCAGAGGGGCTCCAGCCCTCGCAGCATCTCTGTGGCCTCCTCTGGATCTGCTCCAACAGGTCCGTGTCCTCCCTGTGCTGAGGCCCCCGAGCTGGAGGCAGCACTGCAGGGGGGTCTCACCAGAGCAGAGCAGAGGGCCAAAATCCCCTCCCTCGACCTGCTGGCCACGCTTCATTTTATGCAGCCCAGGATGCAGTTGGCTGTCTAGGCTGCCAGTGTACATTGCTAGCTCATATTCAGTTTTTAATCCACCAGTAGCCTGAAGTCCTTCTCCTGAGGGCTGTTCTCAATCCACCCATCACCCAGCCTGTATGTGTGCTTGGGATTGCCCTGACCCACGTGTTGGACCTTGCACTTGCCCTTGCTGAACCTCATGAGGTTCGCACAATCCCACTCCTCAAGCCTGTCAAGGTCCCTCTTGATGACATCCCTTCCTTCCAGAGCATCACCCAACTCTGCCTCTCCAGATGTTGATTTGGGCCTTTTGAAGAATGCTGTTAAAACCTAGGAGTCAGTGTCTTCTGAGAGAGTTTGCAATCTGAACGCAAACAAGAGAAAGGTAACAGATGGGAATTAGAATTAAAAAAAAAAAAGAAAAAAGAAAGAAGACATGGCAAAACTATTAAATCAAAATTGAAAAGCACTATTTATCTGTCTACGACATTGGCATTTCCTCATCCGTCAGGCTCAAAGCACAATAAGGAGTATTCAATGAGCAATTATTTTTCTACATTGTTAAGAGACAGCAGCCTACCTTTGACTGCTAAGTTATTACTATACGCAATGGTATTTACTTTTCCAACAGCTAGAAATGTAATGGAAAGAATTATAGCAATTTAAGAAAAATCTGACATCCAAAAATAAGAAGCCATTAACTATGAACACAGCTTTTCTGAACAATTAGAAAAAATATCCTTGAACAAAGGAAGAGTGGATAAAAGTATACTGTAACATCTGGCCACAACCAAATAATTTACTGATATAATACAATGCCTTTACAAGATGTATAGATATACATTAGCAGAGAATACTAGGCAAAAATTAAGGCCTAAGTCTCGTGTTTTAATTTGCTTACAAAACCAAACAGCACAGAAATCAGTAACTACAACATTCTTACAGTTGTTTTCTCTTAGTATTCATCTCAACAAAAAGCCTTCCTCTATGTATGAAAAGTACCTTTTGGGGAATGCAATATTTCTGGGCAGTTAGGTAGAAAATTGCTTTTTAATTCTGAATTTTCAAAACAGATCTCTCTTAGACATAACACTTCTAGCAATTTCGTTAACAAAGACAACCACCTGACCTTCTCAAGTAATAAACTGAAACAAGTGCTACGGTTTTTTTTAATTCATTAAGGAGAAAGAAGGAAACAGAGGATCAGATCTTTAATATTCCAAAACTGTTTCTGAAGCCTTGCAGGAGTCAGATATCACAGTTCAGTTTAGAAAAATCAAAAACCTCACATACAATCATATCCATGGGCAATGGAAGGATGTAAAGCAGTCATCCTGACACATATTGCAGGAGAGAAAAAGGTCATGCTATATATTAATAACAAGATTTACATTAGTAGCGGAAGTTTCTGGCACAGATGGCTGCAGTCTTTGCAAGGAACGGTTACAGAAGCTACCCCAAAACAAGTATTTTAATACTCACAGGCTTCTTGTAAGAATTTTTCTCTAACGCTGTCTGAGGTGCAGTTTTTACAGGTTTTGATTGCAACAGCCATAGCTGGATTTTCCTGAAAGGCATTATTGAGAAGTAACTGAAATGCAGCCACCAAACACAGCCCACCAAAAGCCAAGCCCGTTAAAATTCTAGCAAAAATGCTTTAGAGAAAATGACTATTAACTAAAATATCTTTATTAAGAAATTACATTTTGAAAGCTTTAGTGTTCAAATATTATTATAATCAAGACACCTAGTGTACAACATTTACATGTAATGCCCCATGGAAATATTCAATCTGTTTTAAACGATGTTAAACCCTACAGAAATTATGTCAAAAGATAATAAGTTTAACTCCACAGTACTGTAAACTTTTTGTGTTGTTGAGGATGGTAAACTCTTGACGATATTTAGCAAAAGCAGAGGAAACAAGTAGATATATGCCTAAAACCACACTTGGCTTATGCAAGGAAGCAACCTGGAAAGCCAAATAAAGGACTTTTTGTGGCTCTTGCAGGGCAAAGACCGGCTACAGGTTTGAACTCAAACTACAAAGGAAAGTAAAAAAGATTTTACATATCGGCTTCACAATCAGTTATATCAAGGGCTTAAAAGCGAGTTACACGGAACACGTATTCAAAATCAGAACCAGATTTTACCATCCGATTGCTTATCCCCTGAATACTGAAAAACAAGAAGCACTCGGACAGCCCAAAGGAGGCCTCTGAGCTCCGCTGGCATCTTCCATCTTCTCTTGCTTTGATGTGTTTTTCAAATACCCTTTCCATAAGTTACAGACAAGCGTTTTTCTCCTGAGAAGAAGCTTTAGGTGTCTAAGTTTTGCTAGTATTCAAAAGGCCATGACTGACTTAGAAAATGGTATTTTTACAACACAGCGTATCCCCACAATACCATGCGGTGCTCAGATGTTCACCCATACAAGTTCTCAATGGTTTGAAAGCAGCTGAAGTGTTTCAAAATTAAGCTTCTACATTAGGTATAGGCCCGCTCGAGGGCTAGTAGGCCTTCCTTCCACCTGGGAAACTGGGAATTGTGCATTGCTTAATGGGAAGATTACACATTAACCTTTCCCCAAAAGGCTACAGCGTTAATGTATGTCCTCACCTAGTTTTTAAGACTCATGCTTGCTCTATTTTACATCTTTTTTTTACAGACAAACATTATCAGAATTAGAATAAGATTTGTATTTTTCAGGCTTAAATGTCTATTTTCTAAGTTACTCACAACATAGCTCTTCAAGTTGACTTTGCAGGAAAATATTGACTAAACCCTTCTCTCATACACAAACAGGTAGTTAGAACAACAGTAGATAGAAAAACAGGTGGTAAATTAAGATGATTTTATTCCCTTCTGAAATCAGGATTTGGTAATCAACATTAGATGAGACCTCTGGAGACCAGCAAGACCAATCCCTCTCCTGCCTGGTGTTACAGATAGAGTTTTTGAAACAACTCATAACCAACATGAGCATCAAAAGGAAGAGTTTCAGTGTCTGTAACCAGCAAAGGCTCCAGACATTTTGCAAAACAAATACAGGAAAAGGCCTGAAATCAGGAGGAATATAGGAAAACAGTGAGGATATATCAGACTGGCAACACTTCATGTACTAAGCAGCAAATGCTATTTTAAATGACATTTTTGGATTAATCCCACAGTAGATCAGCCTTTAAAGACAGCATCACTTGAATTGCTTACATCTGAGCAATAGGACGCTATATGTATACACACAATTTTCCATTTGGTATCCTATAAATCCAGGCTGGCTGTGCTATTTCAGGAATACCTGGCAGTAAGCAGCATTTGAGAAGAGGGGGATGCTGCACAGTCACCAGAATAAGAACTTTGCAAGTGCAATGAACAGGGATAAATGAGATTTTTCAGATTCAAATTTCAGCTGGCGGAACAAGAGGTCAGAAATCTTCCCTATGTTTTTGCACGTGAGCTGAATATATAGGAGGATGGAAACGCTATCATGTTATTGTAACTAATCTTTTATCTGTTGTTAAGATTTCTTCCAAAAGTGTAAGTTACACTCTGACTAGTACATTAAAATTTAATGACAATATCTTTCTGTTTTCCCTTCACACATTCGAGTGTCTTAAACGTAGTAAAATTTTATTAATTAAAGTAATCAGGAGGTTGCCATTTAAAAAACTCATACTAGACACAAGATGACTGAATAAGATCTGTTTTCCAATTCAAGAAAAAGAATGGAGAGAGACAGCATATTCAAAACAACAGTCCCTAAGAAAAGGGGAATTTAATTGGTTTTACAGAGCATTAGATTTATCCACTGTGCCCCAAGTTCAGTGAAACATTACTCCTCAAGTACTCCTGTCAACGTGGACAGGATTAAATGAAAAATAAGAATCTCCCTTAATGCAAAGAATATCAGATGTGCTTTTCTAAATGAAGGTATCACCACAGACTTCAAACTTGTCTGAAACAGATAACATTCATCCTTATTTACTTAAATATTGCATTAAAGATTTGTTTATTTAATCCACCGAGCCCAGGACCTTAACCAGCTGTTTCTACGAAATACCGTTTCTGAAGTTAGAACTAGACTGTTGTCCATGTGAATTATTACTTCATCTATCGAAAATCCAGACATCTCATTTCTTCAAATGAGAAATAAATCTTCATTTTACACTTGCAGAATTCGTTTATTATAAGCTCGGAACTGGCTGAAATTAAATAATTTTCCAGCTTTCTCTTGTTCTTTTTTCCACAAATTTAATTTTTCATCCATTTAAACTGCAATCTTAATTTTTGTAGCTGCAGTCTAGAACACATAGGGACCAGTCTAAATTACACAAGTCCCGCCAACCTCACTGGTTTCACTCAGGTGACTTTTGTGCATTGGCGTTTTGCTGCATCAGTGTCCAAGTATTTTACATCTTTTCTTTCAGGAATAAGTATTAATTTTATTAACATACAAGCTTCTTTGTGAGAGATCTGGCGAGATGCTCACTGGAGAAGCAGACGCATTTGTTTAACATTATCGTCCCTCTGTTGTAGGCTACTGATGTCTTCTCTATTTCAGCAGAGAAGTTGCATTCGCTAATTGTGACACAGTTGGCAGTTTCTGCACTGAACGCTGAACCTAAACTCAAGTCAGGCTGAACACCAAAAAATAATGTTTTTAACTCTGGAAAAGGTTCTAAAGCACTGATCGCTCACTAGGGGAGTACGATCAAAGGGACGTGTGCTCACCATGCTCGGACATGCTCAAAATAAAGAAGAAAGTGTACGGCTGTGGTTAAAAGCAATGACTTCTGACTCAGCCACTGGCTTTGGGACAGTCCCGAATCATTTATTTGGCTCTTTTGATTCCTTTCCCGAGCTGTAAGAAATGGCGATATAGGAGCAGCAAAACTACTAGAGTATATTCTCTACATGCTGATTATGCAGAAAAATAAATAACAAAGTCAATTTTTATTTGTTCTGGAAGACTCGGACCAAGGCAGCTAAAGAATACATTTATTTTATATTTTATTTTTTAAATAGAAAGGTTTTATTGTTTATTTTTATTTCAGAAGTGAGGCTTACCGGACTCATGTAAACTCCTTGGTGTACATCTCCAAACTGTCCTTCACCGATGCAGCGCCCCAGTTCAATTCTCTCCCTTTGAATTTCATAATCTCTGGCTATAAGAATATAAGGCACTTAAAATATCAAATTTCTGATGAAGGGCAAAGAAATAATCCACAAGATAGAAAACTCAAAGTAAGTCACTCAAATGTCTCACAGATGAATAACTACGATTAACATTTGCCGCACACCAACCTATACAAATGCCGTGTACACAGTGGAAACCTCTTAAACAAATGTTTGAATCAAAGCAATGAAAAAGGAATTGCGAAATCTAATTTGCTAAATTAACTACTATGCATTATTTATTTCAATGCAATAGACATAATTGAATCCTTCTTAATTATAGTTAGTAAAAGACAATACAAATAGCCTTGGGCAATACCAATTACATTAAATACAGCCTGAGCGCACTCATCCCTTTAGATGTTTAAGAGAACTCCACTATGCGGGATTTTAGATTTTGGAACCATCAAATGAGCCCGGAGAATTTTTAAAGAGGTAACTGCCAGAAAAAAATACAGGAAGAAGAGCATGGCAAATAAAGATAAAATGAAAGAGCAAAATTTTGAGAGCACTACACCTCTATCAGTGTGTAACTGAAGTAAAATTGAGATGTTTTGCGGACTTATGCAATTTTGTTAACGTTGTGGTTGAACAGACTGAGAAAATTACTGATAAAAATGGCTTGGTACTTCAGCAAAACATTTAATCAATTGCAACTGAATTGCTTCATTTGCAATTTAACTTCTAGCAGACATGGAAAAATATTTCAGGAATAGCAGAAAAGCACGTACAGTATATGTTTTCACCTCTACTTGTATTATTCAGAGAAAAAAAATATAATCAACCAGCTTAGGACATCATGACTGATGATTTTGACTTCGTTAACACTACGGAAATAATGTCATCTAGAGCTGGATAAGAAAGTGATAAATGCCTTTTTAATTTCTTTTTTTTTTTTTTTTGAAGTACTGCATTTTCCTCTTTAAAATCCCAAAGCTAACTGGTTTAACTATAAATAAATAATGTTTATTAAATGAAAGTGAATAGTAAACTTAAAAATTCCACATCATTCCAAATTGCAAGCATACAGGGATGGGTAAAGGGTCTCCTGTTACCTTCATCTATTCCATAGCTTTCTGCAGTGCAATTAAGAGAAAAATCAAATGCTTACTTAGATAAAGCTTCTCAAAATCAAGACAAGGATAAACATTTTTTAACATTTTTTTTTTTAAATGAAGAAATATACTGATGCAATTTTAAGTTTACATTAACAGAAGTCACAGGTCTGTTCTTGTGGTTTTACTGACTCAGTCCTTTGAGAGCTGAACACTTGAGTCCACTTCAATCCGGCAAAGCACTTAATGAATCTCACTTCAGCAGCCCATCTCCTGGGCTTTGAATTGAAGGCATACTTAAGAGTTCAGCAGCATCCAGGGCTGGGCCCCACAAGTAATTACTTTCATGAGAATTTAAATGAAAACATTAGGAAAAAAAAAAAAAAATCACACCAAGTTCATGTGTTAAGAAAAAAATATAATTTATCACACTACTTTTCGATCCTGCAATTATTCTAGTAGAATCATGTAGCGACTTACGGCAAGACATTCAAAACACATTGTTTATTTCTGGAAAACATATATTCTTGCTTTTCAAATATCTATGTTCAAATATATGTGTTTTTCAAAACATATATTCTTGCTTTTCAAATATCTATGTTCAAATATATGTGTTTTTCAAAACATATATTCTTGCTTTTCAAATATTTTCCACAGTAGTGGACTGAGGTGATCACGAAACATTCCTGCCACATGGTAAACTCCAGAAATCCTTAAGGAGACTGCCGGTTCTTCAGCAGAACATGGTACCAGTTTACCACCACCCACCCCTCTTACACTAATGACACACGATGTTTTTGCAGGTCGGCTTATCAACCGATTGTCTACTTCCAGAGAACCCCCTGGTTGCCGAAACACAACTGTAATTTTGCAGACACAACTTTTAAAATCAGAATACTAGAATTCCACATTAAATTAGTTAGTCTTGACAGATTAAGATTAGATTATAATTCAAATACGCCGTAAAACAAAATCCTTGTGGTGGCCAATGCATCGTTTTTTTTGACTTCAAAGATGAAGACTCAGAAGAACTTTGCATTTTTATTTTTGTTCCCAAAGTCTTTCATCTTTAACAAAATTGCATGTGGTACAGATGACTTTCCTCTATCAAGGAATTCGAGAGCAGCAAGTCTGTCCTAGAGCGAGGGTGAGATACAGTTCGACACCGATACACAGAAGCTTTACGAATGGTTTGCTCTTATCACAGAAATCTTACCCATTCTTTAAGCGTTGTGTTCAGCACCACAATCAAAAAATGTACATTTTGAGACATAAAAGGAATTTCACTGTGAAGTCACTGACAGCAGCAAAACAGAATTTGGTTTAACTTGCTTCAAAACTTGAACTTGAAAAACACTGAATGTATCTGTTTTCAAAACATCATAAACAGTATTTTCTTTGCACACATATTACTTAAGGCTGAAATACAAGATTCAGTCCCTGCTAAACCAAAGAAGCTTTAGCATAGAAAAGTTCCCAGGTTAACTACCGTACTTACTTGATGGCATTGTATAAGTATCTTCTTCATCTATAATCTCTGCATAGTCATCTGTCTCTGTAAAGGGAGGAATTGAAGAGTTTCGGGAAAAGCAGATGAAAACAATGCTCCAGAACAATATCTCCAGTTTATCAAGGCTGATATGTCGCAACCCCCGACCTCAACATCGCTGGGACGCATTTACAACAGCATGAATAAAACTTGCTCATGCATAATTTATGGTATGATAATGACCTCAGTGCCAATTATACTACGTCACACAGATGCATTCAACAAGGAGTAAAATGAAGATTCACTTGTATTCAAAAAAGTTCTGTAATTGAAACCCATCTAAACTCTTGAGTTAAAATCTTTTTTAACAGCAAATTCCACTGCAGTAAGGAGAAAACATTATTAATGGCTTAAATTGTTTTACTTTCAATAAAGTGTGAATAACAGTTTGCTAGTTTTTAATGTCAACCAGGCAGAAGAGACAGTAAAGATGTTCCAGGGCAGCATCTACCTACTGTCAGTGTGGCAAGGTGAGTTGTTTTCCAGAGTCTTCTAGAGCAAAAAGATCTTTTAAGTCACACTCTTGCCCTACACACATTTTTCTTGCATTTGTCTCAATTTTCCTTTTTTTAGTGGAAATTCACCACCAGTTTTGCTGTCATGAATCAACATCTCATGGACAGTGTCTGAGAACAACCCATTCTCAAAATTTTCAGAAAAATAACAGTCTATTTCTTCCT
This sequence comes from Dromas ardeola, assembly GCA_013398915.1. Taxonomy (NCBI): domain Eukaryota; kingdom Metazoa; phylum Chordata; class Aves; order Charadriiformes; family Dromadidae; genus Dromas; species Dromas ardeola. The sequence continues at coordinate 230,458 of VYZM01003130.1, read as the reverse complement.
CTGTTTAAAACTTATTACTTCTACGTCTTCTGTTCTCAAAAGGGTTTAAATGGTGTCAAGTCATATGAGAAGGTCCTTCTCTTGCTCTAAAGAACTTCCAGTGTGCGTAGGTCATTTCCTAACGGTCAGATAAATTCCTCCGGGGGTCACAAAACCAATCCACAAGAGTGAGATCATTTTTCACTTCAAGGCCCTTAAATTCCACTCGCCAACTTCAAATGCACAGAGAGAGTCTCAAAATTGAGTAATTTCAAATGCAGTATGTGGTTTTCAGGGTTGGTTTCAGGTGATCACATATTGGGCCACCCCTGAAAGCCATGATTTACTCCCCCTTTTTCCCCATCTGCCCTGGAGCATATGTACATCCCTACAACTCCTTGCACCGTTTCTAGAGGTTTTGAATGGAGAATGGGACAAAGCCACGGTGAGACTGGAAAGAAGGATGGGATGACCCTTTTGGCACAGCCCTCAGTTCAACCAACTTAAGCCAACTCTGAAACCAGAGCAAGGCTTATAAATATTATACACATACATAAACAAGAGGCTTAATTTTCATACAAACTGAATATGCAGCAATTAGGAAACTACAGGCTGCCTATAATCTTTGAAGTTCAACACGCTTTAGTGAGTAAATGCAGTTTTATGATTCTAACTTTGTATTACTTCAATAAAATTAAAGCTATTTTTCTTCCAGACTCCTGTAGGAACATACCATGTCTTGTAAAAACAGAACTGGGAAATTCTATGCCATTTAAATTTTTGCTAGGCGGTTTCTATTTAGGACACAGCAAAACCGAGCCACCTCATGAAAATGCAATTAATTATAGAGACAGTGCACAATTCCAAACAGGCAGCACACTCCAGAGGCACTAATCTCTTTCTTGGGATGTTTTTTTCTCCCTACATTATAGACTGAAGTTTTTGTAGAAAATAAGCCCCAGTTTGATCTAAAAAATAAGCACCCATTTGAAAGAAACCATTAGTGCAAAACCAACACGATGGGGATAAATCACTCTGCTTCCTTGTATTATTGTGGTAAGAAGTTTTTAACATTTATTAGGTGTGATTTATATCAATTGTTGTTACAAGCTAATACTTGAGGATATCAGAAAGTACTTAATCTATGTAAAAAAAAATGGTCTGAATCAAAGAAATTATAAGCATATTTGAGAAGAATTTTATAAGTCTGGAAGCCAGAACTGGTGCTGCACTGGTCTTTAAAAAACCAAAACATTTCTCACACCAGATTATGCGCTAACAAAATGTGATAATGGCTTGGCGTGTTCACCTCTCTATTTTAAATTAATGAACTTCATTCATAATAAAAGCATTATCAGAACACCACAGAGCACTTCACGTCGTTTTGATACATTGCCCAAAACCACCCTGAAAAAGAAAAGGGTCTTCAGTAGCCAATCCAAATAAATTAAATGTATGTAATTAACAAAACAAATATTTTTTGTCACACATTTAACACTCTGGAGAGGAATATATAAAATATGAGTTGAGAAAATAATTCCTATACGTGCCTGGCCTTGTTTCTGGGAATTAGAGGAAAATTCAATCAAGGCATTAACAGTGATGTGCTCAAAGTGTTTTGCAACAAAGGTAACTGACCTCTCTCACATGCAGCCTTTACCTCACAATCAGAGTCACACAGTAGGAGCCTATAACCAAGTCTGCTGAGACTATGACCATGTCTGCTAAGATATTGCAGAACCCAGGCGGAGCCCAAAGCAAAACTCCGCTGGGCAAGGCTCTCCAGGCTGCTCTACGAAGAAGGATGTGCTACAGCAGTCTCAAGAGCTGAACGCTCACGACAAAGCAGAGATTCCAGGAGATGTTCTATCTTGGAGCCCTTTCCTAAGTCTAGTAAAACTAATATTTACAAATATTAGTTTACTGCTGCTCTCTCACATATTTTAAAACCAGCACTGAACCTTTTCACCTGTTGGCCAACCCTGGATTCTTCTAGATGGAAATACCAATCGGTCGCTTTTGGACAAAGATACAGCGTTGGTGGTACGGGTGAGCGAGTCCATTTGAGCTTTACTAAATCTGAATGCATTTATTAAACAGTAGGAAAAAACCTCAGTATATTAAATCCAGAATAGCTGATCTATGATTTTAACCACCTCTCTGATATTTCCTTTTTCATGGCTTCTTCCCTCCATTTATCAGAGACCAGACGTTATAAAAGATGATAAGCACCAATAAAAAGCGATGTAGGGTTAGTATCTGACATAAAATTTCTGAATTTATGGCAGAAAAAATGCCCTTTGAGTTTGTAACGTTCAAGAAAAGAAAGAAATTTTAGGTAGAATTACCTTAACATGATTTGTATCTGAAGGAGAGAAAGGAGATGACAATTTATACACCCCCTTTATATTTTACAGACAGGAGGGTCACAAGACATTATCTATTTATTCTTATCGCCTTCCTTTGCATACTGCTTTTTATGCCCTTTTAGTCCCTCCTATTTATAAGAATACACATACTACCAGTAGCAGCAGTTTGAATTTTTTCCAACATCAGATGGAATCCTTCAGAAAAACAGCTAAAAACTTCTTTAAAAAAAACAAAACCAAACCCCGACTTGTTTGCAGAAGATAGCATGCCAATATTTTCTAGGAAAAAGACTTTAAAGTCTGGAAAAGTTTAATATTTTGTTAATAAATTTCGAAGTTTTGAAGAAGAACATTAAAATCTGTCTTTAAAATTAGAGGTTTGAGTGGCTGAAACCTGGTGAGTATTTCGTGCATTCAATCTACGTTAATCTATCTTGTACAGCTTCTTTTTATGCAAGGAGCAGGAGTGGACTACAGAGCACTCTGATGCTGCCATGCCTTTAAAGCATCACTTAGTAGACTCATTTCGCATGAGTTATATCCATTGATCTCACCCACCGACCAAAAAAAATGTGTGATATAACCATTTCAATCAAGCTGAATGGACACCCTTGCAAAGCTATACACCTTCTTTGCATCATGCCAGAGCTCTCATTGCAAACGCATGCAATAGCGCATCCCTGGGTGTCTGAAATAGTTTTTTTGCCTTTTTCAATTTCACTTTAGCAGAGAGTGTAAGTTGCACAGCCTGTAAAGTACAATATTTATTGGCTAATGTCCAAAGCAGACCGCTTTTTAATATTAAAATCGGTATAAAATTTATTACTGAAATGTGCATGAAGCGGCATACGGATATAAAGGTTGCATATTGCACGTTAGTAACACACAGACTAGAAAACATATTACCGTCCCCACTAATTTCATCTGCAGATCCAGGTGGCATGCAAGGAAAGAGAAAAACAGAGGGGGAGAGAGAAGGGACAGAGAAGGGGGAGGGGAAAATATACTATTAAATTCATGAGTAATCCACAAGTATTCAGACTGCAGTTATCTTATATACCTGACTCAAGAGAAACCAGAAAAGTAGCAGAATTTAAGACTTCTCACCTAAAACCCAAGGCACAAAGACACGTTCTAAGAAGCTTGCATGATGAAACAGAGTTAATGACTTTCAAACACAAAATTACACAAAAAATAAATTTGGGAGTGGAACTAGGTTTTTTTAAGGCATTGTTAAGAAATGTCAATTTCTGGTTTTATTCAATGCTTCACTACAAATTAGATCTCCTACAGCCAGATGAGTCAGTTCAATTTGACTTTGCACATACGCTCACGACTTCGGGTAAGTAGCGTTGGTGGTGACCCTGTCAAAGGAAATGCACTCCCGTGCTATCGCTAAGACACGAGCAAGAAATGGAACCATCTAAGCATTAATTACACAGAGCACACTGCAGTTACACAGAGTTGCAATTTAAACGGGTGGCAAACGGGGCAGCTCTACCGGGAAGATGTTCAAGTGAGCACCATATTCTGCATTTACAGTAGCAGCCCTATCGCACACCAATACCCACAGCACAAGCTGATGCACTTTAGACATAATTTACAAATAAAAGGAAAATGAGCATTAATGTTGTAGAAATAATGCAACTATTACTCCAATTCTTCTTACCCCTAACAAAGCCAAATTGGTCCAGACCAAATGCTGAACCAGTATGCAGCCAAAAGCATCGCCGTATTATTTAATTCAAAGTGATCTTAGCTGATGCTTATTGTTGCTATTCTATTTCATTCATAAGCATGCTGTATCAGGGGTCCAAGAATGAAGTAAAAATATATTAACCAAAAACCCCATGGGTAGACGGGGGCTGCAGAGCTATACAACTGAAATTATTAATATGGTTGTCGTTGTAGAATATGATGCTTAAAACTAAGTCCCCCATAAAAATGGGGAGCAGCAAGTTTGTGACACGGCACGAAAATCCAATTCAAAAGGAGGGAAGGGGTAGCAGAAATTTAATGACGTTATTCTTGGAACTCTGTTTACCTGAGGCTAAAGTAGTACAAAAAAACAGTAACTGCGTTAGTATATTCAGCTTTTTTGGGTTAATAAGGCAGCCTAAACAAAGAGCAGTGCAGTACCCTTAGGCGACGGCTCATGGGAACAGAAGACGAAAGGGAGAAAGCGTCTAGCTTTCTTTACTTTATGCTGACAGTGATTGACTCCTTTACACAGAGGCAAGAAAAGGAAAGAGAAAAACAGAAACAAATTATTTGGAAATAAAAGAAAAGAGACAGGAGAGAACATCTACAATGAATGAACATAAAAGTAAAGGTTTACATTACAATTCTGTATACGCAAACGGATATACGAATGTTGTTGAAACTCTAAAGTGTATTTAGTATTTTCCTTCAAATTCCTTTCTACAGCAAAGTTGTTCTTATTTCAATTTTTAAAAGTGAGACTAGAATCTATTAAAAAGTTAGCTTTTGCCAACTATATGTACCATCCATCGAAAACGCAATAACACTGTCTATCCCAGAAGTGTAACCCCCTTTTGCAAGCTCCCCATCTACGTTCTACTAGACCGTGCTACAGTGAAATTCTGATTTAAGAGGCAGTCACCAGACTTAAACGTGGACATATTGACTTTCTGGACCCTTAAAAGAACTTAAGACAAAACAAGTATATGCCACTTAGCAGGGTTACATAGAACAAGGAAGAACACGGTTTCTCTGTCCCACTGAAATACAACACTGACATATTTCATGATCTGAAAACGGCCACTGGTGTTTTATCCCCAGTGCAGACCTATTTCGCCAATTGATATTCAGCTCTCCAAGGATCTCTGGGCGAGCGCCCCACTGTACTGTCCTCACTGGCCCCTTTCCGACTCACCCTACTGCATTTAATTAGCAAAGCGCTTATCAGGAGGAGATTTTTGAGTAGGAGAAAATACAAAGAAGCCACAACCGATTTCACAAGGTGAGAAAGGAGGACACAAGACGACACTATGAACCCGAGGACAGTTGCTCCTTTTATTTCTCATTATCTGTTCGGTGCTCTCTGCTTTGTTCTTCTCCCTCTCTCCTCTATCTCAGGAAATGTGAGAGGTGGTTTAAAAAGCCAATCAACTAAAAACCCGCATCTTGTTGCTGGTAGTCCTTCACCATCAAAACTCAGGTGAGGTCCAGCCACCTTGAGTTCTACAGGCTGGAGGTACAGGTGTTACAAGAGGAGCCCAGTACTACGGAAGCAGCATACTGGGACAGCATACCAGTCAGTGGTGGGAGGAGTGGAGGAAGGGTGGAAAAGGAGAATTACTTTTTAATTGAAATACCTTCACATTTTTCATAGATTCTGGAAACCGAAGAACCATCGAAGCAGCTATACTTACACAAAAACACCATCTCATACACAGCTGTGCAGTTTTTAAGGCCAGATTTTGAAGAATAATGTGCAGAATTTTTTTAAAGGTGTATTGTGTTCGATCACAGTCCAATCTGGAGGCTGCATATTGAATTGCACGCATGCAAATCTAATGGGTAACGCACTCCCAGATACAACCCACGCTTTGCTAAAATGGCAATTTCAATCCAAAGTTAAAACAAGTGGGTGAGATTTATCATTGCATCCTAAACAACAAAGTATCATTATAAAAACTGCTGGGGTAAACAAACAGAAATCATTCATCAATTGTGAAAATTTACATGCCATTGAAAATGACAGAACATTAATCAGATTCAATGCTAAAGACTAAAAGAGATGCAAGGAAAGGGCAAAATTATTGCGTAAGTTACTGTATCGGTATTTCCGTGTATACCACGTTACTGCACTCCTAGGGACTTATCTTCCTAACATCACACAGCGCAATTTTCAGCGCTCTCATTCTTACACAAACCTGAGGTAACATATCACAAAAAGCTTCAGACATAGTATGAAAGAAAAGAAAATAAATCCTACAGCTATTTTAAGAGACAACTGAAACGAGAATAAAGGAATCTGATACTCTGTACTGAAACAGAAGAACGGGTATAGAATCACTGGAAACAACACAAGCTACCGAAAAGGGAAGAGATGTTTCAACTCTTGACCCGTCTGCTCAGGCTACAAACCTAATTTAAGCTTGAAATGCTGAAATGCTGCTCATTCTTGCATTCATCCACAGGTAGCAGAAGCTGACTGAAACCTGACTAACCTATTTCATACGAAGGGCACATCGAAACAAAAAAAGTGGCTTTAATTCATCACCTGCATGTCCTGATGCCCTGTGATACGGGGTCCAACTCATCTTCTGCATCTCAAACTTTGCCTTTATGATTTATTGTCTAAAGTCTGCTCAACTATTGTGCCAGACTACATGGAAGACTGCTTCGTCTTAAACTCACCACATCTTCAAGTCTAGCTGCAAAAGAAAGTTTATTCAGGTAAAAAGCTGATGCTAAATTAAAAAAAAAAAAAAGTTCTGAGACTTTTTCAGGAGTTTAGAGAGAGAGAGTGCCTGCTTGAAATGAATACTACTTAGAAGGATTTCCACTATTCCACACTGGCTTATAGTGGTGTCTACCTAAATGCCCATAGAGCTCAGAAATACTGCTGAAAACTGTACTGGACTTCTCTTTTTATTTATTTCCTCTTCTCAATACTAAGTATTCATGAAAACTATTGTGGGGGAAAAAAAAAAAAAAAAGAACAAATCACTTAACTATGCATCAGACTATGTTAGAAAGGAAGTGACCAGGCTAGAGGGTCGTTACTACTGGAGCTCCTCGTTAGGATTGTATGAGTAAATAACCAGTACTGGAAGGCTGAAACTGATAATGTCCCATTCTATTTATTCGTACGTTCCTAAACCAGTTTGTGGAAAAACCCTGAAAAAAAATCGGCAGAACGAATAAATCTATCTGTTTTCAACCTTTCGAAATAAAAGGAGCGCTGTGCAGTTGTCACATCAAGTATGTTTATATATAAACAACAAACCCCCAAACCTAAAACTGCATGGAACATTTCTTTAGTCATACTACAGTGTTACTATTAGTAAAGCGAAAATGTCTGCTCAAACCAAATAAACGGATCACAAAGGAGGAGCGTAGGAGGGGAAGAACTCTTTAACCCACACCACAGACTGATGAAATCAACGCCGTAACTTCCTAAGCACTGAAACGGAGGAAATCTGTTCAGCCTGTCACCACAGCTCAGTCTAGTCTTCTTGTGCATGAAAAGAAGCATTTCAGCCAGTGTAAAATACAAAAAGAGAACACACCTGTCCATTCAACTGTGACGGGAATCTGAAATACTGTAATTTATTAGCATTAAGGGTATAATAAGCTTTAAATTTATTAGTTGGCAGAATAGCTGGGTGAGCTAAGAAGGAAGTAACTTTGTCAACTTGGAGACTAATGGCTTGCTCAAAGTTTATAAAATTAATCTGTAAAAAGCCTTAGGCTTGAATGTCTCCCAGTCCTGTGACCATACGGCACAGCTACAGCTGTACAGAGCCTTTATATTCCTCTAATTACTCAATAATTTGAATGTAAAGCTATGTAATTTATGCTAACACTGTTAGTCTTCCTTTTCAGAAGTGAGATGTAGAGTATGACATAATTGAGCCAGCAGACACAGTCACAAGCACTCAAGATACAAGTTTGCATTTTAAAAATTCACTTACACTTTTCAGCATTGTCTTTTTGGAGTGACTTGATAAAATGAGCATGTAAAAAAAGCCCAACTTTACAACTTCAGGCAAAGAACACCTTTCCCCCCTACCAATTAATTCAAATGGAACTAGGAAATCCAAGTCCTAGACAAGAAACTCTTTCAGAGTTGAGCACAGGGCAGACCTTCATTTTGAGCACGGAATCGCTGAATAGAGCACGCCCTGTGCTTTGCGATAACATCGCAATATGATGTCAATAACATCGTATTTGTCTTTCCATCCTTGCTCCCAGCTTTGCTTCTGATTAGCCCGCATCATTCACCCGTACATTCAGGTCCTTTCGCACGCTGACATCTCCTTCATTAAGAACATTTTAAAGTGTTGTAATACTGAAATCAGGGGAAGATGTTTATTATTTTTTTCCTCTCCTGTTTGTTGCATTTTGATATTTGGCTCCTGCTATGTTTCAGTTTGCTCTAGGTAACCTACTGGAAGTCTCTCTCACGGATGAACTATACCATATAATTTTTTTCTGCATGCTAAAATCTCACTTAAATCATGCTTCTCTCCTTCAAAAGAGATTTTTTTTTTCATTGAAAGTGAAATTTCAGCTAAGTGGTATGACTAGATCGGCAACTACTTCAAATTCAGGATCTGCTCATCAGTAGCACCCTAGAGAAGAACTCTCACGCCACTTCGCTGCCATGATCAGGATTGAACCACAATATGTGATTTAAGTGTAATGATATTATAAAACTGTGCTTCTAAGGCAGAACCTGAAAACTTCCTGAGAAGCCCCTCTTTCAAGATGCTAAAATCCTTCAGTTCCTATAAGGAAGATCTCCAAGAGATCTAATTTCTCCTTTGCAGGGCATCTTACTGGATATATCTAAACCACAGGATGCTGTTATAATTTCCTACAGAGTCACTACAAGCAAAGAAATTTTCTTTTTTCCCTCTACAGAGAGGCAATGGCACACCAGCATTATTAGAAATTTATGCCATCATATTACCATACACTTACAGCTACACCCTTTGTGACCTTAAAAAAGCTACTTGTGTTAGTAACACCAGCTGCCCCAGCTAGGGAACAAGATGAGAAATGAATTTCTCTTTAAGATACCTTTTTCCCTATTAAAGGCGCATGCCCTGGGGTCCGTTACTTAGACGGCTTGAACAGCCTGCCTGAGCATCTGAAACAGTGATCCTATTTTCAAACACCTTTCAATTTCCTACACCAAATAAGCACAGAGTAAAGCTGCAAAACCAGCACCCGCTTCGAAGCAAGACCAACCCTGTAGGAGCCCCTAAAACCCTCCTCAGGCACATGCTCATCTTCCTCCTTACTATCCTCTCTCCAGTTCCAACTCCCTCCCCACAAAGATGGTGTTTTATTCAGCAGTACCTGAATATCCAAGTGTCGAGAGCGGCTGCCTAGAATCATAGAATCATTTAGGTTGGAGAAGACCGTTAAGATCGAGTCCAACCGTAACCCTAGCGCTGCCAAGAACCTTACGCTGCCAAAGCTTGTTCAGTATTCTGCTTGTTCAATAGGCGCTGAAACCAGCGGGCCTGTAATGTCATATTCTGTAGCACCACATATAAAGTAAGGTTTCAGCTACGATTAAAAAAATTCCTGTCCACAGGATTCTCTAGTGCAAAGGAGGCAGAGCGATTAGCCAAGGGAAGCAAAAGCGTATTTATTCCTTCTAGTCATATTTATATAAGTGAGGATGGGGCAGGAGAAACCAAAGAACTCTGTGTCAGACAGAATTTATGTAAAATGGGAGCAGGCAAACTAAGGCTTTATTGATTTCATTTTATAAAGAACTTTTTATAATATGTAATTGCCTAGGTAAATTATTATTTTTGGAAATCTGAGTATCAGGAAATACGTGCATCACCTTACTAAGGCGAATGTTTGCTATTTCAAAACAAACTGCTGGCCAAAATAAGTTACTGTAGACTGGAGTAGAGCATTTTAATATGGTGACTCCAAGCAAAACAGCAGGAAATCTGGCCAATAAAATTATAGTAAACTGCTACGCCGCTTCTTACAGATTTGATATACTATTTGCACAGAGCAAATAGTTTAGCCTTACTGTTTCCTGAGTGTACGCTCTTGGCTAAGGACAAAGAATTCTTTCTTAACGTAAAGATAGAAGTAGAGGGAGAGGGGAGCTAAAAGTTGGAACTATCTATCTGTTAGCTAAAACACTAATTGCTTCTGGTGAATCACAATAACTTAAACCAAAAGATCAGGTGTATACCAAAGAAATGTGAAATCCAACTCACATTTAATTGGGCTTTTTATTTAGATTTATTTATAAACCCACCCCCACCAAATGTAAAATTTGAGGGATAAGATTCTTACTGTGCTTTAAAAAATCAGGGAAATTTAGCGGGCATCTTACTTGCACACAGGGAAAGACGGTGCCCACTGCAAGGAACATATAATTTAAAGAAGCAAGACAGACAAATAATACCAGAAAAAAGCAGAAGCATGCAGCAAGAGGTGCATGGCGAAACCTGGTTCAGTGACACACAGCCGTAAGAGAACATTTCTTGGCTCCCAGATCCAGCAATCTGCTGCTTTGGATTCCTGGAACCAGCTTCACCCTTCACTAGTTTGAAAAGGCCTTTATTTAGAGCAAGGGGAAAAAAAAAGTATTTAAAAACCTTGTATCTTTGTATGCTTTGGAATACTGCAACGCTCGGAAAGAACAAGTCTGCATTTCACTAGGCCAGAAATATTTCAAGGTATGTTAATAAATAGTTCAAAAAAGACAGACACGGCATCTTTCATTAACAGGGTCATTTTTAAACTTACGGAACTTCAGACAAACACCTGAACTTTTAGACCACCAAATCCATGTTCCACACTGGTTTTTGGCTATTGCTGGTTTCCCCAAATTGTGGTGGGGAACTCACTGTGAAACTTTCCTTCAGAACTAAGGGTATTAATACTATAAATATGCCTGACTGCTGCATTTTCCTGCTGAACGTCTGTCTCAGATTTCTGCTATTTAGCTTTAGCATCGGGAAAGGTCTAAAGAAAAGGGAGCGATCTCACTGAAAACAAACAGCGGAGTTAATTTATGATTTAAACCACCAAAGGCATGAAGGACGCTACAGCTGTCAGTAAGTTACAAAAGCTCGTCTTATTTGACGCCCTTTGCTCCAAGTCATTTAAATGTCACTAGAGAAAAGCTCTTATTCTGCAAACCATGCTAGCATCACCCACAGCTGGCTTTGCACGGGATGCCGTCAGCTGTCAGCCGCTGCTGACCTGGAACTCTCGGGTTAACTGAACATCACGTACATCTGTTGCCTCCGTTGTTCCATACTGACGGATCAGTTACATGTGACAACCAGAGTGACACTTCCTCACATCTACATGAAGTATTGCTTCATTTATAACAAGTTGATTCCTTTGGGGACTCAGAAATTCTTACAGAAAGCACCTCCCAAGGAAAAACCCTTATTATGCCACTTCATCTCAACGATCTGTCTGCGATTTAAATTTACTATACTGACATCCATGCCACACTCGATGCATTTCAAATCATTTTGGGGGAAAAAACCCAAACCAACAACAACAACAAAAAAGCCATGCCAGTGTTCTATGCACCCATATTAAAAAGAAGAACCCTTGAGAATGAATAATAAATGCAATGGCTTGAATCATTCCAGAATTATGTCAGCCTTTCCAGTGGTCTGTAACACGGTATAAAAAGCAAGAATCAAGCACAATGATTTCGTTGTGGAAAGATACAAAACCTTACTACAATGCAAGGAAAATACCTAGTTGGTTTTGATACTGGTATTGGGAAGAAAGAGAAGGACATTTTCTGGTTTAATTTTATTGTTTTGCTTATGGCATCAGAAGCAGCTTTGCGCCTTACAGCTTCCTTGATGTTCTCTTGAACAACCAGCTCATCTCCAGCGCTGCTACTTCTGTTTCTGCGGTGCTACAGCAAAGCTCTGATGTGCCCACCATTCACCTTTATGTGACGCCCTGAACACCAGAGTTCTGTGGTATGACAACTAACTTCCCTACGTTAATATCAAAACACTACTTCGAAAGAGAAGCGGTGAGTTTGCGCTCAGACACGAGTACTTCAGCTATAACGCATCAAGCAAGAGATACCTAATATTGCAAAGTCAAAGTGACAGCAATAAAGGATTGTGAAGTAAGCATTTATTACTGCTTTTTATGTTTGAAGTACATCAGCATTCTTAGAAAAATTGAAAGGGTAAAAGTTTGAGGTGGCAGGGGAGCAGGACTTTTTTGTCCTGAAGATTAGCTTTTTTGTGTGTGTGAGTTGGAGCACTTAAAAAGCACAGCACTAATCACTTAAGAAATTTCAACTTTTTCTCACAACTAAAGTGAGCCACACAGGTAAGAATCACGAGAGAACATGCTGACCATGCTTCATGCTTGTCTACCTTATCTACACGCTTGCTTGATAGGTACTGAAGGAAGGAGAGCTGCTATTTGACTCTGGGAGGTAACAGTAACTGAAGAAGCTCTATTACACCTCTACAGCTTGATACACATTTGAATTCCAGATCCTCTCATCTCTTTTCTTGCACAAGGTCTGTTTACTTGGGCTTCGTATGCCAAGGGGTGAATCTCAAACATCTTTACAAAAAGGTTAAAGGTGGGGAAAGGAATCTGAAAAGTAGGAAATTAATCAAACATCTACATATCTTTCCTCCTCCTTGTACGAAAGAGGGTGGTTTTTTGAGTATGTGCCACAAAGCACTCGCGTAACTCTAAAAGTGGGGCTGCAGCCTCCCTGTAAGTCAGGGCTGGACACTCCACTGGGTCACAACATTGGTCCCTGAAGTTTGTAGCCAAATAATAGAAATCTGTAGGAACGTATCATATTACGAATACACTTTTGCATTGAAAATCTCCTTAATAAATACTACGTATACCGATTTAGAAATGTATTTGCTACTAAGACACCGAACCAATCCCTCAAAAGGATTTGTTCTGAGATTCCGTGAAAGAAAAATGTTCTCAAGTATAAAAACTTAACCCACAGCAACTGAGAGAAATCTTAGAAGCCTATAGGCTATAGAAACAACATCTATTACCTCACGTGCTCACCCTTCAATTAACTTGTAATTTTCAATAGCAAAAATTAAGTGCTTTGATCTAAACAGCAGCTACACAAAAAAAGCTATTAAGTTTCTTCTTTCTGAAAAGCGATGATTAATATTTAATTGCCTATTTTCACTTTTCAAAGCGGCTCCTTCATAATTAACACATACTCAGGTAATTTAAGTTCTAGCCCACCACATTTTACTTCATTACAAAGCTAAGTGAAAATATTGACAAAGAGCCTTGCTTTCAAGTGTCCCGGCCCTGCGTGACCGCAGGGATACGGCTGTTCCGGCAAGTGACGCTACACGGGATGGCTGCAAAAAGTTTCTCTGTAGAAACTGCCCTACAAAAGGCAGCACAGCTCCTGTCTCGGGAAAGTCAATAGCCATGTAGGAAAAAGCGAGCTAACTGCGAGTGAAAAAACTGCCTAAACATCTGCTACCTTTATAAATAAACTCGGATATTATTTTTTTTCATGAGCCTTACCTGACACAGAGACTGTGTGTGACCTTACTCCTTGCTTCTCATTGTTGGCCAGCCTGTAAAACAGAGGTTGGAATCGCTGAATGCTGTACATTCTTCACGGTCACATACACTGGGAATTCATCCTAACAGGGCACCTACTGTAATTAGCAGGGCCAATCCATTTCCCACAGTGACAGCTTTTGAGGGGGAGAAAAGTCAGAAAGGAATCTACCATTTCAAACCCATCTGGGGGAGCAAGAGTGGAGCGAATGCGTTACCGTTTTAATTAGCATAGTGATTCACAACGACAGAGCAAATGTAAAGGAAAAAACAAACCCCAAGTTTTACAAACTTTTAAGATCAAGCCGTGCATGTCTAAACATTGTCAATGTACGTGATCTGATGGTGCTTCTACTTTCTGTATTATCTACTGGAAATAAAGTATGAATTGAGTTTTTGTCCGTAAGATGATTTATCTTGTACAACAATTTTAGATTGGTTTACATGTCACGTAAATGAAGAAAAACAATTTCACCTAAATGTAGTTGGGTATAAATGTTCACTAGTATCAGAAATTCCAATGACTTCTTCTAAATTTTGTTCACGTACATACATAAACACAGTTTTAACGGTAAGAGAGCACTGCACTTCATGCTTTCAGAAATCTGGAATTTCATCTGGCAAAGGCAAATCTTTCCAGATGCAAGATGCTGTTGGCTAGTAGTTTTATATATTTGAAAAAAGCCCATTCCTCTGCTGCCAGGCTAAGAGCATATGGTGGAGCCCTTGTTTAAACAGAGTCAAGCATACAAATTCGGTTTTGGTAAAGTGTCCCAAAAATGGGAAGAAGCTTTTCCTTCAAACCTTATTTTATCCCAGAAATGCCTACAAAAAAAAAAAAAAAAAAAAANAAAAAAAAAAAAAAGGATAAAATCTACGTAATTAGAAAGTTATTCTGTGTTTCGTGGTCGTATCTATTTAAGTAAAACCAAGTTTTCCTCTTCCATATGAGTGCACACTAACTTTACCAATTTTACTGCTTCCAGCCTCGACCTGCATTTCCTTTTCCTCCCTGCATTTTAACTTCTCTCTTTCTGCACCAAGAGAAAGCTACCTGGCTAGCGAGGACTGCAGCAGGACCTGTGAAGGGAGAGAAATCGCTAGTATCGAAGTGGCTAGTTTCTTGCAGATTCAGGACCAAACTGTGTTCCATACTCTACCCAGTAGTTAAAAAAGTAATAATAATAATAATAATTCTGGACTTCTTCCAGGAATCGAGGAAGAAACAGAATGAGGTGGCTGGGTCAAAGCAGGCATGGTCCCTGTGTCCCAAAGGAAAAAGGACGCGATGAGAAACTATAAACTGCTAAATTTCATTTGGGCTTTCAACAGTTATCTCCTGCTACTGGATACTGGTGCCTCTGCCCGATAAGGTTCAAGGAAAACAATCTGATGAGACTGGCTTTAAACTGAGCGTGAATGTGGCTATAGAAAAAGCAGCCAGATTGCCAAAAAAAAAAAAACAAAACAAAAAAACCAAGTGGTTTGGTTAAAAGACTGAAGTTTAGGAGGCCACAGTAAGAAACCGCACGTGGAAAGGGGAGAGAATCACCAAAACTTGCCAGATAGGATGGAGACCTCATCACTGACACCAGGAATGCAGAGAATCAGCAGGAAGAACTAATAGGCTTGCTTGAAACTGTGTTATGGGATATCAACAACATAAGAAGTATTCTTAGTTCAAGTGGAGTTAAATTAGAAATCTTTCCTTATTTACCTTATTGGGAAGAAGAAAAATGCAGAGAGGTATCTTAAGCATACTTTAAGTAAGAATTATTAGATGCAGATAGCATGTCTCAGCATACCTCGGATACAGCATCACCATAAAACTAGCCGGAGAAAAAAAGGCAATTCTATTCGCCAGACATAGATTAGCATTTTGTACAAACCCACAATTATTATCAGAGAAGAATTTTCCTACATTACCGCATTTAAAAAAAATAGATTAAAAAGTATTTGCTAGGTAAACGGTATCCTTTATTACACTGAACCTAAAGATCCCAACTCAGACTGGCCCCATTATGGAAATTTTATTAACAAAAGGCAACACGACAGATTTATGATAGGAGAAAAAAAAATAAACTTCTGTATTTCACATAAGCAGAAAAAGGGGACAAACAGGAAAAACAAGAGCACTGACTGACTCACAGACTGAAACCACAATTCCAAAACTGTTCAGCATCATTCCTATGATTACATTTACTCATGGACTGAAAACATATAGCCTGAATCCCAGTCAAGTCTTTTCCAAAACATCCTTCTTTTGTTGCTGTCAAATCTGTTCTATGCATTATGCACTTTTTTCCCTCTGATTTTATTTCTGACATCTGTGTAGTTTAGTGCTGCTGTCAGTCATTTATGCCCCATGGTCCCAAATGACTGTCTGCTATTTGTCCTAGAATCCAAAAGCAACAATAAAAATTAAGCACGTATAAAAAGTCCTAAAGCGTCACTTAAGCAAAACTACTTTTCAAAACATTTTTTTTAATATTTAAGAAAAGAAAGCGTAACACTTACTTTGGTATTGACGGTAAAGCTCTTTCACCTTCTGTGTAAACAAGAAGAAAACAGGATTAAAATTTTATTCAAGTTTCCAAATAACCTTTCTCAATATGCAATATATACATGCCTGAAACAATAATCATCACAATCTCTCAGGGAAACGATGTTAATTCAAAAGACTGTTCTAGGCATATATTTAGAGCAGTGTATCAACACAACTCCTCCTAACCAGTCATACAGACCTTTTGGCAAACTCTTATCTGAGAGAACAACGCATACGGAATATAAAAGTTCTTTTTTATTCCTAACAAATAACTACAATAAATCACCTTGCAGAAGGTATGACAGTATCTCATCTCTCTAGTAAGAAATGCTTTTATTTTATCTCCAAGACATGCTAAGTGCTAACACATCCATAAAACAATTGAAGCCAACTTGGACTTCCAAGCAAGACAACTGAAATAAATCATTAAAGCATGTAACGTATCATATTGATTTCACATTTGGTTGAGATAATACAACAGTAATGTTTAGTAGCCAGAGACAAAGTTAGCTTTTGCTAAACTATTTTGGAAGCTTTGCCGGTCTTTCTCTGATAATGGTATTGGGTAATAAAAACTTGGATGTAAATAATCAAGCTTTTTCTTTTCCCTATTGGATTTGATGAGACACTTGGTATTCATGTGGGGAAGGACGACAGGGAAGTTCCAGATCCTTTAGTAAAACACCAATGATTTACAGTAGATCAAAGTGTGAAGGGAAGGAGAGAAAAGGCAATTAAAATGGGTTATCACTCTCAAAATCACTGTAATACTGATAAGGTGACAGAGCGACACTTTCAGAAAATGGTGATACATATCGATTACACAAAAATAGTGTAAATTCTAGCTTGTTCTTATCCTGTTAAAATTTCTGAAATTTCCAGACCTTATAAAAGAAAACTACAGTGTCGCCTTTGTGTATTATGGGACTGAGTAGCGAAACACCCAACACCCAGACGCCACGCTCAACATGGCAAAATACAGTATTTTGTTGCAATTTTTTTTGTGTGTCCAAAGGGAGAACAACATAGTTTGGCTCACCAACCTAAGTCTAGGTTTTAAGTTTATTTAACAATGTTTAATTCGTAAATGATGCTAACAACATGGCCTGTTAAGTTCACAAAGATCCATTTTCCGTTTCCTACAACTTCGCTGTGCTTTCACTAATCAGGTCTATTGCTTCCATGCTAAGTTCCTGCCCCAAGCTGGCTGGCTGACTTTTAGGGGACTAGTCAGACCTTTTAATGTTAAAAACAACCTTTGGAAATTGCCCAGGTCTATGTGGTTTTGAGCAGGGATGTATCGTAATTTGCTATGAGATGGGTGTTGTATCAGGATGTTTCCTTTCACCATTTCGAAGGAAGTCTGCCTGATTTTAGTGAAGCTATCAGGTTTTTTTGGCTCTTACAGCCTCAAACCTCCTCAGAGAGGAGACTCCAGCGCTGGACTTGGGCTGCACATGCTCCACATCAAGCCCAGGGCTACAAAGTCAGATCTTTCCCAGTGGGTTTGGACGCAGACTCAATGGTACTTAAAGATGCTGAAGAGACAGCGGGTCCCCCTAAGTGCAGAAAGCGTAAGAGAGGTGCATCTCAAGGTCTGATGGGGGGTGTTGAAAAGGAAGATGCAGGAAAGAAGGGAAGAAAGGAGCTGTGATTTGGAAGATGACCTAGAGCAGCTGGGCAAAGCACCTAGAGCAAGACCCTGAAACTGGAGGGCGGAAGAAGGACAGCAAGATTATACAAGAAGCATGAGGTGGGAGATACAGGTATTGTGATGTTAGGGTAAATGACACTTTTTGGGAAAGGAGACGAAGGCAAAAATCCTGAAAGGTAGCGTGAAGTGACAAGTATGAGATAGGACGCTTGAAGATGACAACCTGGCAATGAAAAGATTGGGGGGAGGTACCCAAAAAAGAGAGACTGGAATGGGCACTAGAGGATTCACATTGGATGGAACTGGGCAAGAGACATTAAGCCTGAAGAAAAAGCCAGAAGAGTCCTGCCACTACTGTGTAGGCCTCCTTAGGGTTGTGAAGGAGACTCAAGAACTTGGATCTACCTGCCATCTACACCAGCTGTCACCATTATTTGTGAAAGCATCCCATGTTCCAGTTTACATTGAGTTATGATGCTACTGTTAGTCATTCCAACACCGCTCCCACATTTGGCAATGGATTTAATGGTTTACATGTTGCTGATGAATCACGTGTGTTACTGGTAAAACATACCTATAGTCTGTTGTTTTTAAACACTTAGGGAATGATACAAACCTACAAACCTCTGTGTTAAAAGAACTTCATTAAACTGCAAAGTTAACTTCATCATTCACTATTTTTAAACTGAGGTAACTGGTGCACAATTAATGAGCAGCTCTTCAAAATAATTTTCCTTGCTGTTTAATATGTAGCACCGTGGCATATTAACCACGCTCTGTTCAAAATGTATTCTAAATACAGAACTTTTAATTTCCTCTAGGTGTTTGTGGCTTTTTGTTTTGTGCAGAGCACATCGGTATCATATGTGGGGACTTCAGAAACACCAGTGAATGATTTCATAACACTTGCAGGGCCGCAATGCTTCATATGTTCCAAGTACTGACCTCAGCTGCAGATCAGATTGTTTCTCTCTCCTGCAAACGTAAACCCCAACCTCTCAAGAAAGTGAGAAATACCATAGGTGGCAACTGCTAGTGTACCCTGACGTCAACTACTACCTATCAAAAAGGATCTAAGAGAGCTAAAGATAGGATCTAACTTTCCAATGCACTATTAAATTTCCTTAATGATGAGACTCCTGTTCTGTTCCTGCAAATCTCCACTTAACTGAACAACTTTTTATTGATGCGAAATATAGAGCAAGGACTGTAATAAAATCTCTCTTTCCCAAGAAAATCCTGATTCCATCTTAATAGTAAACCCATTCTACAAATTTTGTGAGATAAGGAGAACACGAGTAACTGGTATTATTATGTAGGTAGTTGAGGAGTAGTAACATGATGTAGTTAACGAGTAGCGGGTGACAAAGGTGCAAGGAATTGAAGATGGCTGAAAAACGTTGAGAGGAAATGATGGGGACAGACGGACAGAGAAAAGCAGAGAAAAGACAGATAAGCCAAGTTAAATGAATGTTTGTTTACAGATTGGTTGGAAAAACAGGCAGCACGCATGGGTCCAACATATCTAAATACTCGTTTTTTCTGATCATCTTCCTTTTCACTGTCCTTCGCCAAATTCTATGAGGCACGACTCATTTTGTTCTCATTAGCAGCAGAGCAACACGCTGTCATGCCCTGAGCAGAACTGGCCCCTTGTCCTCTGGGCTGACAGGGGTGGGAGAGGCGGACAAGGCACGCTCAGCCCTGGGGAGAAGGAAGGAGCACACAGCACCGCCATTTAGCCACCATCTCATGTCTACACTGACCAGCTACATGGACAACATCCCCCTTCTGGCTGCTGGAGACAGGCGTCAAGTGGAGGGCCAGTTACGGACAGGGGAAACTGGAAATGCAAGCCTATGTAAAAAAAAAAAAAAAAGAGCAGCCAGAAATAAAACCCTACTATTAAGTAGCATTAGAGACGCCTCCCCTTTCACTGCAGAAAATTCAAGAAAAATCCATCCACATCAAACTACCGCTGAAATGGCGTATCAAAGCTGATCTTAGAGACGCCTACGTGCTCTCTGGATACAAACTGCTCACTTCAGGCAGCGCTTCCCAAATTGGTGCTCATCCTTTTACAGCTTACATCCCAAATAAAATACGGAACATTCATTAGTACCCTTGTAGGTCTGGAGTCAAAATTCATTACTAACAGCATCCCAGTAAAAGCATATGTTGTTTTTCACAAGTTGAAACCCACAACATTTTGCCCAATTCTATATTCAATTAAAAGAACGGGATATGCACGACGATATCGGGGTGTCCGTGCCCAGGTGTTGCGGCCTGTGTGGGGGGCGGCCGGGGCTGCCCCGCGCCGGACACAGCCGGTCCCAGCCGGCTCCAGGGGCCCCAGCGCAGGACACAGGTGAGCCCCTCAGCCAAGCTGGGGGCGCCGGGGGGAAAAGAGGTTTGCGAAAGGGCCGAAGGCGGCCCAGGCAGAGGAGGAGGAAGGCGAGGAGGGAGCAGCAGCAGAGGGAGCCCCGGGGCGCAGGAGGAGGAGGGCAGGAGGTGCTGCCGGCCCGGAGCAGGGATCCCCTGCAGCCCTGGAGAGACCCCGCCGGAGCAGAGACCCCCCCTGCAGCCCGGGGAGGGCCCCAGGCCGCAGCGGGGGGACATTTCCTGCGGGAGCCGCGGCCGTGGAGAGCCCAGGCGGGAGCAGGTTGTCCCTGAAGGACTGCAGCCCGGGGCAGGGCCCGCGCTGGAGCAGGGAGAGGGGTGAGGAGGGAGGAGCGGCCCAGAGGGGCTGCCATGGAGGGACCCGCACCCCCATCCCCAGCCCGGCGCCCTCGGGGTGGGGAGAGCGGTCGGGAGTGAGGGGGGAAGCTGGGAATGGTGAAAGGGGCAGGAAGGTGTTGTTTTAGTGTCTGTCTTTTTGCTTCTCACCATACAGCTCTATTTTATTTGGCAGTAAATTACATAACTTTCCCCAAGCTATGCCTGTTTTGCCCATGACAGTAACCGGTAAGTCATCTCCCTGCCTTTACCTCCACCCATGAGCTTTCTCATCCCATTTTCTCCCCCGTCTTGCTGAGGAGCAGGAGTGGGGGGCAGCAGAGGGTGGCTGCCGCCAGGTCTAACCCACCTCTGTGGTGCCCATCGTGGGGCTTCAGCGGTTCAAGGCGGCAACAGTCACTGAAAGAGGCAGCGGCCAAAGGTCAGAGTCGAAAATACCCGGGACTGCAGTAATTGTGGGGAGCTTGGATGCTGGTGTTGGGAATTTGTCACCGTAAAGTGGTAACAGGACAAGGTGAGGAGTTTTATTGTGAATATACTGTTCTTTTTTTTTTTTGCTTTTGTGATGCCGACACTCTCGATTTTGATGTTGGGAATTTTTGTTGATGGAGGTGAAGGTCGTAAAAGAATGTGTGATGAATGTGTATTTTAATGTTAATTATCGAGTGTGTGTGTCACAGAGGCAAGGGGCAGAACGGCGTGGAGGTGGCTGTTCCCACAGCGGCCACCGCTACCAAAGCCTTGGCACGTACACTCAGTTACCTTCCACCACTCCTCTAACCCCCGCCTCCACGACACGTGAAAAGAACTCTCAAGTATTTTGATTTATCACAATGTAAACTATCCTCATCCGACTGAAATTACTTTTAGCCTTTTGTAAGAGTTTTGGCAATTTTGCATTACCTATAAAACTTGTTTAAAGTGATTAACAGATCCCAAATTCAGCCACTAGACTTAGATCACAGGAAGGCTACTTTGTGCACAGTCTAATCAGTAAATAGCTACTTAATATCAGTTTAAGGTATTATCAGTTGCTTCATTTGTGCTCTTGGCCAGTAAGAGTTAAGTGTGATAATGGAAACACAGATACTAAGTTTAAAGTTTCCACATTGGTCTAAAGGAACCTATATACCAAAATATTTATGAAAAATAAAACAAACTTAATGGAAACATGCCAAACGCTGTCCAGGTCTTAAACATTCCCAAATTAAGAAAAACTGGATTATGTGATTAACGGATAGCAAGACAGATAGTATCACAAAAACACAAGTTCTTTTAGTAATCAAGAAGGATGATTTATGAGGAGACTTGCGATAAACATGTAAATTCACAACAAATAGGGGACGGGAAAGCTCAAAGAGGGGAGAAAGCACATCTGTTGGATCTGGAGCTGCTACATGATTTGTTTCTGGTGTGGCTTGTACAATCAAAGCTCACTGTGGGAGGGATCTGGGAACGCAGATCATGGTGGGGACAGCTCTCCTACGAAATGTTTAATTAATATGTTGAGCACTGCTATGAACTTCAAAAAAAGAAACCTCAGACAAAATAACCCCACAATTCCTTTTAACTGGAGGGATTCTCTTAATGTTTGCGTAAAGAGGAGTGTTTCCGAAGTGCCGTATAATGTTCCTTTAACTCAATCACGGCTCATCTGCTCTATAATGTTCCTTTAACTCAATCACTGCTCATCTGCTCTACATTAAAATACACCAATAACAGTATCACGCAAATAAACACACTCCATTAAATGCATTGATTTATTTTGCATTCGTGCCTGCCGGCAAACCACAGCGCAAGGCATAGTTGTGCCTTGTACTGTACAAACACATAGAAAAATCAGAGATCTTGCTCTTAAAAGAGCTTAGTGGGTCTGCAAGACATAACAGCTGAATGATAAGCAAATCGGGTGGGAGGAAGACAAGAATTAGACAGAAAAAGTGCAAAAAGAGTGGGTCAACTTTTATTGCCACCTACAGCAGCAGCAAATCAGGACCCACGTGCCCCGCTGGTCTCAGACGGCGGCTGCTTCTATGCATCATGGAACAAGTATTGAAGAGGACGTAGGAAATTCTGTGGAGATTTGGACTGGGAGCTGCTCCCTTGCTAGGGCAAGAAGAGCACAGAGGGCAGCAGAGCAGGGTTTGGCTGGGAAATGGAAACGCACGTGATGGGAGAGCAATCAGCACCACGAAGCACAGCTCTGGAAGCTTGGGCACTGGATGAACAGAGCTAAGACCTGATGAAGGCTTTGCCTGCCTGCGCTTGCTGTTGTGAATGACAGAACTGGAAATCCTCAGGCAGAGGTATTTTGCGGAGTTAAGAGCATTTATGTATAGGTAAGGAAAGGAAAGCCATTCTAGTAGAGGAACAAGCCCATAATAGCACTGGCAACGTAGACTGAACGGACACAATTTCTGAAATACCACCAGTGCAGAAGTGGCAAGAACTGGATTTACTCTACGTATGTGCATCTGAAGAAAATCAGGTGACAGAGACCTCCATTAACTAAGTATGAATGAGAGGTGGGGAGAGGTAATGTGTTAAGATATGAAAAAGTTTTTTAAAAGCTCAACTTTGGCTACTATAGTTTAGGCTGAAAAACAGCCAATCCACTGGCTATTATAAGGAAAGTTTTGGGAGTGAATAATGACTATAACAAACCCCAAACCATGATTTTTCAGAAAAGAAGAGGCAAAAAAGACAGTTGCTCCCAGGAACAGACTAGGCTAATGAAATGAAAATCTTGGTTTGTGATGCCAATTTTATTTCTGGTTTATTAACTAGCATTATCACTGATGTTAGCTTATACTTTTGGTGTTGAATTTTCACGCCAATGGTTCATCGTCACCGAGTTGTGCACCAGGTTGGCTGGAAAAGCTGGGTTTGTGTTGAGGGAAGATTTTCCTTTGTATGGAGGTAAGGTTGCATGACTAACGCAAATTCTAACAGAGCTGCTTGTGTGGGAGCTAAGGGTTAGTCACACACACTAAGGATCAGAAATAACAAACAAACATGCAAACTTAAGAATAATTTGAACAATTACTAAGTGCTATCAAAACATCTAGCACCCTACAATCACACTTCTTCATTACCGAATGACCAAGTTTCAGGTTTTCGCATTTTTCCTGCCATGCTCAGGCAGGATGTTATATATTGATCTGGGAAAGACCTGAACTACGTCAATAATGCTACTCCATTGGAACAGCTACAGACCAGGGAAAACCAGCGGCACAGAAAAGGAAAAACATGGCTAAAAAGGGACTCAGCTTTAGACCGGAGAGCTTCTGAGATGGTTTGTCTACTTTTCTTGTATTACAAATACGGAAGAAGGAAACAGTTTATTCATTGTTTTAGATACTAAAAATGTTGAATTGATTTCCAGAAGTAAAGATTAGTACAGGAGGACAGAAATTTTCATTCTTAAGCAGCTTTGCTCTGGTGTTTTTCAATAATTAAAGCTGGCTGAAATTAGAAATCCTAATGAAATTTAATATAAATTCTCTCTTTTAAAGGTGTACCTGCACCCTGGCCTCACTGCTCCCAGCTTGTGGGTTGTTACAAAAACAGCTGATCAGCACTACAAAATGCGTGTCTCTGCTTTAGCTCTATTACACAAGAAAGGCTCCTGAGACTTCTCTCAACATTTTTATTTTTTAAACAGAGACTTTTTGAGTATCTAGGAGGAAGACAGGAATGTCTAAAACTTGTCACTAGTCAAAACTGTATCCAAATAATTCTAACCAACCTCTCTGAATTTCCACTTGTGTATTAGGGAATCACATTTCAAGACAACATGTCCTTGTTAGGAGTGTCTTTAATTACAATTTGTTTACACCTGCTAGTTAAGCTCAGAATAGTGCAAAGCAGCAATTACTGAAAACTACTCTCAATTACCAGCCATTAACTAATTTTTGACGGAGTGATGTTTACTATCAGTGTCTCTCATAACAAAAATACCTCATGGTTCCTCCCTGAAAGAGCCCCCAAGTGGGTTTTTTGCTGATACCTTGTGTCTTCTATTCAAATGCAAAATAATCTAACCGTAGATGTGAGTATAGCAGCTACTGTAATGAAACACCTCCTTACCTTTCTGTGGCCTGATAATAAAAGATTGCGTAGCTCCATTCACCAGCCGGCAATATCCGTCTATCAAGTCAGCCATATTCTCTGCAATGGTTAAGGATGGTGCTGTCACTGTCAGAGGCTGAAGAAGGAAGAAAACAAGGCACCAACAAAGAGGAATTATTGTAGTTGCAAACACTGAGCAGAACAGCTGCGTCACTGCATCAGAACTTCACACACACACAAACAGTAAACAGAAAAATGTGGGTGAGAAAGAGCTATCAGATTCTTGCTTTACCTCTTCTGTAGTGAATTTGAAACACAAGGTTCAGAAAGCACAGCTGATAAAACCCTCCACCCAAATGTAATATTAATCTGGGCTCATTAAGTGGCTTGCCGGATAAACTTTCGGTCAACCACTGTTTATTACAACTGCTATGACTTTCACGGCTATAATTACGACACTTCTGAGGAAGCCGCTTATTCCTTAAAGCTCTGACAGGTGGTATTGTTTTTCCACCCTTTTGCAGCAATTTGTTCTTTACCCTAAAAAGTAACCTTCCCAATTTCAAAAAAGATAAAAATAAAATAAAAGAGAGAGAGACAGTGGAAAAGGAGATGAGAGACATACAGATAAGCTATTAATTTTGATACTACCAACATTCATCATCCTCTGCAGAGAGTTGCCAACTCACCCCCAACCCTGCTCTACCACAGTGACCGTTTTCCAGCGCACCGGACCAAGGAAAAGATTTGATTTCACTTCCAGTTCTGCCTCCATGTAGTATGAGGGAAGAAATTTTCCCTCTTTCCTACTTCCCCTTTCCACAAAGTGAAATCGCTCAGTTTCCTCTTTAAGACATAGCATCATATACATATGCAGGCTTCAGTTAAGTTGCACTTAAGGGTGAGTATTTTTAAATTAAGCTTCTTTTACAAATATCAAAGATGCAAAACCTAAAACATATAATGAGCTCCGAATCTGTTTTAAAACCAAAAATATCTGACTGGTATAATGATGACTGCTCACGCTCAACTTCCCTTTCCCCTCAAAGAAGAAGAAAAATCAAACTACTGCAGAATGCCCGGAATGCAAAGTGTTAAAATACAATGCACTGGTTGTAACTACAGGAGGAGCAAGAGAGTCTAACAATAACTGAAGTATTTGTACACAAACACAGGCAGTGCCCAGCTTAAACATGCACATACAAAAGTGAAGTATACTTTTAGTACATATTTACACTGACAGTAGAAAAATCCAGAATGAAGCTACAGACCAGAACAAAACTACAATATACAAAATCTCTCCATTAAGAGTATGCTAATCTCCACCCCTTCCCAGGAAAACAAAAGCTAGGAAGTTTATCACAACTGTCAATATCATACCTCAGGTGCACCTGCTATCTTGAGTTGCAACATCCCTTTTCTGTCCTTGTCTTCACTGTTTGAATACTGAATAGTTTGCACTTGATTAAAGTCTGCTAGATGAGTTGGCTGCAGAAAGGCAATGGAAAAAGTGAGGAAAACTTCAAAATCACAGCAAAATACTTAGTCATTATTCTTGATGTTGCAAATGCACATGTAGAATTTGATCTCCAAATTACACTTGTAGAAGTTGGTTCCTCTGTTCCTTTCTAGTTTCATTAGGCTTTGGCAAACATACAAACACCCACAGTATTTGCAAAATGAAACCAAGCCTACAGAGGTCACTGTTGAGTAACTCCAGGCACACGCTAAAGTACATGGTGGAAACAACCTCCTGCAGGCCAGACTCAACAGTTGCCCCACGGAACACGCACTCAGTGCACTGAACACACCGCAGACTGCTGTGCGAGGTACGTTCTTATGCCCGGCTACGTATTCCCGATCTCCAAAACTTTTCCCTGCCTTTGAATGAATTTCAATAGAAGCTGGACATGGACTCAACTGAAGTCATGACTGCAAAGGTCCCAAGCGTTTTGCTACGAGAACCTGTCTGAACATACTTCCTTGCACCATGGAGGTGCACAGGAGCTACTGTAGCACAGTCCGTATCAGGTAACGAAACGGCTGTTGAGGGTATGAAGTAAAGCAAATAAGCCAGCAATGACTGCGCAAGTGCTCAACGCTAACTGATTAAACAAGCTCTTCATTTACACATTCCTAAGACAGAGGAGAATAATTTAGAATAATTTTCATGTTTCATTGTTAAAAAGTCACCAGTAACGCTTCAGATTCTGCATGCGAGCACTTCACTGGGTACAAAAGCCAACAAATTCAGTGCTAAGGCTGACACCATCTCTCTATTTAAGCACATTTTCTCTGATCCCAAATCACGAGTTAATATCCGAATAACAGCTGTATATGCTGAATTTCCCAGCTCTTCTGTGTTTAACTCTCAGATTAGACTTGCCGTTCCCCTTTGTGTGAAGTTCAGTTCACAACAGGTCACGGCTGTTAAGACAACAACTGAGAAAAACAAGCAGAAGCAGACTTACATTTGCACCCTTGTCTGTAAGGTAACTGATTCCTTCTTCTGGGCCGATCGCCAGTTCCACTGAAATAATCCAGCTTGACTTCAGAATCGAAGGAGAAAGACAGGGCAAAATTTCAATAGTAAGACAAGACCTTGCTATGGAACACTACCCTCCAATGTTATAATTACTGTTTTTACTAATTAATCTCCGGAAGCTTTTAAACCCTTGAATTTAAAACATATCAAAATCAAGCATTTCTGTAAGTAGCAAAACTCCTCATGACTGGTTTCCTGGGGATCCGTGCTACCCAAAATGCATTTCCATGTGTTTTATCTTAGGTCTACACGAGAACTATGTATTTCCTATATTTCCTCTTCTCATGGACATTGATGTACACGTTCTAATTTCTACTTGAGTGTCTCTTTTCACAAAGCTTGCAAACATAAGGCCCTTTCTCAAAATCTGGAATTGGTAGAGATTAAAAGGCATTAGAGGAACATGTAAAACAGAAGAAGCTGAGAAGTCTCATTTCCTCAGGAAACCAGGTTAAAAATTGCTTGATTTTCACAAACAAAGCACGAAGAAAAGTATTTAATAATGTACAATTCTTACCCTACTAATGAACAGTGGTTTTTTAACAGTTAACTGAGAAAGCTCTAAGTAAAATCAGTAAACATATTTTGTTGTTAATGAAATCCAAGAACTCAACCCTGCATCAAAACAGGAACTAATTAGTTGCAGAACTAAGGAAAACCAATTAGACTCATAACGACAGCATGTGTTCTGGTGACCATCACATTCCTCTACTTACACCGAGAGCGCACTTGAAGCATTCCTTGTCAAATCTGTACACTGGAGAGAGGATCTCAAAGAATTTCAAAATACTTTCTTCTCTATTGAGGTTGGCGAACTGTCGAAATGTTTGTTGGATTAATTTTCGTAGTGTTTTGGCCTGTGTGTTAAAACATTAAAAGATCAATTATTCTAAATCTAATCAGTGACGGTGCATTTTAAGAGTTTCAGTCACTTGGCATCACTAACAGTTTCTTTATCAATGAGATGCAGACAATTCTCAAGAAAAAATCAGCTTCAAAATATAAGTAGTATTTCTGCCTTCTAACTTCTGCTCGGGAACAAAATTATTCTCCTATATGTTATAAAGGGAATATCTAACTAATAATGTTTTGAATAAATTATAATAAAAGACAACATGTCAACCTTTGCAGGAACTATTCTTTCTAGATTCCTCATTTCTCCCAACCTCTTAACTGCGTACCAACACAAAAACGCAACAACCTACACCTTCACACTAGGTTTTAAACTTAAATCACCATTCTTTTACCCAGTGGTAACAACCCAGCCGTGGCTGTATCTTAATCTCTGTGCACAACATCTTGGACTATCCCTAATATAGTGGATTCTTAAAGTCTGATAATATGCAAAATAACTTCCATATAAAAAGATAAAATTTAAATAGTAAATTAAAAATTAATGTAAAATGTAAAAGAAGTGTTTAAATTAAACTATTTTAACTATATTTCGTATCATTTTATTAACTGTTTTCAGGGTAGAAATAACCACTTCGAAAGAGCAGCAGAAATCATCCTCCCAACATCTGGGACAGAACAAGACACCTAATTACATATCTTGAAAAATAAAGTATGTAAAGGACACAAGGAGGCTTTTAAACCACTGCATTTTATTTTTTTTTTTTACAAAAATGATAACTAAACTGAGACTTATGAAAAGTGAAGTATCCGCCTGTACATAATGTATAATCCCTGGGAAGGCTGCCACTCATATGAAAACAGAAACAGAATCTGAAAAGCAATCTCTTTAACATGCCCCAAAATCGAACAAGCAATCAAGAATCCTGAATGAACCCATCTGTTTCTAAACACCAGAATTCATCTGGACAGCAGTGCAGTGCCTTCTCCTCATCCGTCCTCATCATAAGAATCACAGAATCATTTCGGCTGGAAAACACGGAGGAGCACAGGTATGCTCCGGCAGTGCTGGAGGGCTGGGTGACCCACTGGTTTTTCATCACTGTTTACATCACATAATGCAAAATTCTCAAACCCACAAACACATCTACTCTTTTTCCCTTTGCCAAAGCTTGACCTGTGTCTAAAGTGACTGAATAGGTTTAAAAAACCCCTTAGTAATATATTTTTAATGTATCTTCCAACTAACAACAATGATAGAAAGCAAACCCATGCTTATTTTCACAGTATGTCAAGGTTAAGACAGGAATTACCATTGTTCCTCTACCAAAACATATCTGAATATCCTATTGTGATGGTATTAAAACTTTTCATTCTTTCACGTTGCCTATAACAGCTACACAATTATAAGCTACACAAATATAAACTTCCTTTTGTCGTTAGCACTTCCAGTCAAATTAGGCATTCATTTTTAGTAAGCCTTTAAAGAACATTCAGAACTCTAAATAGCCAGAATTTTTTAAAGGGAGTGGTCAGAAAAGAGTTACTCGAATAGCAGTGATCCAAGGGGATAGCACATACACATATAAAATGATGATCAGTTTTGCAATGACACTATAAAAAGAAAAAAATCCGCTGGTTCAAGTTGTCTCAAGTATTTCAGCCACTCAGTTGTTGAAAGATACTTTATTCTGCCCATGGTTTGCTCTCCTGGCCTGTTTCAGCATCCCCCTGACTTCCACGCATAATGGCCTATGTTATTTGGGTCTTAAGTCCACAAAGACGACTTACTCTTCTCTTTGAGATCATTAATAAGGTGTAAACATAGAAAGTCAGTTCGAAAAATATCACACCTCTTCCATAACAGAAAAGAGCATTTATGAGAAAAAAATCTGCAAATGACAACTTCAAGGGAAAGGCACTGAAAATTTGCTCTTAAAATTTGCTCAATTACGTTTTTTTTCCCCTCAGCTTTTGCTCCAGGCGTGCTCTAGAGTGACAGGGAAGACTCCTGATCTGCAAACTAAACACAACCTGGCTTACATCCATTTCCCCGCATCGCCCTCGTCCCCCATCTGTTAGTTTAGTGTAAGTAGATGTTTTTCCCCCGTGGTGTTTGCGTCCTTGCTATACCTACACACATGGCTTAGCTAAACACAGGGAGGTTTCTTATTCTTCTCTAGTGAAGTGATGAAAATGGAAGGCTCGTTGACTCGGTAACTCTTCCTCTGTGCTTGAATTAGGGGGACTTATTCTTTCTTGAACACAGATAGACAGAACTACTTGCAGCACACACGAGATATATTGTCCAACTTCAGTGTCTCCTCCTGGAGAAACCTCCCTGGACACCTCCTGGGACAGCGCTTTCTTCTACAACATTATGTCTCACAGAGACTCTGTCATCAGCTAATATACAGATGTTTTTAAACTCCTGACTTTTTAAAAAATACTTAATGAGTTCCCCAAATAAAGCTCAACTTCATGTTTTTAAACCCCTGTAGATCACCTCGTACTTTGCACTGTTAAATATTTTGATTTTCATTTTTCCAGTCTTCTTGTCTTCCTGTACATAGAGTGATATCCTCCGTATAGCTCCCATCTCCTGAATCTGTAACATCAACGAATTTGATTACCACTGCACTACGCTCTAAGCTTTACCTTGCTAATAGAGAGAAAGAATTAATTTTCTATTGCATGGCCATCAGGAGCCCTCCTTTGCCTGCCACTTCAAAAACATCGGTCTTCACAAAGTGAAAGAGTCATTTAACCATTTGAACCAATCCTAAATGATTTTTAATAGGGATTTCATTTTCATTAAAAAGCAGACCCGTTTTTCCTCTTCGTATGTCCAAAATTTTTTTCACGCCTTTGCAATATTCTCCTCAGCTTCGCTTTCTGGCCATTCTTGCTACTTTTTTCTGCTGTTCTCTCTGTTTCATGATTTCTGAAGAGCAGTTTTCTCTGATGGTCAGTTTTCTGGCTCCGTAATACCATTTTTTGAGACAGTTATTCATTCTTTCACGTCTGGAGCCTTTCACCACAATTTCTCCCATTAGAAGAGAATACAGTTTCATACAATTGCTTAAATTAAAAAGCAGAGGGATTATTTAAATCCACTTGACTTCATTAGCTTCTGATTTTCAAAAGTCTTTTTGAAACAAAACCCCTTCATGACAGACCTTTTCTGTTTATCCATTTAAATCACAAAGTAGAAACCTTCTAAATCTGAAGTTGAATTCTGTTATTTCTATAAAACCACCACTGTTTACCAAATCAGCTCTAAAATACCAATTTATGATTTATACTTTCACGTATGAATGGTAAGAGATATTTTACCAAGAACTTCATATCAAGACGGCTTTAGCTGTAAAAATACTTGGTGACCATTCTTAACCCCCCTTTTCAAAACATGTCAGGAAAAATTTGCATTTTTTACTCTGGGAGCATATGGACTTCAATGGAAGCAAGATTCAACTAATGTTTATAGTCTTAACTAGGATTAACGTAAGTGGAAATTACTGGAAATCGTCCTTGAATGAGCTGGATACAGCCTTGAGCAAGGAAAGCAGAATATGGTTTCATCAAGTGGCCACTAAAAATATGCTGTTTCCTTACACGTCCCCTTCCTCCTTCTCCAGAAGTCCCATTTCTCTTTCAGGGGATAACAAAAAAAAGGGTATTTGATACTAAAGGACCAGACTAAACGATACTCAATGATTAGGGGACTGGAACATCTCTCCTATGAAGAATGGCTGAGGGACTTGGGTCTTTTCAGTCTGGAAAAAAGACGACTGAGGGGGGATCTTATCAACGCTTACAAATACTGAAAGGGTGGGTGTCAGGAGGATGGGGCCAGGCTCTTTTCAGTGGTGCCCAGTGACAGGACAAGAGGTAACGGGCACAAACTTGAGTATAGGAAGTTCCATCTCAACATGAGGAGGAACTTCTTTCCTTTGAGGGTGGCAGAGCACTGGCACAGGCTGCCCAGAGAGGTGGGGGAGTCTCCTTCTCTGGAGACATTCCAAACCCGCCTGGACGCGTTCCTGTGCCACCTGCTCTGGGTGACCCTGCTCTGGCAGGGGGTTGGACCAGGTGAGAGGTCCCTTCCAACCCCTACCATTCTGTGATCTGAAGACTCATTTTGAACTTTTGTCCACAAGGTTTGGGAGGCAGAGGTCTACCTCTCTCACAATAGCACAGCAAGGCCACATAAATCTCTACTCTCTTAGTTCTGCCAGCACAACTGCACAGCAATTCCCTTACAGCTATACAGTGAAAATAATAATGCAATTTTCAGATATCTGACGCTGATTTTTTTTTTTTTCGGTATTACATAATTGACTGGAACTATAATTACCTTCACTGAATCTAGTAAACTCTTCGGAAAAAAACGTCTTAACCCAACATCTTTCCTGAAACAAAAACACACAGAGCATTAACATAAAAAACATTGTGCAGTATTATATTGCTCTTTTTCAGGGTGGTGGTTTGGGTTTGATTGTGTTTTGTTTTTTTTGTTTAGCACATGCAATATAGTAAATGATTTTCATAGTAAGGTGCTTGACAATCTCAGAGTGACAAACGGAACCATTGAAATGCTCACTACACCCACCCCACAAAGAACACGGGATAGCAGCGTCTTCTAGTTTAAATTCAAAAGGATATCACACTTACAACAGGTACCTGGTGTGAAAAGTATTATTTGAAATGTTGTCTTGGGCACAGAGAAGTTTTGTGAATAAAAGCTGTTCTTGGTACATTTTAATAATTTAAAGGATATTGCAAAAATATTTACAGCATGTAGGAAGCTGAGAAGGGAACATGAAAATGGCAAATACTAATAAACAACTATTGGAATCGTGTAGGAGCTACAACATAAAGTAAAGGACTTCTCACCGCATCACCTCAGTAAGCACGTTGACTGCCGTTCCGCTACTGGTTTACCCTTTGCAGGACCATAATTAAAGTGGATTTCTTTTTTCATTTCTACTGTCGCTTTTTCCTCATATTGAGCATCTAATGTTAAATTCCCAGCTTTTTATTGCAAGTAATCTCACTTTTTGCATCTGTAAATCGGGATCCTAAATCTGTCCGTGAGCTCGGATTTTGCAAACTGAATTACATCAAGCTCACCTTCACACTTATAAATGGGGTTGCAGCCCTAGTTTGAAACCCAGAGCCATAAAGATTAAGTATTTTTGTGGCTCAGATGTGCTGCTCGTAGCTCACGTCTGACTGCGTATGTAGCACTACAACTGAACATTAGCTTCAAGAAAGATGCCTGAGAAGCTGCCAGTGATGTGTTCGCGCAGATGACGATCATTACAGAACCGGGTATATCAAATGTTGCATGACCGTGAACTGGCTGTATAGTATTAGCAGAAAATTCGCATGAGGAAAAGGAAAATCTAAAAGAAAAACGTAAATAGGAAAAGGACTTATATCCCTGCCTCTCAAAGGCATTACTGACTTTTTTCCTTTAAATTTAAGAGGTTACAATCTCTTTTAAACAAACACTGCTTCTGAAGTGAGTATGAAAGAAAGCTTTCCATGACTGAAGGCTTTGAACATGAGCAGAAATACATCTGGAATTCTTACATTTCACAAAAAAAAAAAAGAAAAAAAAGAAAAGCCGCTAGCCAGCCTGAAATACACAGTTCATATTTACTGCTACCTAACGGCGCAAGAAGAAAGCCAACATTAAAGTCAATATAAAAAGCTGACTCGAAATAATAAAACAGGGTGTTTTTAAAGCTCTCTACATACAATTTCACAAAACATACTAAAACCATCCTCAACTGAGAGAAGAACATTCATGCGCAGCAGCGAACACTGGCATCTGTGCAATGACAGTAAGCTGAAAGATTATAAAACTTTCATAAATGTTAATTCCTTTGATGCATTTCTTCTCAAATGCAAATTATATGCGGTTTATCATCCCACACAGTTAAATAAATCTAACACACAATTACCATCTAAATAACATGCAAAGACATTTTGACAAGGAATATATTAGTTTAGCATTAAGCATTTGAGAGAGAAATGGTGTTTTCAAAAATGAAGCACCCTACATCGCTCCCGTATCACCCAGTTTAACAGTACCGCAGCACACGGCTGCGACAATCTGACTCGATTCATTATTAAAAAGAGCTGTAGAGTGACCTTTTGCACAGAGCTGTGCGTGACAAATTCAGAAGAAATTCTTAAGCAGAGTAGAACAAAACACAACTCAATAAAATTTATTAATAAAGCATATCCTGTGTTTAACGGAGATGGCAGTTTTATTTACTTGGAGGAGAATTTAACATAAGAAACATACAGATTTAATGCCACGGTCAACAACAGCCTATGGGTACCTATATTTAAATAAGAGACCAAGCATTGGAAATTGGACCATACAAACAGTTTTAAACACACAACGCCACAAAGTCCTTCCCTCCTCAGCTGCGCTGCATGGGGGCAAAACGGCCAACTTGGGATAGACACCAACTCGGTCTTCCCGATTAACAACTCAGACATCTGTTTTCTGATTGCCAGTAGGAGATAATTAGTAGCAAGATCCTGGTTCACACAGTTCTACTACAGCTTTGTATTTAACCTCATCAGCTCCAGCCTACTTGTGGGCTTAACTGTAAATTTTTTTTTTTTTTAACGTATAAACTTCAATAGGATTAATAAAATAGCAACTACAGATAGATGATACCGCTTGCCGTATAATGATAAGCAGCTTTAGGCAACATATATCTTTATTTCTATTTTTCATCTCAATTGAAGTTACAACAAAAAAGTAATGTTAGATTAACATAATAGACCTTAACATGCTTTTTACAAAACTGTGGCTGCAGCTGTTCCTTCATATAGCTCCCATTTTTGTACTTGTAATTATCCCTGCTCTATGCTAACAGGCTTCACATTTATAATGAAAAAAATTCT
This sequence comes from Dromas ardeola, assembly GCA_013398915.1. Classification (NCBI taxonomy): domain Eukaryota; kingdom Metazoa; phylum Chordata; class Aves; order Charadriiformes; family Dromadidae; genus Dromas; species Dromas ardeola. The sequence continues at coordinate 195,479 of VYZM01003130.1, read as the reverse complement.
TCTTTCATTACATGAAGGCCCAACTGTTAAAGGCTACTTAACAGTTTGATTCTATCTACCATTTCCCATCCAGATTTGGTTTTGTATGAAAATCCGATCAAAGACGAATATACATCAAATAGACATCTGACAAAGACAGGCAAGAAGCAATCACACCAAATGCAAAGAAGTGCCACTTAAAAATTGCACTCAGCTGGTGAAGTGCCTCATGATGTACAAAAACTAGAAAAAACCCACAAACCAAACAAACAAAAAACCTCACTTGAGAAATAAATATTACTTGTGTAGATAAACCTTTATGGGCTATTAAGGTGGTAAGAGAGAATGAATAAATTTTGGGCTCCTCTGGCACTTTTTGCAGACCCTTAGTAGCTTATAATTATCTATAGCCACTTTAAGGTGCTTTTATCCTTCATCTCTCCCAGCTGATTCTCACACAAAACACATTTTGCTCCTCAAAAAAAATAGTATCTTGAAATGCACAACACTACACTTCCAACTCCGCACAGCATTAAACTGTTACATTTTGCATACCAGGGTTTTACTTCCCTTTGTCTTTCACAGCAGCAATAAAGTTATTTCCTACCAAAAGAGTTACTGCTGGAAAACATGTGCACTGGAAGAAAGGTGTCACTGTTAAACTGGGAACAGCCCCCTGCTGAGTCCTCCAGGAACTCTCACCTGTTACAATTATTAATGAGTACTTCACGTCATCTGTTACAACCCTTGTTTCCTTTGTCTCAGTTTCCAAAGTTGTTCACCTAATTCCTAATGTTTGTAGCTTATAAATTGCTAAATAAACGACTTAACAACACCTTTCTCAAGTTCTTGCTGGAACGTACCTAAACTGCAACCCCTGTAACTCACAAGCTCCCTTTTCCTGAAGAGGCTGACATGGATCTGAATTTCTCCAGGTCACAGAACTTTCAAATCTTTTTAAAATCACCTTTTAGCCTTGCCTATCTGCTCATCTTGTTCGTTTTTATTAGTACTTTCTCTGTGGTTCCTCAACCAGGATATTTCTACTAGTGGCTACTGACAGAAAACTAAAGTCCCTTAAAAAATCCCTAATTCAAATAAAAACAATGCTTTAAAAATTCTGCACAGATAGAGGAGCACTATATAAATAGCAGGCACTATATGAAGAAGAATGCAATTCATTTAAGTTACCTTTACCTATTAAAATCTATATCTAGTTTCCTGAAAAGCCCTTGTGAACTTATTCATTGTGATGAAAAATCTTATCTTCCACCTCCAAATTCTCTAATTTCACATCCCTAAAAGTTAGCACGTGTTTCATTAAAATAAAATAAAGAATAGAGACGTCACTGCTACACCCACCTTTTATCCCAATTTTATGTTAAACTGTACAGTACCTTTTCACAAAGCTAATTAGTCGGGAAGAGCAGACCATTGGTGTATGGATGTATGAAACTTGTTCCATGAATACAAATAAAAGCAGTTTTCAATCCCCGAAGCTTCTAAAGGACTTCGGGTTGTTTGGACTGAAGCCATCTACTCCACAACATGATTAAGTAACCAAAATACTTTCAGTATAAGGATACTTCTTGGTCTTCTTAAAATTTCTGATACATAGATAAATAAACTTGCTAATTGCAAGAGAAGAAAAAAACAATACCACAAACATTTTCAAGTAACTCAAACGTTACCACAGATGAGTCACAACTAAGAACGCAACTGTGCACAGAAAACCATTTAGAAACAGAATCACCTTAGACTTTGACTTGATGAACGCATAAGCATTAGCAAAATCACAAAAAAAATCATAATAAGCCTCGTGATCAAGTTTTCCTGGACCAGATTAAAAGTGCTCTTCCTACTTCTACACCTTGATAGGTTTCATCATCCTTTTCTTGTATTAAAGTACTCGAAGACCTCAACAAACTTCATGGAACAAAAAATTACAACAGAAATGTTTTGTTACTGAATTGAATTTAATGTGCCTGATCAAGAAACAGTTCAAACCTCAAGCTAGAACACAATACTTACTCTAACACTTCATAGTTGGACTTCTTTTCTAATGCATTGCCTCTCATCTCTCCGTAGGATCTCCTGAAGTCAGGAAAAATATTTGAAAGCGACAATTATTGGATGATCCAGCCTAAAACTACATTAACGCAGTCAAAATCTTTCAGAGACTTACCATGGGAAAACATTGGCAGAATGAATTCAAATGTAAACGTTAGTACATTATTCTCCTACCTCAACAGATCAGACTTTTATTTTACAAAATAATTTCACGTATGGAACATTACACAGGACTATAGCAGTACTGCATTTTTAGAACCAAATTAAACCAGCTTAACTACGCTGCTAGCAAGAGAAGTGATTTAACCTGCCCTTCAGCAGCTCCTTTCTACCTCCAACAGCGTCTCCCTCCTTGTGTCTGGGCATGGAACAAGGAGAACCAGAGGAAGCAGGGAATGATGAAAATTAACAGTTTCAATCCAGACACGTTCACTCTAAAAAAATAAACTAATAAATAAATCAAGAATGAGTAGCTGTTGTTGGGAAAGGGCTGGGATCACTGTTTTCACTGAGGAAGTGGACTAATAAAGCTTGTCTCAGTAGTCATCTACATGACGCATCTCATGAAAATGCTCTCAAGAGCCACGGCATGGGAACCATGGGAAGCAGGACTTGGCTGGCAAAATTATCATGGATTATTATCCCCATTACATGTTTTGAAATAAAGCACCAATAATTTCGTAAGGGTGTACGGAGTTTGCAGTTACACAAAGAATTTTTGTTTTCTCTAGGGCTACTGGCAAAACTTAGAGCAAAGACACCAGGTTCTCCTACGACACCTAGGCAATTTCGTAAGCCTAAATTTTCTTTTCTTTTGGGAAGTACTGTTCAAAGGACACTTTAATACTCTGCTAACAAGTTTACATTTGCCATTAATTTCTTATCAATATTACTTCTTCCCTAATCCCCCTGTGCGAGACAACAGCATAACTAAAGCAAATGTTTCAGGCTGGAAATTCTCCATAAATTATCAAAACCCAAAACATGCATTTCAAAAGCTGTGCTGGGAGCTCTCTCAAGGGTCTCTTAATCTGATAAATTTATCTTTATTTTCCAGCTGTCTACACAGTTGACAAGAACACCAAAACCACCCAAAAGAATCCTTAAGATTTAATCATTTGAAAATAGCACCTTAAAAATTGAGTAAATGCAGAGAGGAAAGGAAGCAGTAGTTAGCTTTGATTACATTCTCTAGCTGTAGGATTTATGTATGCACAATGACAAGACTGTTTGCCTAATAACACCACAGATACCTTTTTTTTTTAAGTTTACTTCACTGTACTCTACAAGCCTTTGAATTATTCAGACGAAGAATTCACCCAAAAGGCAGTATCAAGAGGTAATTAATTAAAATTTTTAAATTAATGTTAATTTAAAAATCACTAGAAATTGGTTACAACACAGTCTATTCGGTTTTTCTTCAAACTACTTTGTAGCAAAACAAGTCTTATGATGTTTTATTCAACTATACTGGTCAGAAATCGATGAACTATAAGCAGTTTCAAAATTAATGTATATATTCAGTCAGAAACATGTTGAATAATAAATGAAATTATCAGCTTACCGGATTTCAAGGCAACCTAGTTTCAAAGCAATTTCCTGGTCCACTTGATCTGCTATTTCTAACATATAGTCATTTTTCACCTACAGCAAAAGAAGTAGGTATGCATCACAGAAAGATCAGGTCAGTGCCGATACAGACTATAATACTGCCCAAACAACTTTAGAATAAATACGTCTTAAATTCAATTTTTTGGAATGACTATTTTCAGTGCACAAAGAGAAAAAAAAGAAGTTACGTTCATATTCTCCACAAATGAGCTGCGCTCTTGTAAGAAACCCATTTCAACCGCAATGAACTTGATAAAAAAATTTCCCTTATCTACATCAGTATTTCCTATGTTTTATTAAATATAATCAAAATCTCCCCAGGAGGTTGAGCAAATGGTTGCACCTGCATTCAATATATGTGAACTTTTGCGGTATTCTTGAATCATCTTTGTCAACAGTTTTTAATTTTGAAGGCGCATCTAATCATGCATAGAAAACAAATATCCGTTCATTAATGTGAAAATAATAATAGCAGTAAGTAAAAAGAGTAGTATGTGAAAATCCCACTACATACTGACTTAAAATAATGTTTGAAGTAGCAAGGAGAAGAAACAAGAGTGGAACTACATGGTTACCATCTACAGTAGGAAATGAAACAGGCCGAGGAGTGCGCTCCGACCTGGAGGAGGCCAAACGCTAAGGCCACATGGTCACCCCTCCTAGAGAGGGTGGACGGGCCAAACCAGCGTCTTTGGCCATTGCTGGCCGGCCGCGTCTCCCAGCTGGGCTGGGGCACAGTCCAGAAGAGCGGTAAAGTGACACGGGCAAAAGCTGTACCCCAGAGCGTGCGAAGTATTCAACAAGGTGGACTATGGTGGGGCAAAGCTCCATCACGTGTCCTGGACTTATTTACTAACATCAATGTAGCTGAAAGCCTAATTTTTAGATAATTTATACACTTATTAACAAACAAACAAAAGACAACAAGAGAGAACAGAACTAGTGCTGAAGAACTTAATTCTGCAAATCATAGGACATAATCATGGAATGGTTTGGGTTGGAAGGGACCTTAAAGATCACCTGGTTCCACCCCCCTGCCCTGGGCAGGGACACCTCCCACCAGACCAGGTTGCTCAAAGCCCCGTCCAGCCTGGCCTTGAACCCCTTCAGGGATGGGGCAGCCACAGCTTCTCTGGGCAACCTGGGCCAGGGGCTCACCACCCTCAGAGTGAAAAACTTGTTCCTGATACCTAATCTCAATCTCCCCTCTTCCAGTTTGAAGCCATTACCCCTTGTCCTACCACTACATGCCCTTGTAAAAAGTCCCTCTCCAGCTTTCTTATGGGCCCCCTTCAGGAAGGCCGCTATAAGGTCTCCCCAGAGCCTTCTCTTCTCCAGGCTGAACAGCCCCAACTCTCTCAGCCTGTCCTCACAGCAGAGGGGCTCAAACCCTCCTGTCTTCTATGCAACAAGCTTTTTTTATCAGTTACGTATCTCTAACAGAAGTACAACTTTTCTTCAATGGCTCATGTTATCCTCAATCTTATGAAATCATAAACTTGCTATTGAGATCCTAAAGCCCGAGATCCTGAAGTTGCAGAAAGTACTGAAATATCAGAAGAACCCACCAATCAAAGAGGAGACTATACATTATGAAATAAATGCACTTCATAAAATATTTTTTCTGAGTGATGACAAGTTGAAGGAAAAGCTATCTCAAATTGCTACTGCTACGAATCCCTAGTTTAACAGACAAGGAAGCACAGCAGCAGATTCAACACCTGGAGGTCCTCCCCAGTCAGCATCCTCCCAGTAACACAGGAGCGTGCACCACAGCACTCCCTCACCACCAGTACGACAGCTGGATCCAGCCCGAGACTACACAGCAACAAACACGTGAGACCTTCCTAGTCATGAAGTGCATGAAAAATTTTAATTTGTTATTGAAAAATGTGAATGAAGAAATACGACAAACTGTGCAAGAGTGAGAATATGAATTATTACAATAGCTGCAACATCAGGAGAAAGCTTCTTGCGTTTGAACTCATACAGGTACTCAGCGTAACAAAACAATAAACCTTTACCTCTTCTCAATTCAACTCTGACAAACACTCATACGAGAGACAGAAGAAGAAATAATTGGACTTTGGCATCATGTAGCTTGTTATTTGCATACACATAGGGAAACAGTCATTCCGTATTCCTGTGGTAGTAATACTCAAAACATGTAGAATTAATAATTGTATTTTTCTTCATTATGCATACAATTAAAAAACCCCAAACTTCTCAGGTGAAACAGCATCCTATTTGAGTTCTTTTGGTAACATTTACAAAGATTTATCTGATTAAAGGTTAAAACCACAGATATATCTGGTAATTACAATGGCTGTAAGTGATACACACTGAGAGAGATGCATCTTCCAGGAAGTGAAGATGTTTTGATTCAGTATTTTCATTCAAAACCATGGAGGTCCCTAAGCGTCAGCCAAGTAAACAGTCACTGCTCTAATGGACAAAATATCGTCTACTTCATGAAATAACTTGCAAACAACTGTGTACAAATAAGAGAGAACTGTCAGTTATATGACCACAGATATCATGTGTATTTTCAGTACGTATCATGGATCGATGGGCCGAGGCCAATGGTACGAGGTCCAACAAGGCCAAGTGCCGGGTCCTGGGCTTGGGTCACAACAGCCCCATGCGGCGCTACAGGCTTGGGGCAGAGCGGCTGGAGAGCTGCCTGGCAGAAAAGGACCTGGGGGGGTTGGTCGACAGCCGGCTGAGCATGAGCCAGCAGGGTGCCCAGGTGGCCAAGAAGGCCAAGAGCATCCTGGCCTGTGTCAGGAACGGTGTGGCCAGCAGGACTAGGGCAGCGATCGTCCCCCTGTACTCGGCACCGGTGAGGCCCCACCTCGAGTGCTGTGTCCAGTTTTGGGCCCCTCGCTGGACATGGAGGTGCTGGAGCGGGTCCAGAGAAGGGCAACGAAGGTGGTGAGGGGTCTGGAGAACAAGTCTTGTGAGGAGCGGCTGAGGGAGCTGGGGGTGTTGAGCCTGGAGAAAAGGAGGCTGAGGGGAGACCTTCTCGCCCCCTACAACTACCTGAAAGGAGGGTGTAGCGAGGTGGGGGTGGGTCTCTTCTCCTAAGTGACAAGTGATGGGACATGAAGAAATGGCCTCAAGTTGCAGCAGGGGACTGCTGTTTAGATTGGATATTAGGAAAAATTTCTTCCCTGAAAGGGTTATCAAGCATTGGAACAGGCTGCCCAGGGAAGGGGTTGAGTCTCCACCCCTGGAGGTATTTAAAAGACATGTAGGTGTGGTGCTGAGGGACACGGTTTAATGGTGGACTTGGCAAGGTTAGGTGAATTCTTGGACTTGATGATCTTAAAGGTCTTTTCCAACCTAAGTGAAGTGAAATGATCATAGTATCTATTTATTTGTAAGACATGGCAGATACATTCCATTCATTTGAACGACTTGGCAAAGAAGACACTGCAGAAATATTTTCTGCAGGGGAATTTAAGGTCCTATCCTTCAGCATCAGGTGTAAAACACTGCCTAATGTTACAAAGTGACTGAAGAATTCTCCCATCTGAATCACTCAGAATCACAAAGGTCCAACTCTCCTGCTCAAGCAGGGCCACTTAGAGCCAGACGCCCAGGACCATGTCCAGGTGGCTTTTGAGCATCTCCAAGGATGGAGACTCCACAACATCCCTGGGCAACCTGTGACAGTGCTCGGTCACCCTCACAGCAAAAAAGGTTTCCTGATGTTCAGAGGGAACCCCCTGTGCTTCAGTTTGTGCCCATTGTCTCTGGTCCCAGCACTGGGCAACACTGGAAGGAGCCTGGCTCCATCTTCTTTGCCCTCTCGCTTCAGGTATTTACATACATTGATGAGATCCCCCCTGAGCCTTCTCTTCTCCCGCCTGAACAGTCCCAGCTCTCTCAGCCTTTCCGCCCATCCATAGCAGAGATGGTCCAGGCCTGTCATCATCTCCATTGCCCTTCACTGGACCCTCTGCAAAAGCTTGATCTCTCTTGTACTCAAAGTCATTACAACGCCTGGAGACATTTTCAAAAAATTTGGCAATACAGAAGTTTGGTTATTTCTGACCAGCAGAGATTTTGAGTAGTATCTTATCTCAACAAGCGTCCATTTACCAATACTATTCATTCCACTGCAGAACCGCACCTGTTATTAACGGCACAGTATTTCTCAAAGAGCAAATCTTCCATAACCAAGGTTTTGTTTAATTTTAAATCAGAACTATCATCTAGACGCCTTCATAAACGGCACAACGTAGGAACTGAAACAGAAAATTAAATTAGACCTTCTGTTCATCACCTGTCCTGCATTAAAACTGCCAGACCCAAGCTCCGAGCATTTAAATCAGGAATACCGTTTTCACGCTCCCGTGTTATTACCATAAATGACCCCTGCAGCACCCACAGTGGCAAAGGACAGATCAGTATTCTTTGTCCCCAGGTCTACACGGGGATATTTGAAAAGTAAGAAACAAACTGAAAATGCAAATTCTACCTGAGTTCAGCTCTTATATGGATGCCCATATTCCAGAAGTGTATGAAGTTAAAAAAAAAAAATCCCATTATCAATTTACTCCTTGTTTATATCATCCATGCTGAGGTTTAGTGAACCTGAACTGTACTTTAAACACACACTGTCATTTCATTCTCCTAGCCTTTTTCTGAGAATTCACCTTCACGTATAGGCCAAGTTACCTCAGCTAAAAAGCTAACGTACCTGTTCACAAGCCCCATTAGCTAGCCTGCCTCACACCCACCCAAATCAAATATCCACCGGCTAGTTCACTTACATTTAATTAAACTTTTCTTGTTGTTGTTGTTTTGAACCATTTCAGCAATTTTGCATCACCAGGAAATTTCAGAGCTGTTATCCACCTATTCCTCGAGGCATTCAGACACCGAGAGGAACTGACTGTAGCAAAGTTATTTTTTCAGTCCTGACATATGAAACTTCCCATTGCAGAAACGATGCTAATGTGAGGCTACTAGTACATCACGATCAAATTTGTATTCGTTTATTTTCACAGCTCATTGCCTTGTAGATCCCAGTACCGAAGTACTTCATTTATTAAATTAAACAGTTTAAGAACACCTTCAGTTTCATGCAAACCTATTTTAAAATGCTGCTATAGCCTCAAGTAACTACTATTCCATAAATAAATAAGCCACAAAAGCCAAACATTTAAAGTTTGCAGTTTCTTTCCTCTTGCCCTCTGGCTCGGGAGCAGTCACAAATTCCAGTCACGTTTTCCCAGTTTGACTCTGCAACTACAGGCACCAGAATTTGACTAAGAAAATTTTAAAAACCCTCCCGACCCCAATAATTTGGAAGAAAAAAATAAGTATTGTGAAAATTCTCAGCTTATTTGCAAGACAGAAGTGAGACATTTTCACCGTAATCCTGCAAGCAGACAGTTGCCTACTTGAGTGCATAATTTTGGTAGTCTGATAAGCAGAAAAAAGGGTGGTTTTTTTTTTTGCACATCCCAGTCCAGAAGAGATGGGCAAACACAGATATTTCATAAAGGTGGAGTAAATTACATATATTCCCTCCACCTCACTTTTCAGCCAACAGAGACTCTCCCCTGATGATTTATCACCGGGGGGGGGTGTGTGGGGGGGTCATTTCTGAAGTTCCTTGGAACAGTAACATGGAGTTTCAAGTCTTTCAAACTCACTACATTCTTCAACCTGAAGAGTGGGATAAAAATGCCTTTGTCCACCTAAGAGATGAGATGAAAACGTAGGAAAAATACCCTCCTTCAGCGTCCACAAGTGCCTACTAGCAGTGTTCACAGAATCAGTCATGACATCCTCTCGTCAAAATTAACTGCTGTACTTGATTATCATAGAGCACCGCACGTACTTTATATACACCTGTTTATTTTTGTGCTTCAACTTTGGAAGGTATACAAAGAGTTCATAAGCTTCAGGAAGCCTATAGCCATAATCTTGTGGTCTAATTAGATGGAGTAGTGTCCTATTATGGGTAGCAAAGGTAATAAATTGATAGAAGGAATTAATTTTATCTTTCTTTTTTCAGA
>VYZM01003130.1:119976-174243 GCA_013398915.1 Dromas ardeola | reverse complement strand
CTACTAGGACCCCCAGATCCTTCTCCTCAGAACTCCTTCCCAGCAGGTCCGCCCCTAACCTATATTGGTGCCTGACATTCTTCCTCCCCAGGTGCAGGACCTTGCACTTGCTTTTGTTGAACCTCATTAGGTTCTTCTCTGCCCAGCTCTCCAGCCTGTCCAGGTCACACTGGACGGCAGCACGGCCCTCTGGGGTGTCAGCCACCCCTCCCAGTTTGGCATCATCAGCAAACTTGCTGAGAATGCACTCTGTCCCCTCGTCCAGGTCATTAATGAATATATTGAACGAAACTGGACCGAGTATTGACCCCTGGGGGACACCACTGGTTACAGGCCTCCAACTGGACTCTGTGCCGCTGATCACAACCCTCTGAGTTCTGTCACACAGCCAGCTCTCAATCCACCTCGCTGTCACCTCATCTAGCCCATACTTCCTCAGCTTCCTAATGAGGATTTAAGTTTGAATTTAGGTTTGATTTTCATTTATAATGAAAAATCATAAGATTTAAGTTTGAATTTTCAGAGATGCACGGATCCTTAATGTTAGGGGATACTGTAACTGTTCTCATCCAGACTCCTCTAAGAGATATCCCTGTGATTAAAATTACTTAAGTGAAGAAAATGAAGATTTAGGTGCTTTATTTATAGAAACTTCTACTATTATGCAATTTTACTAACCAATAAGAGATAATCAAATCAAGAAAATATACTCAAATCAAGAAAATAACCTAATAATATGAGTGGAAAAAACATTCCATGGTTGTAGTGAAACTGCCTACTTATTTGCACTGGCAAAAATAAAGAAATGCAGCATTTTAATAAAGTGTGAAATAACTATAAGAAGCCACCTGAACAACAGTAAATTTTACCTGAGTGAAGACAACAACTGCAGAATTATCTTGTCTTTGGAAAATACTCCTCACCACCTCTCAAGGCGAAAGATGCCATGAACTTCATGCCCTTTCTGCTTTATATATGCAACCTTCAATTTTACCAATTTCTGTTTCTGCAGTGACATGTTATCCGCATAAACAAAGCCAGAATTTCCCAAATTTATGCCAGCAAAAGAAAAAAGCAGTAGAACTGAACATACCTGCTGATAGAAAAAATTTAGAGTTGGTTTGTCCTCAGTGAACTGGTTTAGAAATCCTTTTGGCAAATATCGAATCCTCAATTCGTACCTGAAAAGCAAGAAAAAGAGAACTGGTGAGACAAAATAAATAAACCAGACTTCTTCACAAATAGATGCCTTCAACATTCTTAAAAATAAGGATAAAATCAAAACAAACTCAGAAAACTAAGGGGAAATTTTCTCTTTTGATTACTCGGATAACTAAACTGGAATGTAGTATCTGACAGTTCATAAAGATGTTTACAAAGCACCTTTGTAACAGAAAGAAACATAAACCCCTGCCGCTTTCTCAAAGCTTCAGTGGGGACTGAAGTACCAAGACTAGGAGCAGATGAGCTACGAGGGCCAGATCCATAGGAAGGGAGACCCAAATTAGGCGATGACAGCAGATGAGCTGCCATAACCACTGACGTTGACGCCCTGGCAACAGCTTTTATCTTTGGTTATCACAAGCATGATACTTAAAACACAGATCCCACCGCTCCAAGTGAGACTGGCAACCACTGCTACTCACCAGGAGACACAGCCTACAGACAAAACAAGGGCTTACTCAAGAACATGACTCCACTCCTTCTCTGATTAAGCGCTGCAACATTCACCTCTGACTTGTGCCAAAGGTTTTGAAGGGATTTCTCTGTAAAAAGGTTTCCTGCTTCCTTATTCATCATCGAGATGTACACAAAAGCCGAATGAAGCAGTTTTCAATGTGACAGTCATATTTTTCAAGTTAACAGTACATCACAGAGTGAGGCAGATTCAGAATGAGCCTTGATTCATGACCTGTACCAAATCTGTATCCCTTCTCAAACCCAAAACTACTACTTCCAAGCCCTAAATTTAGTACTATTGCTTGTCCTGCAGTAACAGCCCACAATGTTTGACATGCCCTGCATGTTTCCCCCTCTAACACATTCCTGCAATGAAATTCTGATAATAAATGTCCTCATCCCTTCGGTGTGCCAATACAGCATATCCTAAGTATAAAACTCTTACAGCCCTTCCCCAAAATAAGTATATTTAGCAATCTACTCATGATGGTAAGAGCAAATATTGCAACATTTCAATCTGTTGGTTTCAGCAGGACAAGAACTTCCTTTCAGCAAGTGATTTGGCTGCCTGCAATCAAGATTTATATGGGGATGTGATAAAAAGTTCCTAGGAGTTACTGCTGCTTGGGATTCCATGGCAAACAGAAGTTGCCGTGTTCTTTGAAATCATTGAAAATACATTGTCCCATTAGAAATCATTAAAATAAGGAAAGAATTTAGAAACTGTAACTACATTCACATACAGTATTTAGAATTAAGTGTTTTCATATTATGGCAAGTTTACTTCATAAAGGAAAATGCACGCTCAGTCTTCTCATGCACAGAAAACATGTTCTTAAAGAGTCTTCAGACTGTAGGATATACAACAGAGATGGGAAACACCTGCAGGAGTAGAAATTTTTTACAATGAGGGCGGTGAGAGACTGGAAACGGTTGCCCAGAGAAGCTGTGGCTGCCCCATCCCTGGAGGGGTTCAAGGCCAGGCAGGGCAGGTTTGAGCAACCTGGTCTGGTGGGAGGTGGCAGGGGGTTGGAACTAGATGATCTTTAAGGTCCCTTCCAACTCTAACCATTCCACGATACAACGACACAGACATACAAACAAAAAAAAATTCAAAGTCACAATTAAGACAAACTCTCAAAAATTACTCTAATTGAGGAGGCACACAGATTCACTTTCTATTACTGATCACTGTTTACATTTCATATACATAGAAGATGTCCCAATTGTACTGTGTCCAGTTCTGGGCTCCCCAGCTCCAGAAGGACAGGGAACTGCTGGAGAGGGTGCAGCAAAGGGCTACCAAGATGATGAGGGGGCTGGAACACCTCTCTTATGAGGAAAGGCTGAGGGAATTGGGTCTGTTTAGTCTGGAAAAGAGTCGTCTGAGGGGTGACCTTATTAATGCTTACAAATACTTCAAGGGTGGGTGTCAGGAGGATGGGGCCAGGCTCTTTTCAATGGTGCCTGGCAACAGGACAAGAGGTAATGGGCACAAACTTGAGCATAGGAAGTTCCATCTCAACATGAGGAGGAACTTCTTTCCTTTGAGGGTGGCAGAGCCCTGGCACAGGCTGCTCAGAGAGGTGGTGGAGTCTCCATCTCTGGAGACATTCCAAACCCGCCTGGACGCGTTCCTGTGCAACCTGCTCTAAGGTGACCCTGCTCTGGCAGGAGGGTTGGACTAGATGATCTCCAGAGGTCCCTTCCAACCCTATGATTCTAAGATATCTAGTTATTCATTAAAATTTTAGATATAAGTCAAATCGACTTATACCTGAAGTGTTTAAGGGCTAGGGTGAGAAAGCAGCACGAGCACAGTGTCCAGAAGCAGAACTCCCTACACCCTGCTTCTGCCACATCCCCGTGAACCTGCCGCTGAACACCGCTACAGAGCCTGAAACGGAACAAAACAAATCTGTGTAAAAAATTACTCGTTTGCATTTTATTGACTCCATAACCCAGCGCATTCTACATTTTAAGATTAAAACCAACACTGCTCACTGAAAACTCTCCTTATGGATTTCTCACAGTTTCCCAGGTGCCTTTTCTTCTGCTATTCCCTCATCCTTTATCTGTTTCTATTCAAATTCCTCTCCAGGGCAGCAGGTTTCCACACCACCTTCCAAGCCTCGCCGCATGAAACAGCAAGCAGGAAAAAGAGTATTATTCCAAAGTGAAGGTCCAACCTCTGAGCAAAGAAAAGTTGGCTAATCTGATACTTGAAGGTGACTAGCTAACTGGTTATCTGTATTGCAGTACCTCCCACTTAATTAAAACGTTTTCATCCTTTCCCATTAGAGCTGCAATTTGTCAGATTATTGGATGTTAATGCAAATTCTGGTATCTATTTTATTATTGCTCTGATAAATCGTTGCGAGGGACTGGCAAATACATACCAAAGGCTGATGTGCAACTTGAAGGCATTACCATGGGACAAGAGAATATATAAATCGGAGTGAAGTCAACTAAGGAAAATTCACTATCCTGAAAATTACCACAGGCCACTTTCTTGGGCACAAAGCTATGGCTTCATCTGGGTGGATTTCTACATGGTTTGTGCACAAGACTGGATACCAGCACACAGCGCTTCTGGGGGACAGTTAACGGACAAGGTATTTTCAAAGATTTCAACGCAAGAAAAGTTAGTAAGTGTACCTGTCGTAAGGAGCTGTACTGGGTGCCCAGGCGCTGTCAGGGCTCTGCATGGCGGCCTGTGTGGGAGGCGGCCGGGGCTGCCCCGCGCCGGACACAGCCGGTCCCAGCCGGCTCCGAGGGCCCCAGCGCAGGACACAGCTGAGCCCCTCAGCCAAGCTGGGGGCGCCGGGGGGGAAAAGAGGTTTGCGAAAGGGCCGAAGGCGGCCCAGGCAGAGGAGGAGGAAGGCGAGGAGGGAGCAGCAGCAGAGGGAGCCCCGGGGCGCAGGAGGAGGAGGGCAGGAGGTGCTGCCGGCCCGGAGCAGGGATCCCCTGCAGCCCTGGAGAGACCCCGCCGGAGCAGAGACCCCCCCTGCAGCCCGGGGAGGGCCCCAGGCCGCAGCGGGGGGACATTTCCTGCGGGAGCCGCGGCCGTGGAGAGCCCAGGCGGGAGCAGGTTGTCCCTGAAGGACTGCAGCCCGGGGCAGGGCCCGCGCTGGAGCAGGGAGAGGGGTGAGGAGCGGCCCAGAGGGGCTGGGATCTTAGAATAGTTTGGGTTGGAAGGGACCTTTAAAGGTCATCTAGTCCAACCCCCCTGTAATGAGCAGGGACATCTTCAACTCAATCAGGTTGCTCAGAGCCTCATCCAGCCTGGCCTTGAATGTTTCCTGGGATGGGGCATCTGGGCATGCCTCTCTGGGCAACCTGGGCCAGGGGCTCACCACCCTCAGCGTAAAAAATTGTTTCCTTATATCTAGTCTAAATCTTCCCTCTTTTAATTTAAAGCGATTACCCCTTATCCTATCACAGCAGGCCCTGCTAAAAAGTCTGTCCCCAGCTCTCCTGTAGCCCCCTTTAGATACTGGAAGGGGCTCTAAAGTCTCCCCGGAGCCTTCTCTTCTCCAGGCTGAACCCCCCCAGCTCTCTCAGCCTGTCCTCACAGCAGAGGGGCTCCAGCCCTCGCAGCATCTTCGTGGCCTCCTCTGGCCCCGCTCCAACAGCTCCGTGTCCTTCTGATGTTGGTGGCCCCAGAGCTGGAGGCAGCACTGCAGGGGGGTCTCCCCAGAGCGGAGCAGAGGGGCAGAATCCCCCCCCTCGCCCTGCTGGCCACGCTGCTGGGGGATGCAGCCCGAGGTACGGGTGACTTTCTGGGCTGCGAGCGCACATTGTCAGCTCACGTCCAGCTTTTCATACACCAGTGATGGACTGACCACAACATCCTCCCCAGCCCTGCGTGTTGGGGAGAGGAGTTGGGAGTGAAGGGGAGAAGCTGGGCCTGGGAAGAAGGGGAGGGGAATGTGTTTTTTAATGTTTATCTTTGTTTCTCGCTACCTGAATCTATTTTAATTGGGAATAAATTAAATGAATTTTCCTGAATTAGAGTCTGTTTGCCTGTGACCACGCTTGGCAAGTGATCTGTCTTTATTCTTGACGCACAGGTTTTTTCATCCTGTTTTCTCCCCCTGTCCTGCTTAGGAGAGGGAGTGAGAACGGCTGGGTGGGCTCCGGCAGCCAACCAAGGTCAACCCACCACAGGGCTATCAAGTGCCTGACAAAGAGGGCCTTCTAAATGCTGGAATGGAAGTGTTATGATTCACTGCATGTACTTCAGACAACTTATTTAATAATAGATACTGAAAATAGGGTTGAATTTTCAGACTATACAAAAGAAAAGCATCCTTTATTTGGTCTCCCGAGGTACTAAGAAGAAACATCAACTGGCAGTCACTCCACACCATCTATTTTCCTATCTTTCAGTCATCCTACAAGCCAAAAATCAGAGGCCTGAAAAATCCAAGCGGAACTGATCTCAGATCTTCAGCAGTGTGCTTATTGTCTCAGCCACCCTGATCTAGACCAGGATGTAGAACACCTTTACCCCCTGGAATTAAAAAAAAATACAGGAAAAGCAATCTTTCTCCTTTGCAGGGGCTTATCATCTTAACTGAGGAGCCACAAGAAGTACTGCTGTTTGCAACAGGATCTCATGAGAAAAATCAGGTAAGGCAAAACAGCCTGGCTGGGACAGTCACTGTGAGTGACCTTCATTATCTATTTATAACCTAATCTCCGGCTATTGCCTATGGGAATGAAGAAGCTGACTTCCAAAGGCCAACTCAAGGATGGGCTTGATTGTCAATATCTTCTAAATCTACTGTGTTTGAAACGCAGCCAACTGATGAGAACGACAAGTCCCTTTCTCACAAACCAGGTCTGCTTTTTGAGCAAGTATCCCAGCTGACGATGACTTCCCCTGTGTTTGATAAAACCAGAAGACTGCTATTCTACTTGCTGCTCTGCATCTATACAAACACTACCCAGGCAGTTTGTGGAGAAAAAAAGGAAAGGATGATCCAACTGTTAATATTTCGTGGCACTGAAAAGAAACAATCTCACCAGTCCCAACCATGGTTGCTCCCAGCAGGTTCTGATTTGGTTCACATGAGCAGAAAAGTAACCAGAAAGGAGAAGATGGGAACAAAAAGGGCAGACAAACGAGGGAGAAAACAGCCTTATATGAGTTTAATGACCCGAAACAGTTTGCCAAGAGATCAGATGAGCATTAAGGCTCACAGAAGAAAAGGGAAAGAACTGGATAACTGGAAGCAAGAGGGGAGAAGACAGACTGCGGAGAGGTAGCAAGCTTTTACACCAACTTAGTCCACTCATTAAATCATTCCGCAGGTGGTCTGGCCCTTGTGTCAGTGCCAAGGCATTTGTATTGCAGCTATCAAAACTTACAGTACAGGACTGCTAAAGCACTGGGGCGTCTTTGGGGCATCTTCTACCTGTTAGAGCCAAAGCATGAATGTTGCCTGCTTACAAGGACCTGCTTTACCTACAAGCCTTAAGTATAGAACTGGAAGATGTCTACGCTGTAAGGAACGATTCGTTACTCAAACCTCTTGATTCTCCTCTTGTGGGACAAAAAAGACCAGCAAATGGAAGTGTGTTTTGGCACATACCATTTTTAGAGACAGAAAGGATAGCTGCTGGGATTGCTGCTGAAGGCTCGGTATTACCAAAAATGACCAGCTGATGCTATGATTTAAGTGTCCCACATCCTGCTAACCCTAGTTCACCTGGCTGTACAGGGTACAGGTGAAGGTTATGCGAGGAAGGCTCTTTCATCTTTCACCCTCATGCCCTTGGAAACATCCAGTCATTAAAATCATAATACCACAAGCGAAGACTAATCACTTCATTAAAAAGTGAGTTTAACACATGCCCAGGTCTGCCTTGCTAGCGTAAACACTAAGAGGAAACCTGAAGCAAAGAAATCCACTCCAGTCTTTATTGCCTTCCCATAAAAAAGCCCTGGGATTTTGTATTTCACTTGTCGCCTGGGATCACCTTGCATGGACAGGTACACAGGCCTTCATACAATGCTTAAGGAACGTTGAACAATTTATGCTACTATAGGATAAACCTAAAAGCAGCAGTATTACTTGAATTCAGTAATGAACAAAACTCTCAGCCTGCATTTGGAAGACTACAGTTATTCTAAAGCAATTACATCAAATTACACTGAAATTACACAATCCTTCTGTAGTGCTAAGTCTTGTATAACTCAAAGAAGTAAGACAGTATTACCCAACGTGACAGAAAACACAGCAGACTCCAAAATACTTATTTCCTGAACAAACTACTACAAACAAATAAGCAAACAGTTCCAATAATTATAACTCTGATCATTTTTGGCACCATGATTTAGACACATTCGAAATTTTCCGATGCCGGACAGAATTATCATCATTGCTAGAGAATAAAACAAAATGGAAAAAAAGGCTATTTTGTTTGATCCAGTTAATTAACATGAACATTCCTAAAGTAAACGTACAGTGAAGACACAGGCACAGTTAATAGAAGGCTTTTATCTGAATTTTAGGGCGAATCTTTCTTCTCTGTAGGAAAAAATGAAGTATTAGGACTTTACTGTTTGTTTGGGTTTTTTTAAAGCTACTACATAGTTCAAAACTCTCCTATCCTGTGCAAAATCCAAACCCTTTCTTAGCAAAAAGAAGGTCAAAGTAGTATATAAAAGCAAACATAAGGATGGGGGAAAAAAAAAAAAAAAGACTTCCAGTAAGCAATGATTTCCTGCTCCTCTTTTGCCACATAATTGAGGTTATCCAGTTTGGCAAAGCTAAACTGTGTGTGCTTCGGCAACTGAACTGTTTGCCACAGGAAAAGGGAAGAAAATTTGACGTGACAGAATTGCAGCTGACCTTGTTGCCCAAAAGGCCACTATTATTTACTTTTCCTAAGCTCTAACTACAGCTGTGCCATCTGAAGCAGAGTCCCATCCCTATTTCTCCCCATCACTAGCCCATCCTCTGCAGGATTATAAACAGCACCAAAAAAAAAGCTGCACATACGGGAAACGGACCTTTTTCTGGTAACTTTTGCGTACAACCTACTGACGATCAGCGTAACTTCTAGTATCTGGATTAGTCCAGGAGAATGTCCAAGATCTAACTTCAGAACACTGAATATACAGCCCCTTTAATTTAGATGATTAAAAAAAAGTAAAAAAAATCACATGAGAGTCAGTTACTGATTCATTAACACTATAGGAAGCTTTTCATTTAAGAACCATTCCAAGACTTCTCCCCCTTTACTAATCTAAATATTTTTACAAGTACTTTCATATGATCTTAAACACTTTGTGTTATGGTATTACAAATATGACAGCAGCGTTTTGATTATGCACAGCAAATCTCCATGGGTTTAAATGGTATGTCAGGCTGTATGTGTTCGATAAAACATTAAATGACACTCTGGAAAGGTTCTGAATAATTTACATCTTACCATGGCTCTTTCATGAGTATTTCATACAATTCCTGACCACAAACTTCAAAACGATCATCTAATTTTGCTTTTAAAACTGATTAACTTTGTTCTGCAATGTGCGCAACGTGAGTTGCACTGCCTAATGAAACTGGAACTGACACCTGTACACTACGTAACAAGTTTCCAGAGCATCAATTATTCACATGTATATTCACATTATACACAGCACGACGACCATGGAAAGGATTCAGGAATTCCCAACTTCCTAAGCTGGGATTGCACAGTATTATCAATGAAAAATTTCTTATAAGGTACCAAAGGAAAAATGTTGACGCACATCCCAGAAACATTAAAGTGTTAACATGCACAGAAGAGAACGTGCAACATGCCTGAAACCTGAGTTTTAAACATTCCTAACTCGTTTGACTTTGCTACGTTTGTTAAAATCGGGCCCCTAAAGAGAATTTATAAACTGAAGATTAGCAACTGTGACATCTGCTAGTATATAATAACTCCGTTTGCAAGAAATTAAGTATAGACTACTTACAGTAACTTTGCAGAAGACATGTGTAGCCTTTAAAATAACTAGGGACTTCCACACAAATCGTGGCTATGAACAGAGGCCACAGAAAAACATGCACAACCCCCCTGCAATGAACCAGTAACCATGGTTTAATACTATATTAAAACTCTGAGCTCCCCCATCTTCTCTAGTAGACTATTGTGTCCTCTTGCAAATTAAGTTTACTTTCCTCTTGTCTTTCTATCACGAAAGTGGACAATTTTCCCTTCTTCCTCTCCAGCCCACATTCTCTCCTTGTTCTTTGCCTTTTCAGCTTCCTCTGCTAAAAAGCTGAAGAAAACTCAGCCTTCAACAGAGAGCACAGGTCATAGCGCTTCTTTTAACTAACCAGCTGGTACCCTGAAAATATTGCAGCAAATGTACTTACACTATGAAAAACTCCAAGTTCTGCAGTTACCTTTCTGTTGTGCATTGTTCCTGGAACAACGGAATATCCCAGTCACAAGAAAGGCAGATGTCACTCATTGCTCTGTGCCTCAATTAATTACCCAATAAATCACTTTGTAACTGCAGAGGGATAAACTGATCTATTCAGTGCGTTTCACTCTTTTCAAATTACCTTTCTCCTACTTAGTCTCTATCTAAATACATCCAGTACTTAACCATATTCTCTTGTTTTCATTTAAATAACAAGATTTATCCTTTTAAATGATTAGCAATGTGCTTATACCACAAATAGGAATAGGATTCCTGTCCTAAAACTTTTAAGGATGACAAAACCTGAGACGGGGCTGGTTCACCAGATACGTATCACAATTTTTGCAGGTTTTTGAGGACAAATGACTACGAGATTTCTGCTCCTACTTTGTGCCTCCTCTAAATCCCAGATAAGAACACTCATCTGTTCCCCTCAGTTTGCAGGAAGCCCACTACAACGACGAAAGTGTTCTTCACTTCTTTTAACTCTTTGATGTGAAAAGCTGTGGGGTTTTTTCCCGTTCCACCACCTCTACTCCACCACAAGAGGATCTTCCTTAATAAAGCAAATTATAGAGTTGTTTCTTAACACAAGGCAAAAAGACTTATATGACTCGATTTTGACACTGAACAGATTTATACTCTTACTTCCATTCTTCTGGAGGGTGGGCTAGTTCAAATTTCTCTCTCACATTGGACACCCCCATGTCCAGGTGTAGCCAGTGAACCTCCTCAGACTGCAGATGACTGAGCCGTAACCCATAGCAGGCCACATTTTTCACTTTGTGACTGTCCACAATCTTCTGAATTATGCCCTAAAACAGAGAAACATACACTCCTTACAAGCCGTAAAATGCAATAGATATTTTTTAAGAATTTAAAAATATTACCATGTAATACCCTATACAGAATACTAAGCAATAAATCAGGTATCACCTTTATTAAGAATACTAAACATGTTCAGTTGTAAGCTACTATTTCAGGCAACTCTACAATTTCTGAAGTTTTACCAGCCTGACTTCACAAAACATCAGTAAATACATTTCCATGCATCTTATCAGAATTAAGACACTCTTTCCTCTACGTAAAACAGAGTAACAGAAAAGCCAAAATATAAAAAGCAGCTTTGTGGATGAAAGCAAGATGTATTTGTTCAAAAAACCCACCACCAGCCTTTAAAAGTCACACTCCATCTACAACCGGAAAATCATCTCAGACTTTCATCCTATTTAATGCCTCAAGAGCAGGATTCAGTAGGTCACGTCACAACTCCTTGGTTTCCTTCCCCCTCTTCCCCCCACTCATTTTCTCCTGAGATTCAGCACAGATCCCTTAGAAAATGAGGGAAGAGACAATTATTTGGGAAGACTCTCAAACAAAACAAATGGCCTACTTGTTTGCTCCTGAAGTACATTTCATAGTTTGAGGACGTCTTGCCCAAGAAAGGAAAAACAACGTAACAGATTGCCATGTTAGACCCTAGAAAGGTCTAACTCGCAGTAACTAAAATTCAAATGTGTTAGCAGATCGTGGATTAGCAACCTTTCAGGTGCCACGTGCCAGGCTGTCCCGCTCTGATGCAGATTAGGAAGTCAGCAGGAGCTGAGAGCTGCTGCCTCACCACGCAGCAGAAGGTCCGGCTTGTCTCTCTGCAAGGCGGCAGATCCCTGCCGGTCCCGCGTTTAGCGCTCGGCAGGAGCGGGGGCTATCACTGCACCCAGACGCTTCTCCCAGGAATTCACAGTCCTTTGCTTCTCACCCTGCGATGGTCTGAAAAATTCCTACTGGAAATGCTCATGTGTGAGTGTGTGTATACACACACAAGTATATATACATACACACGCACATATATACACACAGATGCACAAGCTCCCGATTCTTGCTCAGAATTTCAGAAAACACCAACAGTAAGTTCTACAGGATCCTGTTTTTTTCTAACAGGATGACATTGTTTCCCCAAATTTCTTATTTTATATCCCAAATAAATTGTTTAACACCCCGATTCTGCATATTAAGCAAGCAGAAAACTAACTGCAGGAAGAGAATTAAGGAAGCACTAAATCTGAGTACAGGGGGAAGCTGACACGTGTAGGAGTGGAATCACGCTTTTGGTGAGGTGACAGCGAGCTCTTGGATCAGCTCACACATCTTACCAAACTGCAACCTCTAAATAATCTTCCAGACGCAACACAGTGCATAGTGAAATGTAGAAAAGCAATAATAATTCTTTCAAGCCTACAAGAATGAAACAGAAGCCGTGCTAAGTAAGTTCATGGAATCTAAATCAGAAGGGGTTCCATCACGCCCAGCACGCTGTGTCCAACAGCAGCACATGAGCATCACTTGCTTCAGTCCCAGTGGTGCCTCCCAACACCTTTGTCTTCTCCCAGGCCCGAGAGCTGGACATCCAAGTGGATGACAAGCCCTACACTTGAAGGAAGATGGCCACAAACAGCAAAGCATGCAAGATGCTTGCAGAGAACTGCATCGTGTAGGAGGGAGACTTCAAAACACACTGGCAAATCCAAGTTTTCAAGTGTCATTCTCAGCTGGCAGCACAGCAACCGGACCAGCAACAGCCGAGTCCTGGCAGCCAGGAGGTGCCCAAGTTGCTGGGACAAATGTCTGATAGAAACACAAGTGACCTCCCTGCAGGTTCACTGGTCGAACAACTGAAGGAAGAACCACAGTGGCCAGAGCCGGATGCTGGGGGAAGAGGCGACACCAGGCAGGCAGAGACCACACTTCCTTCAAGTGCTCTCCCAGCCTCCGACTATTTTTATCCGAGTGGATTTCCTGCGCCAAGCATTGTTTCTGTCATTCATCAGCCCTCAATGAAACTCTTCCAGTTACTCATCCCGTCTCCTCTTAAAAGAGTTAACTTTTTGCAGTCTTCCCCAGCAAGTTCCAAAGGTCTATTATCTTTTCAGTGAACGGTTTTAAATCTGAATGAAACGTATCGACCGCACCATACAAAAATTGGTTAAGTTTGTTTCTTGTCTTGTAGTTAGGGGTCTTTGTATCAATTACTGCCAAGGAGAACAGCTGCCTGTATCCCGGGAAACACAAACCCACCACCAAGTACTCTCAGAAGTGACAGAGGCACATTTAACCTCTTCTTCACCCAAAGGACAATCTCTGCTTAGTTACTAAAGCCTAACGTTTTGGCAGGCTGCTCTCCTCGGAAGGGAAGGCTGCCAGCTTGCCTATACGCATGCAAACAGAAGAGATTCATTCATTTGCATCTCTTTCTACACCCTGCATGAATAGAACACAAAACACGCAGCGCTTCTTTTTGGAAATCCACCCCTTCCCCTGACTGTGTCAGTTGATAATGAAAATGGGGGTACGCGTTCTTAAAAGGCAGCTATGCCTGCTGTGATGAGAAATGGCTACGGAAAGAAAAAAAAAAATTAAGGCAAAATTATCTTTGACCATGAACCACCAAGAATACTGATGCACAGGGCTCGGCTGAAACCGTTAGCGTTTACTCAGGAAAGAATCAAGCCAGACATCTCAGAACCTCTCTGATTTTCAGGGTGGGATTTCAAAAAGGCTTAAGAAATCAGATGTCTCAATTCCCACCAAAAGCGAGTGAGATTTTTAAGTTCCTATCCTTTTTATATCACCAATTGATTCCAAACCTATCACAGGTACAGAACTAAATAATAATAAAAAAGTAAATCTATTTTCTAAATTATGTAAGAAGGGTACCACACTCCTGGGCAGGGAGTTGCTATCACCTGAAGAAAATAATTAGCAACAATTAGCACATACTGCAACTCAAGAAGAAGTCAACGTCAATGTAAACATTAAGGAGATAGCAGCATCGGTGCAAAACAAACACCTGAGCGGCTTCTCTTCTTTTTTGCTTCGGAACTTCGGAATGCCCGAGAGCTCATTCCAGACCCTAACGAACCAGAGCCAGAATCAAAAAAATGGAGAAATAAGGAAACGTGGTGATTAAGACACAAATGGCTGGTCTGCAGGGGAAACCTCTCAAGTAAAACATCTATTTACTTATTTGCCTGTGAGGACAGGCTGAGGGAGTTTGGGCTGTTCAGCCTGGAGAAGAGAAGGCTCCAGGGAGACCTTCGAGCCCCTTCCAGTATTCTAAGGGGGCCTACAAGAAAGCTGGAGAGGGACTTTTTACAAGGGCATGTAGTGATAGGACATGGGTTGGTGACTTCAAACTGAAAGAGGGGAGATTTATATTAAATATCAGGAAAAAATTTTTCACTCTGAGGGTGGTGAGCCCCTGGCCCAGGTTGCCCAGAGAAGCTGTGGCTGCCCCATCCCTGGAGGGGTTCAAGGCCAGGCTGGACGGGGCTTTGAGCAGCCTGGGCTGGTGGGAGGTGTCCCTGCCCAGGGCAGGGGGTTGGGACTGGGTGATCTTTACGGTCCCTTCCAACCCGAACCATTCTATGATTCTATGATTATTTTCTCTTTTATTAATAAACCAGAGAAGTTGAATTTTAAAACACTTAGAGCCACACCTGCAATCAACATAAAGCAGCACCACAACAGTGCGGTTCCTTCAGCAGCAGGGGGGTGTAGCGTATGAACAGCCCAGGGATTCCCCAGCAGCAGGACAGGGTTCGGTTTATCTGACTGCTCTTGCCAAACAGCACAAGACTCATTTCCAAGGGCTGCACTGGCACCGCAGCCATAATCGAGTCAGTTTATTTAACTCTGATCAGATAGTAAACAACGCATGCAGTCTCCTCAGGTTCTGGACAGCCTCCACAGATCAAGTGGAGATGCACAGAGTGTCAAACAAAGCCACCACCATCACTCTGGGATGGGTGACAGCTTCTCTGTCTTTCATGTTCACAGTGTGAGGAGCCTTGCCAGAAACACGCCTGATGTTCTTCACGAGAGTGAACAGAATGCTTAATCAGAAGCTCCCAGACAAACAATTTAACTGCTTAACCACTGCACAATAGAGACTAAGACATCCCGCTGAGATATGTCATGACAATCTTTTAACTGGAAGCATAGCCAAAGACATCTGGAATCCCTCCAGACCTGACTACAACCCGCATTTTAGCTCAGGAAGCTCCTCAGATGCATTCTTGAGTGGAAAGAAAACAGGTAAGGAACACCACAGTTTCAACCTAGATTACAAACTTAAAACCGCAAATTAATACAGCTAGAAATACTCACAGGAGAGCTTGACTCCAGCAGAAACCTACTCCAGGACGAGCTGACACTTCGGGTGTACAGAGGATGATACCTATGGTGAATATAAATTTCTACGAGGAGTTTTCATGTGTCTATTGTCATTCTCATAAATACCCTACAACTGCAAGGAAGTCACACAATCATATGCCAGTTGAATGCTGTTTACTGTAATCACATTGACTTTAATTAGGTTTCCAGAGCCAACATTTACATCCCAAACATAAAAAAGGCTGGTACAGCTGAGCAAGAGAGAATGGGGAGCCCTTAGAGGAATTTCCTATCAATAACAGGGAAGTGACAGGTCATCTTTCCCTCCCCTTTAACCCAGAGGGAAGGAAAAAAAAAAGCTTTTTCAATAGCTAGAAAACTGGATAGCACTCATTTTTACTCATTTGTCTAAAGAACCCACAGATATTCACCACAGTTAATTTGAAAAATAGATTAATATTTGTCCTAAATTAGGAGCATGTGTCCAAAAATAAAATTTACAGCACAGAGTATCTAGGAGGCCGTTGAAAAATCAAGACAGAGCAGAGAAAGGCCGAAAGTCGTAGCATACCCTCGGCTCGCCTAGTATGAATCAATAATAATACCTTGTGCTTCTGTAAATGAGTGAAAATGAATTGCTTGCTTGTAAATTAACAAAGCTGATGTGCTACTATGAATAAATTGAAAAATGAAAAAATATACTCCCAGTGTGACTACAAACCTAATTTCCCTATTTAGTAGGAAGGAGAAAGTGTCTTGCACTAGAAAAAGTCCTTAAATAGCACCTCCGACATAGGGACACGGTGTTAATGTTTGTGAAGCACTTCAAAGATGTCAAATGCTATTTATAAATCAAGTACTGTAACTCCTGATGAGAAATTTATATGGGGAGCTTAAATTAAAAGGTGGACAAAAGTAAACTACAAAGCTCTGATGCAAATTAATTCACAATTTCCATAAAGGAAAACTCTAGAATGCCCTCACAACACCAAAATGCAGGCTGTCCTCCAATGACACTGTCTGATATTCAAAGAGCAAAGCCTACATCCCTCTTCCTCACTATGGTGCTACTTTCTCTCTCCTCCACTGATCCAGCAAACACGATTGTACATACCTGCTCTAGGTGAACCTGCTCTGGCAGGGGGTTGGACTAGATGATCTCCAGAGGTCCCTCCCAAGCCCTACCATTCTGTGATTCTGTGATCTCATGCTAAACTAGATTGGGGAACTGATCCAGCTGAAGAAGAACTTGGCTGCGGAAGCCCACCACCAAGTACGTATCAAAACTATAGCCTGAAAACATGTTATTCTGGCACCTAAGATTTTGTCACTGTGCAAGCCCAGACACACCATCAGCCCAAGCAACACATCCACACAAGTGCCTCAGCATCTCTCACACCTAACCCATACACAGATCAGTCATCCAAAGCGCCTCCCCACATCCACACGTCATTCCACATTCCATTAACCTCCGAGCACACGCTGATAGCACCGAAAAACACAGCGCCGCTACAGCCACACTTCCCAGTCTCCTCAGATGAATCCACACTCCTCTGATCCTACTGCACACTGGTATAGCTTCTGAAATAAACATTACAGTATATTAAAAGTTGACACTAAGTGTAGTTCACCAGAATCTTAACATACAGGGACTCACTATCCCCTGTCCGCAGTTGCATTTGCAAAGTCCAAGAGCTTCCTTGGATCCAGTCCCGTATGGCTCATGTGGGATGTGCTCTTAACTTGAGGTGGGTGCTGATCTCCTCTCTCTGGTGACCAGTGACAGGACAGAAAGGAACGGAATGAAGCTGTGTCAGGGCAAATGAGGATGGAACATTAGGAAAAGGTTCTTCACTGAGAGGGTGGTCGGTCCCTGAACAGGCTCCCCAGGGAAGTGGTCACGGCACCAAGCCTGTCAGAGTGCATGGAGCCTCTGGAGGACGCTCTTAGTCACACGGTTTAGTTTTAGATAGTCCTGCGAGGGTCAGGGCGTTGGACTCAATGATCCTGATGGGTCCCCTCCAACTTGAGGTATTTTATCATTCTGTGACTTGAAGCCATGTTTCGATGTAGGTGTTTCCAGAAAAATGTCAAAGGGCTATTTATTGTTATTGTTTTTAAAATGTTATTTTGCACGTCTCTCTCATCCAAGGATATCAAGAGTATTTTGCACAGTAAAACAGGCATTCTAAAGACCAAGGGTTCTGTAACACCAAAAATACTCACCCGGCACAGTTCTGAGTCCTGCTAGTGTTCACAGGCTCTTTCCACCAAAAGTGAAAGAACTGTATGACCAACCTGGCACCCCTGTACTATAATATCATAAGGATCAATTTTAAAAGAGAAACCCAGTAGATAAAAAAAAACCATCCTATATAATAAATTTGCCTTCTCCTTTACAGATATCAGTAGACATGTTGGAACTGTCCAACCATATGCCCAATCCCCTAAAAGTCTTCAAGCTATCTGCTTGGTTTAGGAGGAACCAAGAAGCAATAAAGTGTACCCGGCCCGGTGGAAAGCAGCGCGTTCAACTTCTGGCTACCTGGTAGTCAGTCGGAACCAGTTCCGTGTCCACCAGCTCTGCTCCAGCCCAGCCACAGCGACCTTTTGTCCAGATATTGGGTCAAAATAA
This sequence comes from Dromas ardeola, assembly GCA_013398915.1. Classification (NCBI taxonomy): domain Eukaryota; kingdom Metazoa; phylum Chordata; class Aves; order Charadriiformes; family Dromadidae; genus Dromas; species Dromas ardeola. The sequence continues at coordinate 156,328 of VYZM01003130.1, read as the reverse complement.
GGCAAGACTGAAAAAGGGGAAGAGACTTGGAGGAGAGAGGTGAAGATGAATGGCTAGAAGTTAGTCTTCTCAGTGACTGAGGTTGGACTGACAACCCTCTTGCCCTTTTTTCAAGACAAGCGATAGGCAGTATCTTTTTTGGGATGTGTTTGGGAACCAGGAATGCTGCAGCAGATGATGAGGGATGCTCATAAATAAGGCATTAATAGCCTATTCCCGGGTGGTGCGGTAACACCGCAGTGCTCACGTAAGCATTTCTTTTCTTCCCTCAGTTTTCTCAATTGTGTCAGTCAGCTAACAAGATTGCAGAACTGATCTGGATTAAAAACAACACGACAGCAGTCATTCATTTTAACTTGGACTGAGTTTGCCAAACAGTCACAACATCTATGCCAGCACAACTAAGGCGGCAGCATGAGAAAACAGCAAGATGGAAGCTGGCGCTGCTGCCGGAAGAAATGCCCGTCGAACTAGGATATCGTTCGAGTTGCAGAGCTTTGCACTAGAGACTCTTCCCATTCCTCCACCACAAACTGCATCTCAGATCAAATACTCAAGTCTCCTTTATTACTGGGTAAAATACAGCAACCATCCGTAGCGCAGAAATACCCACAAAAACACAGGAGCCTAATGTAGAGAAACCTGGAAGGAATGGAAATACTGCAAAAACAGCAAGCCAAAATCAAATGAAATAGAGACACTATCGGATGGTCTAAGACACGCAAACTGCAAATGGTTTGGGAAGATAAAAGCTGGATATGGATAGGAGGGGAGAGTCAAACAGGAAAAGAGCGAGCAAATACTAACACAGTAATGCAGTTTAATAAATTGCTTTTGTGATGCCTCGGCTGAATGTGCTTCAGCCCTTCTTCCAAAAAGCTCCAATTAGGGAATTGGCTGGAATACACAGCTTTCCAACCCTGCATCCATGCCTTCTACCTGTGAAAAATAAGATTCTGCAGGTGGGTAGGGAAGCTGATGAATTTGCTCCAGTCTTTTCCCCTGATGTAGGGATGGGACACAGACAAGGCATGCCCCTTGACTTCAAACTTTTTCAGGTCCATTAAGTTAGATATATCCTTCTCCTTAGCTAATAATGTTATTTTCTTCTGCTGCTTTTTGAGTTCTTACTCTGCCAACATTCAAGCCAACATTTTAGGGTGGTACTGCATAAAAAAGGAAGAAAAAGACTGAATGCCGAACAGGCTGAGAGCGCCCAGGCCACCGTATCCGTATTTGTCAAAGACAAATCACGCTTCTCCCTAGTTCCAGAAATAAGGACAAAGCTGACAGATAAAAGTTTTAATGCTGTCTCTACCCAGTTTATGTTTTAGTCAGCTAGTCTTACAAAATTGGAAGAAAAAAACCCTTTATAAGAATCAAGGTGCGATGCATGTCTGGCAATAACCTGGTTTGAGATTTCTGGTTGTTATTTCCACATAAATAATGCCATCTTTACTTCTCACAACTACTAATACATAATCGAGGATAAGCTTTAAGGCCTAGAGGTTTAAAAGATGGTGTAATGGATGCAAGCTGGGCACCTCTGGATTGGGAATGCAGACCACGGAGCAGAACTGCACTTCACCGAAAGCCATCTATGAGGGCTCAGACAAGATTTCCAAATGTCTGTTTTCTAAAAAACCCCATCCCTTCCCTGTCCCCTCAATGCGCTAGATGCAGCGCATTCATTTCTCTGTCAAACACGGTTGTTACAATTCTGCTTAAACCACATCTTCTGAAAACAGAAAGGTGATTTACTCGTAAGTGCTGATCAAGACGCGGTGGCAGTGTCTACTTCCAGGGTGCACTTGAGACCAAAGAAATTCCATCTCAGCAACTCCCACCTACTCGGATGCCACACCTGGGGCTGGGAACAGGGCAGAGCATGCCCTGCATCCTCTCCAGCCCCAAAGCCCTGGAAATCCCTCTGTGAATATGCACGTAGACAACACATCCAAATGAAGACATACCGGGATAAACAGGGAAGATAAATCACCTTTCTTTCTCTAGCAGATGTGTGGCTATATACAGATTTCGCAGGGGGAGACCGCTGTCTGCACATTCATAAAAACCTCTTTTTTTTTTTTCTTTTGGAAGAGAAGCGTGTCTTCAGTATTACACCAAGGAAAAAAAGGAGTAAAGGGAGCCCGCCAGTTCTTTGAAATCCAAGAAAGCATTTCCAAGAATTGAAAAGCTGTGCTTGAATCCTTTGCAGAACACAGACTCATCCCTCAAAGGAAACAGCTGTCTTTGAGGGACTAAACCCATCCAGAATAAACAGAGGGCCACAGCCAGAAGTTCTCCTCAAAGCAAAGCCTACATACAGCCACACTGCTGTCATGGTTGACGATACTTCAAGTCAAATAGCAAAGAAATCACACTTTTAGTCTAGACACTTGAGAGACTTTTACAGAGAGGTAACTCCTGTTCATCTGAGCTTAACAACGAGTTTCTTAATGAAAAGAGTTTCCCCTCATGATCGAGGATTTGTGTATAATGTATGCAGCTAAAGCACTGTTTCCACTCTTAGGAAGTCAAAAAAGATTTATTTTTTTTAAGGGAAAAGGGCCTTTCCTCACTTCTTTGACTGTCAAACGCATCCTTTCCATTGACAAAGGCAAACCTGGCTTTGTTAGAAACGGATGATGTTAGAAATCACAAATCAGGAAAGAAAATTCCACCCTTACTTTCCCTTGGTATTAGTACATTCCATGAAGTCCTCCACTTTACCAGCAGAAATACCTTTAATTGGCTCTTCTGGAGACTTCAGACCATGTCTGACTTCCTTTGAATACCGGAAAGGTTCCTCGGCTACCGTTCCAGAAGCTGTGCTAACCAGGGAGTTGTCTTGAAAAACCTTTTTTTCTTTTCCTTTTAATTGCAGAGCTGTCCCAAAGACATCCACCTCGGAATATTCTTAAAGAGCTCCTTGGAAAGAAGTCAAAAGCCAAACCCAGCACCAGTCTCCTCAGTTTGTAATTCAGAAGAAATGGAAGCTCCGCTGCAGACCACCTCCTCCACAAAAGGTGGTGCTAGTGGTGGTGGTGGGGGGCAGTTAAAACTAAGGCATAAAAACCTTAAAGGCTATTTTAATCCTAAATTATTCGGCTTGGTCGAACAGCAGTCATTCCAATGGAATGTAGGCTTGTACTCAACAACGGTTTATGGTTTCTAAAATGTCAGGACACCGTAACACGTCAGTGCTAGATCTTCACTACGGAGTACCTGCACATTCAACAGTCATCGTCCCAGTTTAACAAAATAAAAAAAGAACCACATTTGTTAAAAGAACAAGGTTTAACAGCAACCCATCACATTCTTCTTTATTAGGAAAGGAGAACAATACAAAAACCACACTACTTTCACAAAAAATATCCAATTAAGTGTGGATATAAGAAAACTAAAAATTAAGGCAAGCCTCAAGTAACTGCTACTTGCCTGGTCTTTTGATCCTGCTTTTATTAAAAATGACACATTTTTGCTTAAAATAAGTAACTCTGCAAATTGAACTCAGCACTGAATTTCTTACAGGGACTGTAAGTTTTGGATCCTTAGAGCCCGTAACCACAGGTATTTCTGAGCTGGAGAAACCAGAGATGTAATCTCTGCTTTTGTTTTTTCACGTTTCTACATACTTCTTTGGAAAGAAAACCTTGATTTTAAGTACCATATAAAGAACCCTCGACATCTGTCCACAGTAGAGGCTTGCAAGGTTAAAAACATCCTGAGACATAGTTTTTCTTCCCTTGTACGAAGTGATGCTCTTTATGAAATGAATCAATCACATTAGATATATCAAAGCTCTATAACTCAAGCCAGGGAGCAAAGATGTTTCAAGTGGCACCCAAAAAACCCTCTTCCATGTAAAATAAGTGTATACTATTGATGATGGGATGATTCCCATTGTTGTAACTCCAATCTGTCCGTTCACCAAGTTATCCCTGAACACAGATTTGCGCTTATTAAATTGACAAGAGACAGATTTTCTGATCATGACCAATGAAAATCCTTGAATTTCAGAGGTCTCTGACCACTGTCACAAGATCTACTCCACTTAGGAATGCTGTTAGGTCTTATCACACGCAGCCATGCGAGAAAACAAACAGTAGGAAAGGAAGAGAAAACGTTCAAAACTCTTTAGTCTTTTTTACTTCGTTTTCTCTTGCAAACTTAATAGTGGGCAGAAGGAGACAACAGGTCTCCTGAACCCTGACGACCCTCTCCCTTCAGCAGATTGGAATCACGCTGTAGTGGAATTTGAAGTACCGCGCAGAGAATACAAATGTTGGAAGGAATGAGCAGATGGCAACCTGCTTCTACAGCGAGAACCTCACAGAAGAAAACAACCCCGCACACCACCTACCACCATGCAAGATTCCGCTCCAGAAGGATAATTAAAAAACAAGCAAACCACAAAGTTCTAAAAGCATTTGACACGTTAAATTGAGCTTCATTGCAGTTTAAATACCACAACACCTTGAAAATTGAAAGAGTAAGTAAAGGTCTCAGCATTAGAGAGAATATTTGCTTCTGAAAAAACAGTGGTTATTCACGCGCACATACATTTCCACATACCCCTAAGATTACAGATACTTATTCTTTCAAAAATCCCAACTTCCGATTTTTTTTGCATAGACTAACTGAAGGACCGCAGTGTACAAATACAAGCAGCAGGTGACTACCAGGGTGGCAGGGGGGACGGACAAAGGCACTTACTGGGGGGAGAAAGGATTCTTCAGCTCGATTTCCTCACACCATGGAGGAATGAGCTTCCAAACAACTTTTTTTTTTTTTTTTTTTTTAAAAAGTCACATACACATTACATTTTAATATTTTCAACGTGTAAATATATACATCTTGAATTTAAACATGTTATTTTTGATTTTTTTAACCATGAAAAGTGTCATTTAATGTCACCACCCCTGCCATCCTGCCATGAGGTGTCACACAGGCTTTGGGGGAGTATATAGTGGTAAAAGTCACCTGACATGCATCAGTAATGGTATCGAGACTGATACCCACTGTTCTAAATTTCATGTTTCTATTCTGCAAAAATGGGAAGAGTTCTCCTGTCTTTAAGATAATACACTATCAGGGGTTTTTGTTCTCAAGGGAAGTTGGTACCACTTAAAGCTTTTTCTGAAGTTACTTATAATATACAACAGGTAAAGATTCTATTAAAATAAACTGCAAAACTTCTGTGTTTGTTTGCTTCCAGACTTTTACCTCCCATTTTTTGAACACGAAGTTAACACTTAACCTAAAGATGGCATAAGAATGCTAAAACCAGACTTACTCGGACATCAGTAGCATCTCCATGACGGATAATGCTGGCCCACGTTGTCGGTTCACTGCTATTTTCAAAGTAGTGAAAAACCTTTAAGACTCGTTCCATGGCCCCTGGGGAACGCTCCATCCCAGTACTGAGGTGCGTCTTTGCACTTGAGCTTGGTGTATGATTCAAGTTTGGATCAAGGTAAGCTGCTGCCATGGTTTTGCTAGATGCTAGGTATCTGTCATATTCTAGGAAAAGGAAACAAAAAATAAATTAATTTTAGTTATATCTGAATCTCACACTGATTCATACAAAGCATTTACCAGAAATCCATAAAGACTCATTTTTAAGGGACATTTAGTTGCCTTTTTTGGAGTCCCCCTCCTAAAACAGTTACATCTACAAACATAAAAAACCTATCCAGACGACGACCAGAGAAACTGCAAGCCCCATGGAGCAAGCGATCGGAATTTAAACAGCACAACCATTAACAAAAGTGGTACCTTTGACAAGACTTCTTCCTCTAGTTCCTCAATGACTTAACCAGGCCCCTGCCAAAGCCTTCAAGTTGGAATAGCGCCTTCCAGTTTTAACAGGAGCTCCCATCCCTAAAATCCGCCGAGTCTGGTATTGCAACAAGCTTCTAAAGGTCAGCATAGGGAAACCCTGCCAGCCTAGTCACCCAACTGGGGGTCTTCCACTATGAATCCGCACACCAGCACCAGGCTAAGACATTGTCACATCACTCGTTTTTTTGCTGTTTTGGGAACTAGTGTGACTCCAAACCATCCAGAGTTAAATTCATTATTTGCCAAGGAACCATTAAGAACACCACTGTCCCTCCTCTCACGAGCTACTAAATAAGTGGTTAAGTTTTATCACCGACTAGCCCGGTTTCCAAGTGACTTCCAAGCCCGGTGGCAAAAGGCATGGACCACGGTATGAGCCTGCATCTCAAAGAAAAATGAAAAAAATTGCCTCTTGGCTACCACTGCAAATTAATCAGCCACAAGCAGATGGTGTCTGAGAAATCAGCGCAGTACAAGAGAAAAAGAGCAAACAATACCTCCTCCCTCACCTGACAGAGTCTCCAGCATCATTCCAGTCTGCTGGCTGGAAAGAGCAAAGAACTGCAGGGCTTTGCTCCAGGGCCTGGAGAAGTGCACCGAGATTTCCATACTCCTCCTCACAGTGAGCAGCCAGTAGGGAGACAGTTTTGGAAATCTGGAGACGTTAAACATAAAATAAACTTGATCTTTTTGGCATAGAATGCCTTTCTGGTAGTAAAGCTGGCCTGCGCAAGGAGGCTGGAGGAGAGAGAAACTGCTGTAAGCAGCGCTGCTACTGAACGCCTGAGCCTTCGTCTGCTTCACTGCGAGGCAGAAGAGAGACCTGTCCTTTCAGCTGAGCTCCTGTAACGCCTGCTTGTCCCTCAACAGAGCTTCAGCCACCAACCTGCCACCCGCCACGGCGCTCTGCCGACCTCAACCCGCCACGGAGCTCTGCTGATCTCATGTCACGTCCCACTCTCAAGAAAGAGCGGTGGTAAGTGACTTCAGATTCATAAACCCCCAATGGCGCAGACTAAGGTGAGATAAATCCCAAGGTCTGTATACAAACATTTATTAGTTTCCCAAAATGATTAGTATAGGTCTTAACAAGTCCACAATAAATGGTTAGGTATATGACAAGTCATGGCAAACGGTGAGGTATGCATTGTGTTACTTAACAACAGGTATACAACTTACGGCAGGCGGTGCTTCACAACTCTAACCATTACTTAACAACTCCAAGAGAAAAGAGAAACAGAGGGATAGAGAAAGGCAAAGACAGAGAAAAAGACAGAGACAAAGACATCACCGGTTCTGGTTCCAGCATCTTTTTCAGGGAACCCTCCCAGGCATAATCATCTTCTTTCTTGGAAAAATCTTCCCAGGTACAGTCATCTTCTTGGGAAAAATCTTCCCGGGAAAAATCTTCCCAGCCACAATCTTCTTCTTTGTTTCCTCACTCTAGGGGCACTTATTTTCCCTTTTTATGTTTGCTGAATTAGCACAGTCCACCCCCCTTGCCGAGGACAGCCTCATCTCCGGTTTCTCCCTTCTCCCTGGTGCCATGTAGCATGATTTGGGTGGAGAGACGAGTGCCACAGTCATACATGTTCAGCATGATCACTATAATCCTCATTAGCATATGCAGGGATGTGCGCTTTCATATGCATTTTGCAGATGGTGAAGCAAAGGTCACTTATCGGACACAATGGACTCGAGAACTGAGAACTAGCAAGCTCACGACACTAGTGGCAGAACTAGTCTTCACAAGGCAGTCAGTCCTCCCACGCTTTCAGGTGCCAGAAGTGTTGGCCTTATCAGTTCTTTGAACGTCAGGCCTGCATAATTTATTTCCTTTCGAGTGTTTGAAGCATTCCACTGAAGGCTTGGAGGGCCTTCTGCCCCTCATCACGGAATTTACAGGACGTCTCTTATACCTCAACCTGCCACGGTGCTCCACCAACCTCAAGCTGCCACCCACTACAGTGCTCTGCCAACCTCAACCTGCCACCCACCACGGTGCTCCACCAACCTCAAGCTGCCACCCACCACGGTGCTCCGCCAACCTCCCTGACAACCGGTTCAGGAAGCTACCAGGAAAAAAGAGAAAAAGGTGATTTGGTTTTCAGGGTTGGCTCAGTTTCGTACCACATCTTGCCTGAAGTAGTTCGCCGTGTCAGACAAGAACAGAGGAAGAGAATTAGAAGCAGGCGGTGGTCAGGGGCAGGGCGGGAAGGTCTCCCCTCCAGCAGCAGCTACCCATCACACCAGTTCACCGGTAATGTCAAACCACACCATGAGCTCAGCTAACAGGAATCCAGAGCCGGGAATATCAAGGCTTGAAATCTTCAGGCTGTAGATAACAACATTTGCTAGAGGCTAAAACAGGACTTGAAGTCTAACACAAGGATCTTAAGCATCTACATAATCCAGGCCCACAAGATAAAGAGGAACCAAACAGCCCATCTGTGCAGTATGTCTTTACCTCCTGAATAAATGGTTGAATTCATCATTAAAATTGGCAGTCCTCGGTCAGACAAAAGGCCTCTAATGTCCTGCCCTCAGGGAAGATGGTAAGAGCAGGCCAAGGAGACTTCTCCCAAACATTCCCGCAGTGCCTGATCCTTGAGGGACTTCCCCCACCTTCCAAGTGGAGATCAGTTTCGTATCCCTGGCTGAAAATTCTAGAAACCATTATAGCCTTTGTACCTTGCTCTATTGTTCTCTTTTCTGGTAATCAATACAAATGTATAAAGCCAACCTTATGCCCATGTTAAAACCTTACCTCCCGTCCACCCTACACCAACAGATACACACCTGAAAATGCCGGGAACCAACAAGTGTCAAGAAGTGTCAGCAACACTTCTCTTGACCTATGCTCATTACTTGCGAGCTGTTTTCATAGAAATATTGACTTGAAAGCTGAAGCAGGTATAAAAAATCTCCCCTGTAGCAGACAACATGACGGTACATGCTCTTAACTGCAGGGCTCCTTTCCCGGAAGGTTAAAATAACCATGGTGAAACTCCAAATGGCCGCAGGGTGAGGAATTCCATCAGGTCAAATCTGTGCACACAAAGCCCTTCAGTAGTGCCACTGCAAGGAGTAAAATGTCAGTTTTCAGGTTCAGCTTCTGCATTATACTTTAGCCCTTCAGAACAACCTACCCCACCTCAAAATCACTATTAAAAATGCTAAGCTTTATTTCAAGCTTACGTACACAAACAGCAAGAAAATTTGCTAGACACCAAGGACCAGGTTGCCCAGAGAAGCTGTGGCTGCCCCATCCCTGGAGGGGTTCAAGGCCAGGCTGACGGGGCTTTGAGCAGCCTGGGCTGGTGGGAGGTGTCCCTGCCCAGGGCAGGGGGGTTGGAAACAGATGATCTCCAAGGTCCCTCCCAACTCAAATCACTCTATGATTCTATGAAATAAGTAATTTTTTTAGTAAAGGAGAGCTAACAGAAAGTCCACTTTAATATTAATTTTCTGTATTCCATCCACTTAACATACGCATTCATCAGATTTTATTTGGTAAAAAAAGAACAGGGAGAAAAGCTACAGGGAAATCCCAAAACAAGCGTTGAGAAGATGTCTGACCACAGACTTGATATGGACAATCTATGTCCCTTGGGAGCAGCAAACAGAAAGTGATGACAGACATCAGCTTCTACCTACAGAAGTGCTCTTACGCAGCATAATTCCAATGGACAGGCAAAACACTATTGCAGTTTTTTTCATATTCATCACATTGAGGGGAAAATGTGGAATCAAACGTGGGACCGACTGTACTGGGTACAGGGTACTGTCAGTTCGCACAAGGTTTTACGGGACAGAGGTTTTCAAAGGTAAAACAACCTCCTGTGCAAAGTCAGAAAAGCAGTTTTTCTTTGGATTTTGATCATTTTTGGGTTTTTTACAACTTCTTCAAAAAAATCCCAAGGCTTTCACTAGGAGGTACCAAAAGAGCAACAAATTTGATAGCTCAAGTTACAGAAACACATGCCATACCTCTGGTTATGGACCTATTAACATTCCCATTAAAACCAGCTCCTAGATTTGAGTTTACAATGTGACTATAAAACACTGCCCCAGGCCTAAACTTTGTAAAACATAGCTGGTCTCCATGCAAGGATAGCTCAATAACTATTTTACAAGATCTGCTTGGTTGTTTCAAGATACAAAGAAAGCTAAAATTACAAGACCTGGGTGCCTACTTGTGTTCTTCTAAATTAAAACCAGACCGGTTTATAATCTTGACATTACAGATCCCAGTTCAGAACAGCAGCTTTAGTCCTCTTTGTATTAAACAGACAAGCAGTATGGAGCACAAACAAGCTACAACCAACGAAAAGAAGGTAGATTTAGACTAGATATAAGGAAGAAATTTTTGATGATGAGGGTGGTGAGCCCCTGGCCCAGGTTGCCCAGAGAAGCTGTGGATGCCCCATCCCTGGAAGTGTTCAAGGTCAGGCTGGATGGGACTTTGAGCAACCTGATCCCTGTCCCTGAAGACTAATGGTGTAAAATCAAGTCTGGTCAAACTTGTTTGTCCACAAAGTTCTGTGCCAGCTAACCCTCTGAGCTTCCAAGAATAAAGGCTATTGTTCTCCAAATGCTCATGCTTTACAAAAACCACTCACATTTCTCAGTACTGTAAAGACTTATTCTAAGCTTGGGGAGCAGAGTGGAGAAAACCAAACCTGGCCTCCTGATATTTAGCAGCTCTGTTAAGATGACGCAGTTGTTACCAAACTATGATGCATGTTATCGTTCAGACGATTTGCTCTGCTGTAGTGGAGTACCTGAGGTTTAGGAAAGTATATGGGGAAATGGTTAAATGAGATTAAAAGATAAAGTTTTTCGGAAAAAAAACGAAAACCAAACCAAGACCAACACCACTGCACTTCACAGCTTCTCAAGTGAATTACAAGAAAGCACCGTTGACCATTTCTGTGCTCCTTTCTGTCTTTATACAATTCCATTTTGAGTATCTGCCATTTTCACTACTTAGGTACCAGTTACATTAGGAAACTATAATATAAGTTGTTTTATTTTCTCAAAAAAACCACAAAACAACGAGATGACTAATTGAATCCTTCTATAATTCTCTTTGCAAGTCACTGGCTGCTCAATGTGACTCCCACCGACACATCTTACGAGCGCTGCATATTACCTGTATTTGCCAACTACATCAGGAACAAAGTCAGAATTACGACTTTCAGTACGAACAGTCACCGTTCCCTACCAGCACCTAGTACTTAGAAACTAAATGATTTCCACTAATGAGAGTCAAAAAATCATTAAAAAAAATTTTAAATTCATTAACTAAAAATTGATTAGTAAACTGAAAAGTTAAAGCATTCTCATAAGGGAAACCTTTTCAACACCAGTGTCTTCAGCGTTAGCAGTTGGATAATCTGTCATTGGCAGATGGCCAACAACACAGTCCACGTGACAAGGAAACAAGCCGTAATTATTGACACTGTGACTTCATGTTGTCCTTCGTAGGTATGATGAAGTTTTAAAACGTTGCCCAACCTCCATATCCTGATCCCTATCTCAGGATTGTCAGCATCGACATCAATGAAATAGTGCCCCTTTTAGGTTGCATTTCCACAAAATAACTTGGCACATCTCAATTCAAACCTACAAAAATCTATATAAAAAAGCAAGAATCTATTAAAAATACAATAAAAAATTTGGAATTCATTTCTTTCTTTGGTCCTGGTGTAGAAGTTCTACAAGAATTCAGTATTTTAAAGTATTTTAAGTTATTAAAAGAAATAAGAGCCTTTAGGTTACTTGCACCCTCAATAAACAATGCTGCTTTACCAGAGTGACTATCTGGAAAGCAGCTTTGCAGAGAAGGACCTGGAGGTCTTGGTGGACAACAAGCCAACCATGAGCCAGCAACGTGCCCTTGCAGCGAAGAACCAGCCTCCTGGGCTGTTAGGCAGAGCATTGCCAGCAGGTTGAGGGAGGTGATCCTTCCCTCTACTCCACACTGGTGAGGGGCATCAGGAGTGCTGGGCCCAGTACAAGACAGATGTGGACATAATGGGGACAGTCCAATGACCACAAAGACAACCTGGGGATTTGAGCATCTGTCATACAAGGAAAGGCTAAGAGAGATGGGATGGTTTGATCTGGAGAAGAGAAGGCTCAGGGGGATCTCACCAATCTCTATAAATACCAGTAAAGACCAAGCCAGACTGTTCCCAGTGACGCCACGAGGTAATGGGCACAAAGTGACAAACAGGAATTCCAACTTAAGAGGAAGCTTTTGCACGAGTGGGTGAACACTGCAAGAGGTTACCCAGAGAGCTTGTGGAGTCTTTATCCATAAAGATATTCAAAATACAACTGGACACAGTCCTGAACAACGTGCTCTGAGCAGCAAAGTTGGACCAAACCACCTCCACAAGTCCCTTCCAACCTCAGCGATTTCATGATTAAGAATTTCTTCCACACTCTAAATTCCTTAGACTTATCCATAATGCATCTCCCATCAGGCACTAAACATCTCATGAATTTCAAGCTCAATCCTTTTTCACAGTTTACATTAAATCCTGCTGTAGCTCACCTTGCAAATATTAGCTTGTCTATCTCAACCTCACAGAAAGTAAGGATGTTACGTACAATTTTAACTAGGTACCCATGGCAAAGCTTGTATTTTCAGAAGTCTGTGTTAAGAGTCAGCACATTGATGACTTTTGGTATGCCGTCTCCTGATATATATACACACACACACATATTTATCATAAGATCTGGTCCCAATGCTTGCTGTCAGACATAAAGTGCATAACTTGCTAAAATCCTTTTTAGCAGCACTTAAAAGACATGTTTCTTCTACGAAAAAGCGAAGTGGTCAAAGCAGCCCCCCCCCCAGAACGCATACGTGTCACAGGAAAGCAGCAGCACACACACTTGGTGTGCAACAAGGTTTTTTTGTATTTACCTGATCTTAACATCTTGTTAGACATTTAAGGACGTAGACTTAAGGATGAAACATTGAGAAAACCAATCAGTTTGTGATTTCAAATTAGGGACAAACATAGGAAGAGAGGCGAAAGGGAATTTCTTCCTATTAGTATCACTTTTGCCTTCAGAAACTGTCAATAATTTCAGCTATTTCCATAAGTCACATTGGAAAGTCCCTGTTTATCTCCTCCTGAGTTTATTTTTCTTGCTCTCTTTCAGCTAATGCTAATGTTCAAAAGCAAAAGAAAAAAGCGATAATCTTTTGTTCCACCGTAGACACCTTCAGCTATATTCACTTTTCTTGCTCATACTTGCTATGACAACACCCAAGAACGCATTTATTTCTCTTGCTGCCTCCTCTCTGATCCCCTCCTGGTCACTGCTCTTTCCCCACTCCTCCAGATACATATGTATTTTTAAGCACACTTATTTGCGGTCAAAAGCATTTATCAAGGCCCTCAGGTCAACGTATAAAGCAGCCTGGTCAGCCACATTAAAACAATTTATTGTAGTTTAAATTAACACATCGAGTATTTCACTATATCAATATGAAATGGAAAAACAGCCTGGTACCGATAATTTCTCTGACTACTTTTTCCCCCAGGGAATATTGCCTAAACAGTTACTAACTCTATGTCTCAATAAAGTTCATGGCAGAAATATATAGTTTTTCCTTTCTTTGCAGAGTTAAGCATTGTAGAAATACACCAGAAAGATCAACATGAAAAGATAACACAGACCAAAGTCAAAACTAGTTGAGCAATGCAAGTTGCTAAGATGGGAAAATTTATTTCAATTATATCAAATGTTTTAGGAGATTAAACACTCAGAGGAGCATGAAGGAGGAATTCAGAGAAAGCGTGAACTACGAGAGCCACATGAACCAAAGCGATATGACAACGCTGGGCCTGTTAAACACAAGGCACGCATACCTCCGCAAAAATCAATTAATAAATACATACATCACCTAAACTAATTGGAACAAGGGCACATTCCAGGTACAGCTGCTATTGATGCAGGGTGGTTTAAGGACTTGTAAGTCCCTTTTGCTCAGTGCTGCAGAAGCAGCAGCCTGTTACCTGGGTAGCTCCGCACCTTGGGATGGAGGGAGGGAGAGGGAGAGGGAGAGAGAGAGAGAGAAAGAGAGAGAGAGAGAGACAGGGAGGGAGAGAGAGACAGAGAAGTTTCAGAGCACTGACAATTGGCTGAACTATTTGTACTGCCAAGCAGGAATCTAAATTTACCAAGACACCTTGCACTCTGGCCATCCCGAGACATTCAAAACGGTCCCCATCCTTCGCACTAAGAATCCCACAAGAATAAGTCCTGACATACCTTAAACGCCCAGTTTAACCCAATTTATTGTAATATTGCGTAATCTGCACTACCAGCAATTCCCTCTGGAGTTGGCACCAATTTCTTTTTTTAACATTAAAAAAATGTAATACTGAGGAAACATCAGTTGTGTGGGGAATACAAGAAAACCAATGTCTGTACATGCTTAAATTAGAACAAGGTACCCGGCTGGATACTTACTTCATTTCTCACTAGCACTCTGAACCTTGGCACCGCTGCAATCCAAGTAAACACCAACCTCCCCTTACATCTTCTGTTGCTGATCTTTGGAATTTCGCTAGGAAGTTGTAGAGAATTACAGTAGTGCGGTTTTCTTTAAAAAGGCACCACAGGAGCGAGCAAATACGAATTCTGCATTTTTAAAATAAAGGTTAAAAGAAAATTCTTTTTATTTTGAAGTCGCACCACTGGTTGGCAGCAGCCCTACCTATGAAGACCAGAACAAGAGTGTGAAGTAAGCCGCATGAATTCAATTAATCTTTTTTGCTTTATGGAGGCTCTACACAGCACAAGCTCTTTTCTGAACAGCTTTGGAAGTAAACAGAAGCAGTGAGAGTTTACTGTCTTTCCAAAATGGTAAAAACTAACTGGAATTAGTGATAATGCAAGTATGGTTCCTAAATTAAAAACCAGAAGTGCCTCAAACTAGAGGCAGCAAAGGAAAGTAGTAAGTTGTTCTGGCCATGCACTATCACAGCTCAATACATTTGTGTTTGGCTACTATTTGACTTTAAACCTGCCTTTCCTAATTTTACATTACTGAATGATTGTATCATCCCAGCCCTGTATTTCAAAACATTCAACCTCATAGGCTTTTAATTTTTGATCCCCTTTAATACAGTTTCAACCGTGTTTGTGTTATTCCTGTTTTTCATGAAAACCAGCAGCAGGCATCGGATGAAAAGGCACTGAAGTGCCCAAGAGGAACAGAGCATGACAACAGTCACACATCATTGTGCTGCATGACAACGGCCTATTACTAAATGCAGTGACCTGTAAAAAGTTTTACTTAAGCCTATTCTGGCTCAAGTGTTTTCCAAAGCCAGTAATTACAGCCTCTGGTATATAGGTAGAAATGAAGAATAAAGTGATTCTGAAGTTCAGTGTAGGCTGACCGTAATAATTCTCCTTATCACAAGCATTTTTGAGATTATGCTTCTGAGTACCTCCACACGTGCAAAATAAATAAAAAATAATTAAATAAAAAAAAAATCAGTTATTTCCGTAGTTGTGGTTGTTGGAACTGGGCATGTACCATATGTCTCCTTGCATCCTCACATGAGATCCCGAAGAGCAGAATAAATTGTGATATTCCCTTGGATCCCTTTAAGAATCAGAGCTCTTGGCACCTCAAGGCTCCAGCCGTGCTTGAGGACCTAAACACCAGCCACATCATTCTTGAGGCAGATGTTCGTTTCTCCTAAAGTCTCCATCTACTGCACCCAAAGACAGAAGAGTAAGCAGAATTAGCTTAATTAGTTAACGAACAGAAGCACTACCTTCTCAAATTTGGCATTTGATTTAACAGTCAAGTCAAAGGCATAATGCCTGGTGAGAAATCAGTTGGTGGTCTCCAGGATTCACGTACTGACACGATCATGGAACAGGCACAAGTCCAAGCCTCTACACTACGGTGACTACTAAATCTCAGTCCTCTGGTGAAGTCAAGCTAGGAGCAGATATACACTGTATGGCCCATTTCAAGAATTTTATTTCTTAAAAAAACCCACACCAAAAAACCCCCAACAAAACTTGATATTGCCTTAAAAAGGCAATTTAAAACACTTGATCCACTCAAAGAAGTACATCAGGGCCCTCTCCGGACTTCTGGAGCCAATTCCAATGAATCCATGTTGCTTTGTGGCAGAATAAAATTTACGGTTTCTCAACCAGTGCTTTCATCCTAAGTGTATCTTCTTGACGTGCTGTGTAGGGCTGAATCTAAACCCAGGACCTCTGCCCTTTCACTCACCACCTCACCGCAGCTGGAATTCTCCCTCAGACATAGTCCCTGTCCCCACAAAACCAGGGAGTGCTGCTCTGTGCACCGCACATCTACCGGGAGGGGCATTCACTGTCTGTCTTCTTTTTAATACCCATGAAGTTTTTGCTACTGATTCCAGTGGGTTTTTCCAGTGAATGCTCCATTAAGTCTTTGACGAGAAGGATCAACACTGAAAAGCTCTGAAGACCCGAATCATCCAAGAAACACTCTTGGCCCTCACCAAAGGCAATCATTTCCCTCCAATCTACTAACATAGAGCTACTGAACCTTCCTCAAGTTTAGTTTGATCAAAGAAGTATATACTAGAGGGCCTGAGGTTCAACATTTGCATTGTACTGAGAAATAAGGAATTCACAAATGCCGTCACTTAGGCAACTTGATAAGGACATAAAGTGAGTTCGAGTGGGGATTTCCTCAATGTTCAGTAAATGGGGACAGAAAACAAACTGATTTTAGAAAAAACTACTGTTTTCCTATAATCATCTCTAATATGTACGTCAGATCAGTAAAAGATTTAGATTTGCATGAGACACAAGCCATCAAAAAGGTCAAGAGTTCTGAGTTGAACTGTAACAGCTGCAATTGCACCATTCTATTTCCAATGAGTTGCTATTTTCTTAAGTTTTTAAAGAAGGGGGAAAAAAAAAAGCCATTCCTAAACTAGGTATTACCCAGCTGAAATACATTCACTTCAGGGCTTCATTCAACACAGTTCTCCGAAAAAGAAACTTAATACTTCAAAGGAGAAGATATTGGTCTGTGGTACAAAAATTAATTGGAACCCAGAAAAAATGGGTTCAATCCCCTACAGCAAAACGAGTTTTGTTATAATTAAGCTTCACTGGTTTTGTCCCTTCAAATTGCGGAAGAAGTCATGCAGGAACATCTCAAGAAGAGTTGATCGTGGTACGTGTGGCACTGTTTTCTTCTCTCCTCTGCCCTCCCATGACAGGGGGCATCAAAACTCTGCCGTGCTTTGCGATGGCTAGACCATAAATACAACTCAGTCTTTGCCACAACCAGCTTCACCCTGTGCCATTAAATGAGTTTGTGTTGTTTCACCTAGTCCATCTCATCCCACCTGAACAAATCCATATATTTACTAGTTACTGCCAGTTATCTAATTTCAAACAACTTGGAACGGGGTCAGAAATATCAGGTAATTCAATTGCTGCACATTTTGAAAAAATAAAATCAGTAGTAAAATTCAGTCTTTGCATACTTTTTGACAGCCTGTCAGCTGTCTAATGAGCACAAACGTGACAACAGATCTACCAGCACTTGCGTAGGTACAAAACCACCAGTGTGTGCTGTCCCTCACCACGCCAGGGTACCAAAGGACACAAGGGATGACTGGTGTAACATCTTCATGGTCAAGAAACTAGGGCAGACCTGGAGAAATCAAGTAAGCAGGTTTCACTACCTCCACAAGAATTTATTGCATCTTTTTATAATATATTTGATGATGGGTAGGCATTAAGAAGACTTCTAACGATGAAATGGTTACTTTTTAGTGCATTTTTATTGTATTAAATTATTTCCCTGGAAACAATAAATCAACTCACCACCACATCACAGTGATGGAATATGCAATTTGCGTACAACTATCTGACCATTTGCAGAAACAGCAGGCGGTAACAAATTGAGTTGATATTGGACAAACAAGACACCTCCGTGAGCCAACAATACACACAGAGCTGTCAATCCAATCTTCCTTCAATCCCTATTAGAACATACAGAAATATTAGTTTGGGGGCGGGGGGGGTGCTACTTAAACATGTGCAGTTTATTTAAATGCTGAGTTTTACTTGGCCTGAAAACACATTCTCTTACAAAAGGATTCGGTAATTAAAACACCTTTGCACATGAGCTTGAGGAAGCAAAGTGCTTTTATATATTTGCAATCTGTGCTCTTAACGTGTTTAAATTTATTTTAAAGAAAGTACTTTATAGAAGCTAAAGAGAAAATGGAAAAACAAGCTCTTTCAACACGAAGTACACGTGCTTTAATGTGTATGAAAATACACACATTTCTGCACAAAACCAGAATACGACCACAGTTGTGATAACGCACCCTCCACGCTACAGTTTCTTCCATGCAGCAGTATGTCACAGGTCGGAGGCACCGAATGTCACGCAAACCCCTACACAAACTGGTACAGTGGCTGGCTTTAGGAAAAATCATAGAACAGAATCATAGAATGGTTTGGGTTAGAAGGGACCTTAAAGATCACCTGGTTCCAATCCCCTGCCCTGGGCAGGGACACCTCCCACCAGACCAGGCTGCTCAAAGCCCCGTCCAGCCTGGCCTTGAACCCCTCCAGGGATGGGGCAGCCACAACTTCCCTGGGCAACCTGGGCCAGGGGCTCACCACCCTCACAGAAAAGAATTTCTTCCTAATATCTAATCTAAAGCTCCCCTCTTTCAGTTTAAAACCATTCCCCCTTGTCCTATCGCTCCACTCCCTGATAAAGAGTCCCTCCCCAGCTTTCTTGTAGGCCCCTTTAGGTACCGGAAAATGACACAAAGGGATAAAATATTAAGTATTCCAACTGAAGGACGCAGTAGACCATTGCGTTGTTAATTTTAGCCTGAAATGGGGTCTTCAGGATCCCTGGAAGAGGTTCCGTCAGTGAATACTAAAGGCCACGGGTGGGTGTCAAGTATCTTTAGCATCATACCATCCCTTGCCAGCAGAAAACCCCAAGATGCAGAAGAGAACCCCAAGGTCCATCAGAGTAGAAAAGTCAATGGAATTTCCACCACCTCTTCAGTACTGTCCAGAAAGTCCAACTAAAATGACTACAAGGCAGAGCAGCACACATGTGACTGGAACCTAAAAAAAGAAAAAGCTGAGATTTCAGTGGAGAACTCGATCGACATTTACAAAATCCATGGTGATGGATAAACTGAACCCTAAAATAATGCCCTATCAGTTTCAGTCAAAAGATTTTTTCTAAACAGGAGGTAGCGGACGGCAGACTGCGGAGGCAGATGGTAGCAGCAAGTTCAGAAAGGTACAGACAAAGGGCACAAGGATGAATACTAAAAGCCCCTCTAAAAGCCTCTAATGCAGTGGATGCTGAAGAAACACAAGGATGGGCTGCAGACAAGAGCCATGCTCACGTGGTCTCCTGAAAGTCACAAACAGGAGATGCTATCAAAGAGAGTGGACCTACTGATGTGATACATTTATTTTTTTTAACATTAAGAACATCCATAAAAGCCTAACCTTTTGCTTCTACTGTTGAAGCTGAAATATGACCCTTAGCGCTTCCAGAGAGTTCCGATGAAACTACAGAGATACCAGCTTTGCCAGCTTTCTCATGCCTTGTATATTATAGACTTTTTATACATTTATCAAGACAATAGTTGCCAGTGCAAGATGATGATTTCCAGGGCTGGAAAAGACTGACATCAAATCAGGAAGCAAAAAGAAGAGAAATGACATTTTGATGATTTTCTTGCATAGAACCAATCAGAAAATTAAACAATCTTAGAAAAAAACCCCACATCTATGAATACGTCAGAATAGTCTACACTGTATATTCTGATCCTTATAAGGGTTCGTATGTTTAAAAAAAAAACCAACAAAATTAAAGATGGACCATCGCTCATGCAATATTTTCAGAGATTTTTTTTTTTAAAAAGTCCAATATTTTCTTGCATGCAGTTCAAGTTCTCATGTATAGTTTAATGTTTAAATATCATTACAGGAATTTAAATCTGGTTTCTCAGATCTGTCTCTGCAAGAAGCTACAGACAGCAGAATTGATATATGATTACTTCTGAAGAATATATTTGTACAGAGGTTTGAGTTAATTTTTCAAAGGCAACTAAGCTGTCACCACAGGCTGCTGAACCCACTTAATATAACCAATTTGTCCTTGCTGCTGCCAAAGCTGCGGTGCTTCCTACCCCTCTCCTCCCTGCCAAGCGTTCTTCCCGACTACGCAGCCCTTTATTCCCTTCTGCGGCCTCCTGCTGCTGCTTAATCAGTTTTTGAGCTGCTTTTACTTATTAAGACAGAAGAAATCAGTCCAGGCTTCTTTTTTCTGGTTTTGGTGGGGGTTTGGTTTTGCTTTGTTTGGGTTTTTTGGAAGGGAGGTCCATTTAAATGAGGTGAAGTGGCTCAGAAAAGCTCTAAAAAGCTCTGGAGGCAGCACAGAGTAAACAGCAAATGCACATGGGCAGTAGTAGGGAGGAAAAGCCTTCCCAGTTTTGTCAGCTTCAAGCTGGTGTGTCGGCTCGCTGCTCTTCTTGGACTACATCTTGGGTGCGGGGAAGAAATAAATACATCAGTGGGAGAGAGAAACCATCTTCCTCTGCACTCACCAAAGGGTTGGCGAAATGAATGATTTTTGTATTGACGAAATCGCTTTTTTTCAGTACAGCTGCACGAGTCATTTGCTGTCCAAATCTGACAGCTCTGAGCCTCCGATTCCGAACTATTAAATAGCATTTACTGCTTTTCAACACCTGGGGGCAAGGGGGGAGCAGGGGGTGGAGGAGGGAAGGCAAAGCATGGGTAGGAGAGGAAGAGGAACTCTTCCACTGTAATGATTAAAGAAGGCAAAAATAATTTGGTTTAAATACCAATATTAGAAATTCAAGTGTTATTTTCAACTTCAACCTTCTTTTTTCCCCCTTCTTCCTTTAAAGCCATTTATCAGCTCTTAGCTGGTAGCCAGATATGTTGGACCAACTAAAAGGGGAAATTTGAAAGAGAGACTAAGAATCTTTAACGGTAACGTACTGAAACTGCACAGAGAAGTATCCACAAAGTGCTAGTGTGGACAGAAGGAACAAACATGAAGACAGAATAGGGAAGAGCTGCTGAGAAAAACCAAGTAACACCTTCAAGGCAGAGCGATTGAACTTTTGGGGTGTTCAGCAGCATGTTCGAAAATGAGAGAGTCCAAGTTCCTGGCTGAATTAATGCTCACCTTCCAGTGCCTCACCAGGGAGCACCTTGCTCATCTACAGAGCTCCTATATGTGCATCTCCTAAATAATAAAGACGAGCGGTCCTTTAGGTCACTGACGGACCCACGTCATCTCTACTCCTTACCCCTGCACACTAAAGAAAAATCCAACCGAAACTGCAGATGACTTATTTCTTACATCTTAATCATGAAAAATAATTTTTACGGTAATGACTTTGCTGAACTTAAAAGTTTTGTTGCTGTAACAGACTTAAAAAGATCGTATATAACAGACCAAATGTAAGGCCTCCGACATACATTAATTGCGTATCATTAATTTAAGATTATTCTTGTATTTCCTGACAGTGGAGCAACACAAGAAGTTTATCTGCTAATGATTTCCCAGTTTGAATGTTTGTAAACTGGACAATTACAGCTGCTCTAATATCCAGTGTTCTTTTGAGATACAACTATCTTCTAAAAAAAAAAAAATTCAATCGGATGCTATGTTTTGCAACATACACGTTGATGTATTAGAAAACATATGTGAAGGAAGAATAACAAGGTATGGAAAGTCTATTTGTGAAATACTGAACACATTCGCAAAAGCTCATCCGAACTTCCTATCTCTAGAAACTTTCAGTATTAAAAATTGAGGCATCTCCTGACTCTGGGTTCAGATTAGACAGTGCATGAGCTGAAGCTCTTGAAGGCTCAGTCTGAAAGGAAAAAAAAAAAAAAGAGCCTAATTCCCTAGTTTACTCAAAACAGCTACAGTTTCCCTTCGTTTAGGAGCAGAGTGTTTACTAACAGGTCAGCGAGTAGTTCTGGTACTAGAGCAGGTTTCACCATTTGATACGTTCTTACCAATGAAATTCT
Organism: Dromas ardeola; assembly: GCA_013398915.1. Taxonomy (NCBI): domain Eukaryota; kingdom Metazoa; phylum Chordata; class Aves; order Charadriiformes; family Dromadidae; genus Dromas; species Dromas ardeola. The sequence continues at coordinate 134,353 of VYZM01003130.1, read as the reverse complement.
TAATTCCAATAACTGGGACATGGGCAGAGGTGATGAAATTCCAGGGGAACAAGACAGACAAGTCAGGCTGGTTTGTACCTGATACAAGGCAGATGGTGATAAGCACCTGTAATTTGCACCAAAACTCAACAAAGCATCTGACAGTTAACTATCATGGCACCATCTACAGATCTTCAGCCAGGGATCGGGATTTAAAGAGGTGGCAGAAGCACATTGCCTGTTAAAAGCAACTTTTTAGGCAGAGACCATTTGAACACATGATGGAACAAGTAACTCCGATGAAGTGGAAAGGAAAAAGATTAATTTGAAATAGACCTGGCACAGTCAATGGCAGCGTAAGCACACCTAACCTTGAATTATTCCCCACTATTTTGTAAATGTCAAAGTATGGTTTAGAGGAGTTCTGCATTTGTCTGGAGGGTGTAGAGAGGTGGGGGTCGGTCTCTACTCCCAAGTAACAGGCGACAGGACAAGAGGAAATGGCCTCAGGTTGACCAGGGGAGGTTTAGACTGGATATTAGGAAAAATTTTTTACACTGAAAGAGTTATTAAACATCGTAACAGGCTGCCCAGGGAAGTGGTTGAGGCACCATCCCCAGAGGTATTTAAAAGACGGGTAGACATAGTGCTTAGGGATGGTTTTTGTCAGAGTTAGGTTGATGGTTGGACTAGATGATCTGAAAGGTCCCTTCCAACCTAAGCAAGTCTACGAAACACAATTCCACTACATTTTAATCAGCTACAGAGTATTTCACTGAGCAAGTGAAGGGAGTTTCATAGACAGCAGGCACTCAAAGAGGAGAAACTCGTTTAAAATGCAGTTATATTCTTCTGTCAAAGACAACACTTCTCCAAGGAGGGACACGCGCTTTTCAAATGATGGACGCCGAAAAGAGGCAATCAGAGAAGCAAAGAGGAAAAAAGCTGAGCTTGTCAAGCTTCAAGAACATTGCTGTTCCACCTGGTGGCTGTGGCACCGCGACATCACACCCCTGGCAGCCTTATGGGGACCTCTGCTGCTGGGCTTTGGGAGACGTAGTGCCAACATTCCTTCTACACAAGCATAAAACCTGAGAAATTAAGAGTAAGTAAGACTTGCTCCAAGAGAAATAAGCTACTGTTTCACACTCCAGAAGGAAATTAATTCTCCCCCTTTAAGAATACTTTGCTAATGTGAAGAGGAGCATAGAGCAGCAGACTTGATGAGAGGGGGTGGCTTACTCTACCCCTTCAGCTTTAAAAAAAAAAGAAAGAAAAAGACCAATACCCCCCACACCCCCAAACCACCATCTTTCACTTACTGCATTTAGAAAGTTTTAAAAAAGAGCAAATTCTGATTAATTATTGTGCAACACTAATTCCTCATTTAAGATGTCAGTTAATAAAGAGACTGAAAACATCAAATGTCTTTTTCACTGCAAGTACTTCAGCTGTGCAGACTGTGTCACTGCTGTACTTGAGGGCAGAAGTGAGATACGCATGAAAAGGGTGTTGCTCTAAGAAAAATAAACCTTCAGGCACAGATACTGGCATGTTCCTTCCCTGCAAAAGTGGCAGCAGAGCCTACCCCCGTTTACTCACTTATTTTAACGATCCCCTACCACGCTCTTCCTGAAGGAATTTTTAAACATTTCTTCATTGGAGTTGAGGTTTCTATGGCCAACTCGAACTGTGGAAGACTTTCCTCACCCCTAATCTGTGCTCAGTATTTTCTTTCAACTAGACAACTGAAGATTCTTCTTTTTTTTTTTTTAATTGACCACAAGAAACTCGCAGCTTAAAGGTTTCAGAGATGAAGACAACTGACCCCAAAACTGAACAAAAACTTGTTTCAGTTCCTATTTACTTCACATTTATGATGTACGCGGGTATTTGTTAAAAACACCTCTTACCCATTTTCCCTTGCACAGAGCAATTCAGTCATTTTAACAGTATTTAAAAAGGAGAGAACTTAAAAAAAATTTTAAAAACTTTTTCACTAGTGTGTCTGCCTTCGATTGTTTCATTTTCTGTCACCTACAGAATACTTGATATAAAAAAAAATCTGAAGTTAGAGATTATGTTTTTATATAACACATAAATGTCCAGTAAAAAAAAAAAATCCAATACTTCATCCCTCGTTTTCCAAATGTAAGATAGAATTTTAGAACTGGATTTTTTCTTTCAGAGTTTAAATTTAAAAAGAGGATACATTGCTGCACAGCATATATTCCATCTTAAACTGAGAGATTTACCCTGATGTTTTCTTTTATAAGGCATTTAACAAAGGTATATACCAATATAAGGTATTTACAAAGAAATTATTTTGGATAGGGTTTGTCAATTCTTCCAGAACATCTTGCAGGAGAGGCTTAAATTCCTTGTTTGTTTATTTTAATGCAACAAAATTAAGATTAAAGAGAGATATAACAAGTTACTTTGGGAATATTCCTAAGAACATGTTGTTTTGACAGAAAGCTCTGAACTCGTAAATCAAGTTATTATAACATTTATATAATCTACTCTTACACGCTAAACAAAACAGTTCACAGGGATAAAACAAACAGCATCTCTGTGGCCTGAAAGGAGCAAGAGGAAAAGGGAAGGAACACAAAGAAGTAGCAAGCAAAGCCAGAAATAACAGTCCATCTGAAAATTCAGTGCCAAATTACACTGTACCACCAATGTCAAAGAAAAAAATATGCGCTAATTAATAAATCAACAACCCAAAGCGTTCAGGATCCACCCTTCTTCACCATGGCCTTCATTTTGCAAAGCGATGACCATACCTATGGACTTCCAGGAGAAAAGCAGATTTATGTTCAGGTGATAAGCACTGGAATATGTACGTACAGACGGATACGGGAGGAGGGAAAAGACCTGGCCCTGTAAAAACCTGCACAGTCAGTCACAAAGGACACATTTTATGAGCAACTTCATTGCCTTACAGTAGGGCCACTGACCTTGCAAGAACCGGAGGGTAACAGCTTACGGCCCATCTACTGCCTGCACCAAGAAATAGTTTTCCCATTGGAGGAAAGAAGACGACAATATTTTTATTTCCATTTCCAACAGAACTGGAGCAATATTAGCAATCTGAGTGTAGACTGGATATAAAGAGCGAGAAAAGTCTAATAAAAAGAAGGAGAAATATTCCCTCCAAGAATTTTATGGTAATAAGTTACAAAAAGTTATCGATGAACTCCTGCTTCAAATGATTATTCCAGGGCTGAAGCAGCACATTACCACAGAGACAGAAAGAAAACTAAAATTCACAATAATCGTTCACATCCTCGGTCCAGGTACCATCCACACTAGCGAAAGGGAACGGCTCCCACGCCCCTAAGTGTAGTGTTAGTCAAAAGAATTGAAATTTACTCAACCTCTTGTTTACGTTCCTATCATACTGACTGGCTTAACGCATCAGTGACTGATCCTTTAAAAAAAAAAAAAAAAGCATTAAAATAAATCATTATAGCCTACCATCACCTTGTGTAGATCCACAGCCTCAGGCTGGGGGCAAGTAAACACTTAACAGCCAAGTAAAACCATTTTAATTCTACCTCCCGTCTGCCCTCTTGTTTTTACATCTCCAAATACAGTATGAACACACCGAACTTCTCCTAATTGCCTAAGACCAAACTGAAGAAAAACGGAAGAGATGCAAGCGCAAGTTCCAAAACTGGATTAATTTCTTATTCTCTTGAAGATGCGCAAGCCATCACGGCTACACAATACGCACAGAAACTAGAGATACTGAATATAAACATCTTCAAGTTAGTATTTTGGGAACCTCTGAATGGTAAGCATCTTCTGTATTCATAAATACGTACCCAGGTATGATCCCATCTTATAACCAGTTTTAAATACGTAGCTTCCAAGTTTTCCCCCTTTTTGATGAATTTTACAAGTTCCTGAGACTCTTAAGCCCATCATAGTTTATTTTATTTTGGCTGAACTGTGATTTTAACATTAAAAAAAAAACCCAAAGTGGAGATAAGGCTAGATTACACAGAAATGAGTGTGTGCCATTGCTTTTCTATGATGGATAAAGAGTAGTTTTAAAAAAATAAATCACATATTTGAATTACTGCAAACTTTCTGTGCACCAAGCCCTCAAATTCCTTTCTATCAGCTCAATAAGCAGCCATCAGATTTTCAAGAACTTTATACTGGGGTGGTGATCAACTGATAATCATTATTTTTGCTTTGTCTTTAATTGCTAAACCATGAATGTTTCAGAAAGGCAATTCTCTACTTCAGTATCTTCTCTAAATAGCAGCGAGGCGGGTACCACACCCCAGGTTCAGGGTACGCGCGCCTTGTTGAGGTACAAGCTGTGATCTTCACTGCCTTATGCCAGTATGTGACATTCATCACTTACAGAAGTGATGAACTACACTTTTTTCCCCCTCTTTCCTCACTTTTCTTTAAGGAACCTGCTACGCTTTTCTTTAAATTGTTGAAGTAATGCCCGGCAAGAAGCACTGAGCAGATGCTTCCCACTATCCCCATCATTCCTCTGCACTACAACATCAACTTGCTCAAATCTATTGCTACTTTCCAGTCAATGTTTAGCAACTAAAACTCTTTTCTGCTTAGCACCTAACCAGGAAACATAAAAATAAAGTGTTAATGGTTAGAAAAGAATTTCTCTTATATAGTAGTCCTTCTTAGTATGTATTTTCGGTGAGCAACATGGTTGTTAACTAGACTAGAGGAACAACAGAAACGTAGTTAAGACGAAATTTTGGGAATGAAAAAAAAGAGTAACAGAGACAGTAAAACCAAAAAAAGTAGTACTAAATTAAAAGAGTAAAACATTCTGAAGAGCTGTACTGTATTTACAGAAACGCTAAATATACATCACTCCCCCTCTCGTGGAAAATTTTGCTAGAAAGGGCCTGATGCAACACGGCTGGAGGAAGGAACGGCAGCATGGCTGAGCACTAACTACTTGCCCTTCCAGTTTTAGGAAATGAGCAATTTTGGAGCAGAGAGATTCCAGAATTTAATTTCAGCTCAAACAGTAAAAACATTGAAAATCCCAAGTTCAGAAAATGACCTGAAGGAGGGTTTATCACAGAAATTATTCGGTAGATACAGGCATAGCAAGTAATACTGTGGTTTTTATTGAGGTATAGCGCACTTAAACCAGTACAAAGATACCACGTTCAGAGTTCTGAAAAGAAATGAGATGGGACAGATGAGAACAATATTCCAAATGAATTCTTACTGCACCTCCAGAATGACAAAAGATATTTAAAATTATGTTCAGATGTGCAACCTTGGTACTTGAAGCATCGTGCCCAACACGCCTGGCCGATGCAGGTCACACAACTTGTTTCAGTAAAATTAGATCAGTGCAGCCAAAACCAGCAAGACATTTGTTCAAGATCAGATCAAACCAGAACCTACACAACTCCCAGAATGACTTCGGAATAAGTGAGGCAGCATGAGGCAACAATATGCCCTTGTAGCCAAGAAGGCCAATGGTCTCCTGGAGCACATTAAAACGAACATGGCCAGCAGGTGGAGGGAGGTCATCCTCCCCCTCTACTCTGCCCTGGTGAGGCCACATCTGGAGAACTGGGTCCAGTTCTGGACTCCCCAGTTCAAGAGGGACAGGGAACTACTGGAGAGAGTTCAGCGGAGGGCTACAAAGATGATCAAGGGACTAGAGCACCTCTCTGATGAGGAAAGGGTGAGAGACCTGGGGCTGTTCAGCCTGGAGAAGAGAAGACAGAGGGGGGATCTCATCAATGCTGATCAATATCTAAAGGGCAGGTGCCAAGAGGATGGGGCCAGACTCTTCTCAGCGGTGCCCAGTGACAGGACAAAGGGCAAGGGGCACAAACTGGAGCACGGGAAATTCCATCTCAACATGAGGAAAAACTTTTTTACTTTTGAGGGTGGCAGAGCCCTGGCACAGGCTGCCCAGAGAGGTTGTGGAGCCTCCTCCTCTGGAGATCTTCCAAACCCGCCTGGACGCGTTCCTGTGCAACCTGCTCTAGGTGACCCTGCTTTGGCAGGGGGGTTGGACAAGATGATCTCTGAAGGCCCCTTCCAACCCCTACAATTCTGTGACTCCGTGAAAGAACAGATAATGAACATTTTCCTGTCCAAGGCGCTGATTATGCCTTGTATAAGTTAATTTAGTTTATATGTATTATACATATATTACATATTTTATATCATATACTCTATAAATAGTGTGTATATATATGTAAGAAATATAAGAGCCATGTGGCTGACAGAACTTAGCAGAAGTACAAAGATGCAAATCCCTCATTTCAAGGGCAGAACAGGAACAGTGCAATGACATTCTCTTGACTCTGTATAAGAAAACCCCAAGTATTAAATCCTCCCATTATAACTAGAGCAAAAAACCCTTATAGTAGAAAGCACAGATTTAGAAACACGTACAGAAAAGCCTGCCTTCTGCTAAACCCTACAGTTAGTTGACAGAACATTAACACACTGAGCTGACAGGCACCCTGCTAACTGCCCATCCTACCCCTGTGCTCACAACAGCTCAACAGGTCAGGGTGCAAATCACCCATTTCTTTGCCACTCAAAAGTGGGACACTAATTAGCACCACACTGCCAACACCACTGGGTAAGGAACAGATACACAACTCCCATCTGAGCGGTACCTCTTCCCTCTGATAAAGGGTTGGGATGGATCTCTACAGCACATGTACGCTTCCATTTTGGCAGGTACCGCTATAGACAACCATAAATCAGAGATCTTTTAATTCTGCCAGTATGACTCGAGACCGTTGCAATCAAACACCTGAATGGACAAAAAACTGCTGTTCAAGTTGACCGGCAATGCAAGTTGTTGTATGGGAATCAGTCATTATGATCACATTAAAAAAGTTCCTCTAAAGTATCTTTGTTGCAATTCTTCAGTTTATCTTGAGCAACCATCATGCCACAGACTAGACAAAACCCCCTTTGAGTTGAACACACTTGGATTTCAGGAATACGATTCCTTCTAGTATCTCCCCGTAACAGTGAGGACGACAGATCACTGCCAAGTCGCAAACGTAATATCAGAAAGCCTATGAGACAAGCTTAAATCTTATTGCCCCTTATCTTCAGAAGCCAGCTGAGAAGCTTCAGAAGAACATCCAGTTCCTCACCATCCTCCTCCCTAGAAGTGAAGATTTAACAGGACTGCAGCCCACTACTCACCCTCCAACTACTTGTGATGAAGAAGTTCTTTGTTACAGTAACCTTTATACACTTATTAAAGGAGAAAACTCAACCAGTGTGGGAATTCATGACCAAATACTGGCAATAGAGTAATTAGTCTAACTTCATCAAGAATCAGTATCACCTAAACGAAGAAAGTCGGGTTTTACAATTTTAAAGCCAATTTCAAGTAGAATTGGCTTAGGCCAAATTCCTATAGGAATTAGAAAAAGGCATGCAATGCAAGGAAGGCACTACCATTCTTTAATTATTACTTAGATAACCCCAGGGTGTCACATACTATAAGGAACACAAGGGTGAAAATGATCCACATCTTCTACAAGGTTGAAAAGCAGAAGCTTTCCATCCCTGTTTTAGGTATGTTTAAAACTGCTGTATCCGTACCTCTTCCAATCCTGAAAGAAAACTGCCACATCCCTGAGGGCTCATTCAGCTAACGTGAGATGAACCATCAAACACTGGATGCAGAGAAGAAGTTAAGACTGTTAAAGTCTATTTTTGTCAGAGGAAGTTTAAGTCCTACAGCATGTAAAACTGAAGTCAAAGTTTAGCTTTCAGTCTCAAAATGCCACACTTCAGTTCATTGTGCTCTTCATCTGTTGACACACTGAGGATGGTGAGCCCCTGGCCCAGGTTGCCCAGAGAAGCTGTGGCTGCCCCATCCCTGGAGGGGTTCAAGGCCAGGCTGGACGGGGCTTTGAGCAGCCTGGGCTGGTGGGAGGTGTCCCTGCCCAGGGCAGGGGATTGGAACCAGGTGATCTTTAAGGTCCCTTCCAACCCAAACCATTCTATGATACAACACCCTCTACAGCTCTTCATTGAAGAGTTTGCAGTTGCCACAAGAAGCTGTACCAAGTAATGGCAGAATTGAAGGTCACACGCTGATTTTCTTCCCGTACTTACTCAAGATGAGGGGACTTAGACCATGGAAAAATCTGGTTTTCCTTAGAAATTTCCTCAGTAAAGCAAGGGACAATACTTAATTCACAGACTGAGTCCAATTTAAATAAAAAGCGACAAACCAACCCCCTAGTGCTTAGTTGTATGGATCTCAAATAATTGGCAGGAGAAACACTATTTTGGAAAGCAGTGACAGTGCTTGGGAAAAGTAAAAAGCAAACTCTCTTCTGGCAAAGAAATAAACCTTGGTTATCAAATGAAAAAAAAAAAAAGGGAGTTTATTTACAGATTATTTTCAAAGAAATGACTCAGCAGGATTGAATTCCACCCAGAAATATTTTTCATAACATCTTTGCTAAGCTCCATGCAATATCAGAAGAGGAAAATCCAACTCTCTTCCTGTATGCCAGTAAATAAAGTGTCACGTAAGTGCTGGGCAACCACCAGTTAACTCCATAACCTCAGCAACCCCCGTCCTTTACAACCTGTCAGGAAAAACTGGCATCATTAATTCTCAACCTGGATCCAACAGTAGATATTGCAGTGATCTCATTTATTTCGCAAGATGATGAAATCTTCATGAATGCTACAATATTTTTTACAATTGCTATAAACAAATACATTTATGATGTGCTGTACTTTGTAAATATTATATTAAAACAAGCCTAAGACATTTCCTTATGCCTGTCTTGTGTTTGCTGTGCTGGTTTATAGAACTTAGCAGCTTGTACGGGCTTGCCTACTGCAAAGTGATAGTGTTTATTAATTTAAGATGTCTCCAGTTTTTAATGGATTACCATGACCAAGTCCGTATCAGGTCACGAATTTAAGGATACTAGTGAGGTTTTTTCAGACTAATAATTAATTAAAACTACATACTCTTTGCTGACACATCAAGTTGTGTTTTTTTGTTTTTTTTTTTTTTTTTTTTTTTTTNTTTTTTTTTTTTTACAAGATATGAATTTGCGACTATTCCATTCAAGCAACACTTCAGCAAGTGGAAGGCCTGAGACAAGCTGATATATTTCTTACAAACACAGCACCACTCAGAAAAGCATATTTCATTACAATGGCCCTTCCAATAAAAGCTGTGCATGAAGATCAGTTGCCCAATGAATTGCATTTGCTAAAACCGCATCAAAACCAGGTAAGGGATCACCTTCAGTATCTCAGGATGCTAATTTCAAAATATCGCAACCGTTGCCAGGCTAAATGTGCAAGGTAAGTGATGCTGAGTCTGTGTGCATGCCCACACGTGTGTGTATATGTACGTGCCATATAGAAAATGCAGATATATATACACACACACAACGTGACTTGCGATAACAAATTTCAAATATAAACTGAGTAAGAAAGCTATTAAGGCCACAAACTCCTGTTTAACTTTTCAACAAAAATACATTATTTCAATCAATGCACCTTTCTCTTAAATGCTGACTTCCAGACTTCGCTCTTCAGCCTTTTCTTAATTCATCTTCAGAAGGATATTTAAAACATTTCGTTTTCCTTGGGTAAGCTTTCGTTTTCCCCAGGCAGCTCAGAACCAGCAGGTTTCCCTGGTTCATTAGGAGGTGCTACAATTGATAAGATCATACATCTCCATTACACAGGGAACCCTGAAAGCTCCTACCAGCCAGCGCTTAAAACAATCACTTTCCTCTTTTTGTAAAAATATCCCAAGCTCCCTCTTCTATTCCATGAGTATTTGAATAAGAAACAAATCACCCTAATGGAAATGCATCAGTACTCTCATAGCTGCATACTCCCTACACATTTTGAAGAATATCAATGGTACCGCGTGTTGTACTGAAACGCTCAAGGGAGGAAACCCCCCTCTGCTTTTCCAGACTATTTTCCACTTTTAGATATACACAGGCATTTCAGGAATTGTTTTTAAACCGCCTTTGAAAATTAGTGGTTTGATGAGATTAATGCTATTTTTCTTCTTTTTCTACAAAGATTTCCAACAAAAAAAACAGGCAAAAATTCCATGACTTGAAATAACAGACGCTTTAACAGTTTGCAAATCTCACACCTTGAAAGCCACTAAGTTAATAAAGTTTAACCAAAGTTTAGACAAATTTATGGTTTGGAAGGAAATGGCTGCTGTGTCACGTCAGCTGATGTAGTAAGGCAAGAAGAGGCTGTCAAACGATAGGCGAGACTCTTCTCCGGGTTTTTACGCCCTCAGAAACCACGGGAAAAGCACCTCACGGCATTCCGTAACTACACCTACAGAGCTGCAAAAAAAAGCGAGTGGGTGCTTCCCTCCAGTCACCTCAACTGGAAGTCACTGCGAAGATGCAGCAGAACACTCATGCTAACAGATGGGCATCTTTTTCTTTCCTAATACACCTTAGCTATTTTATTTCTGTTATATATGCACAATGCGTATGTCAAAAAGACAAGAAATCCTGTTTTAGAGACTGTTTACCTGCCTACCTTTGTGGTATCAGCCACCTTGCTTATTCCATTTCTACCACCGCATCCCTTTTAGTGACTACCAATCACCTAAAAATCTAAGGGTCTGTTAGACTGAAAATTATCACCTGGGTATTTTTCTGTTAGAAAAACAGTAGAGACTACTGAGAAGAAGATGAAGGAGAAACAGCCTTGAACTTTTCTCTTCTGTACCCAACTATCTTGCTTATACTGAACAGATCACCAGCAGGTCCCATCCGAACACGCCTCCTGAAACAGCCGAGTTCATCAGAAGAGAAAACATTCAATTTGGAATTGCTTATCCCCTTAAAAAAGATTGCAACATTAACAGATTGCAATAAATAGGGTATAACTCCTTCCCAGCTGATTAAATGCATTTCACAACATAGTTGGCTTAATTTTATTTTTTTTTTTTTTCCTAAATCAAGACAAAGTTTTGGACTGAACTGGGCTTGATTATCTTAAAACAGTATAGATCTTTTCATGCTAGTCTGAACAGTTGAATTAAACAACTGTGGTCACCCTTCACTAACTACTCACATGACATACACTTAACATCACGTCAATTTATTGTTCATAAATTATTAAACAGAGCTTTCTGATGGAAGATAATTCAAGAAACTTCCTCCTTCTTGGGCTGGATAATTAAGAGCTGTACAGCAGAACTGTCCAGCTGTCCTTCACTGTTACATTCACATTTATTTCACCTAGTTATTTTGTAAACTTAAAACAGCATGCCATGTGAAACTCAGAAAATGTATCATCATCCTCCCTCTGCTACAATTTGGCTTTGGCACGATTACTAATGATCCACAAAAAAAAAAAAATTGGTAAAATTTAAGGCAACTGAAAGTACTCTCTAGTCTGCTGTTACAGTCAGAAGCATCCCTGTATGACACTGGCACAAATTTCCAGTACTGAGCTAGAAGCCAAGTCCTGTCTCCTCGGCATTCCCCAAAGCTGTACCCAAGCTTGAGGCCGTTTGCTCCGCAAGACCACAGGCTTTAAGTTTCAAATTTCTTAATAAGAGAGGAGGGGAGCAGCCAAAAACGTCTTTCTTCTATCACTACTAAAGTAATACAGACTCGCTTGCTGAGAAGAAATACACCAGTAAACAAAATACACACTTTTGCTTCATTTGACAATCAAAATATTCTCAAATCTGGAGCACGCAGATCAAGACTAAATTACCAAATTCAGTAACATCACTTTAGGACTGACTTTAGCATAAAGAGGAGGCAAAACCTGGCTTCTATCGTACACAGATTGCACAAACACTTTATAAAGAAAGCAAATATTGTCTTTTTCTTTGATGCAGCCCTACAGACAGAGCGCACAGAATTGGCTGCAATTAGGTCAGCACACAGCATCACTAAGATCAAAGATTTTAGATTTAAGAACACTAAAAAAAAAAAGTTAGAAGCACACTCTGTATGAACACAGACACACTGAAGCGTTCCAAAGCATTTTCAAAGAATTAGCGTTCGCTACAAGATCACACATAACATGCTAAAAGCTCAATCTGTCACATCCAAATAGAGAACTGACCATTTAGAAAGACGTTATGGATAATAAAACATATACATCCAGATGACATTTTAAGGCATTATGAAATACTTTAAAAACTTTTATCCATTTTTGCTGCAGGTGACCTGAAGCTTTAACAGAAAAGCCAGAAAAAACCAATCCAGACTAAATGTTTCTCTTATTAATATATTACCTTTCTTTTACTGCAGATATCTCACAGCCCTTATCAAAGTAGGCCAGATCCGTTTCATTTCCCTAAGGTTACGCTCGTGAACAGGATCCAGAGTATTCATCAACTACGGAATGGCCACCATTCAACAACAAATATAGCACAAGCTATTTCTCATCTGTCCTATTTTTTTGGGAGGCTGAGATGGAGCTTTTTCTAGAAATCACCGCAACTGGCAGTCACGAAGATGCTGGTGTCTTTGTCCTCTTATCCAACTCCTGGTGTCCCCCTTCTCCCCCCCCAGGAATAAAAGGAGATTACATGGCTGTTCTCCATTTCGGGATAGAGGCGGCTGGATAAGCCAGCTCCCCTCAGTTACGTTCTGAGAACACTTCACAGGCGACCAGGGGAAGAGGGAGGGATCGTTTTTCATTCATTTTAGTTGCTGGAGTGGGTGGTGGTGGGGGGAATCGATACTTTTTATCATGGCCCAACGCAGCCATCTCCTGCGCGGAGCAGCCGGCCCTGCTGCAGTCACCCTCTGCTGCTGGAGCAGGAGGGAGGAAACCGATACCCCCAGTACTAACCAGCCTTAACAACACATGGTAACAACTTGCTATTTCTTTCAAAAGATTCTTCTTCCCTATTTTTTGAAAGTTACTCTCTGGGAAGTACCTTCATTCTGACCCTCAGAATAGCCCACGGAGGGGATGAATCTTAATTTCACCTAATACTTCCGTTACCCAGTTTATGACACAGAGGAGCGGGCATCGCTCTCACCCCTTCCTGGTAAACAAGTTTTACTAAAAGCAAAGCACAGCTCTGGTTTAGCTTTGTTTCCAGCTACTGTTACTCACTCTTCCATTAACTATTATTGCCCAGTGAGCTGACGGATTCTGAACTTCACAAGACGTTACCAGGACACGTTCTGCAATTCCTTCTTTTGAAGTTATTTCTACTATATGCGCTACTAGAATACGGCAACGTGTGGCAACTGCTAGTTTAGCTTGAACAGTTCAGCAAGGTGGAGAAAGCACGCAAGACAAAGACAGTGTTAAATGCTCCTTCGCGTCCCCTCCAAATAATGAGACAATAAAAACTCTAAATAAATTTACTGTTATTTTTTCCCGAGACAACTCATCGGCAGCTGTGCCTACCAGCTCCTGAGCTTCTGAAGGAACTGCCCCTGTCTGCCATCCAAGATTACGGTGACGCAACACTTCCCTGCCAGTTTCTCTTCCAAAAAAGAAAGTACATTGAAATGAAAGCGAACACGAGGAAAGTTATGCTTACAACCAGCAACACTCAACCTTTTGCAGTTGTTTGCCATCTAAGGAAGATTTGATTCTTTGGCTACTAACAGAATTTCGAGCTTCATCCCTGTACTGTATCTTCACATACACGTTCCCAACCACAACACCGGCATACAAATACTGTCTAGATTATAACAGGGTAACTACCTTCGGGATATTTATAATGTTATAAATGTCTGGGGGGGGCAAGTTAAGATAATCACGTGACTTGAGTTTCGCATTTCCATCTAATTATTGTTAAGCCTCAACTGCAAGTCAAACCTCTCATTGTAATAAATGCACACTTTGTGGCTAGTTATTGTCTTTTTTTTGGGGGGTGAATAATAGGGGTGGCAACTGCTAAGACATCAAGCAAAAAGATGTTAGTGTTCCACTGCAAATACGATCAGCCACTTAAAAACCTACTTCTTCCAAAAGCAGAATTACACTCGCACAGGGGTTTCCAACACACAAAGATCCAAAACAAAGCCCTCCCATCCTCACATCAGTGGAAGCAAAGCCCAAGCAGCTCAATTGCTCTTTCATTTCAAATAATTCCGAAAAACAAAGGGGGGGGGAAAAATAATAAAAAAAGGCATTACAGCTGTCAGGTGAAAGAAGATCCTGCGGACTTGCTTTGCATTACAAGCGCATGACTAGAATAAAGAGATTTTCTTTTTTAGCTTTGCTTTTTTTCGTTGAGAGGGAAAAAAAGCTAGAGACCCACAGGTGGTAAAACATTAAATTAACAGGGTGGGAGGAAATAAATATTAATATTAAAAAAAAAAAAAAGGTACGCGTACCTTTAGCCCAGCCTATGGGGAATGGGCTACAGCCGCTCTTCTCC
>VYZM01003130.1:90836-119019 GCA_013398915.1 Dromas ardeola | reverse complement strand
CAGAGAAAAAAAAAAAAAAAAGAAGCCAACACCCTAAAAAGCGCAGGGGAACTGCCACAAACTGAGGTTAGAGCCTCCATCACCCCCCGCTCGATTTCACAGCTACAAAAATCACTGATAAAACCACCCTGGTAATGTTCCTGCGCCTTAAATAAAGACAAATATCACCACCGCTAATTACTCAGGACCACGTCTCGCCCTCCTCTAAAACCAGGGCTTCTTTATATACTTCTAGGCAAAGCTCACACAAATGTACACACCACGTGCTGCACGGCTTTTGTTTCTTCTTAACTTTGCAGCACGTAACATCAAAACTACTTACATTTTTTTTTTCCTTTTTAAAAAAACCTGAGTATAAACATTGCAAAAGCATATGTTTACAAGCACACATTCAGGCAGCATACGCACAGGGAAATAAAGAAAATATTCATTTTACTCCTAGCAAAAGGTTTTACAAAAATTCTGAACAACTGATGCAGCTAAAATATGAATTAAAAATCAACCGGAACAGGACTCACACACAGATCATTAAAGCTCTTTATATATTCCATGGTAATCTCTCCTTGCTCCCAGCCCTCAGCAGTAAGGCATGAGGCTTATCCAAGCCTAGAACCAAAAGGGAATTAATCTACAGCCAACAGCCTTCAACTTAACCTATCTGCCTACTTGTAGCAGCACGCACTCGTCTACAGCATATGTTTAATTACCATTCTTCACGATAATTCTGCCAGCTTCGCTCCTCCATGCACTGGCTACGCAGAACCACAGTGCTGTATGGCAAAACTCTTGATAAATACAGTTTAAAGACAGTTGCTGACTTTTTTTTTTTTTAAAAGCACTGCTTTCTTCTGTATTTAAATGAGAAAAAATATTCAGTAGGCTGAAGAAAAAAAAAAAAAAAGAGAGAGAGAGATTAGGCCAGAAGCAGGCCCATCAGATGTTCTGCATCACTGCCCAGGCACAAAGCTCTTCTGGGGCTGAAGAAAGGCAAAGGGAACTGAAGACGTGCCTGGGTGCCTTCCTCCCCCCCACCCAAAAGTTTCCAAAGCCCCCAAGTGCCAGCCAAACACTTGCAGCAACAAGGTCGATTATATTTACCTCCGATAATAAAGCAAAACGCGTTACAGTAATACTTAGAACACAAACTGTGTGTCTACAGACTATGCCTGGACGCAGGATAGGTGCATTTCTGGTCCAAGCTGCATCTCGCAGGGCGAAAAGCTGCTTTTACACATCCAGCCCCGGGGCTCCCGCGACGACCTTGAGAGAGTCAGTCCCTTTTCCTCACAAAACAGAATGCTGCAGACGCTTCTTTAGTTCTCCCTAAGTCGGTTTGGTCTCGGCTTTGGGTAAAATATAAAAAAATAAGTGTCTAGCAGAAAACTAGCTAAAAAAAATTCAAGAGGTAAAAAATGGTAGAGCCTAAATGAAGTTTTATTCATGAAAACAAACCCCTTGAAATATCAACTAGTAAGTGCACTATCAAGGAGAATTTTAATAAACAGAATGTGTGGACTGGCATTTTTCTTTATACTTTTAACAGATGAGACTAATAAAGATTATCAATCCAAGTGTCAAGAGACAGCGTCTGCTCGTTACAGTTCTCCTTATTGATGATACCAGTATTCTAATCACTCTCCTCAAGGCCAGACCTTCCTCTTGTAACATTAGGCTACAGAATGAAGGTGAAAAAGTACTACACAGCATGAGAAATTTTTTATACAATTTTAGAAGTTATCTGGTATTTTACACTTGAGTATACATTTTTCAAAATAGGCCAGGTGCTTTCTTGATGCTAAAATTAAAGTGTACTTAATTTCTATTTGGTATTGTAAAAAGTAACCAGTAGACGTATCCTCATTCTCTTCCTTCAAATAACACAATCAGTTTTTCTGCATAAAAGTGCCAAAAAATTTGTGCTCTGGAGAAAGTCAGAAACCCCAAACTTTCAGTTGCAGCGGCACAGGGCAGGGATAGAGCAGAAGACAAGGCACAAAATAAAAAAAAATAAAATTAAAAAAGGCATGTTAAATACGTCTCTGATATACTTAGTACCAAGTATTTGCAACATTTTATAAATACTGCTCATCAAGTAGGTATCTAAGTACCATTTATGTAAAATAATCTGGTTTTAAGTGATGCCAATCAGATTATAACATTTACCGAGGTAAGGAACATCTGTCAGAAATTAGGAGCGTGGAACGGGAATGTTGGTTCTTGTTGCCTGCGATGCGTCTGCTGGATTACACTGATAGTATCTGCTCAGTACTCACTGTGGAAGCAATGATGCCAACGGAAAATACTAAAATAATATTTATTTAAAAAAAAAAATGAATGCATCAGTTTATACTAAGAACATGTAGAAGCACTGGCTGTTTTTTGAAAATACACATTCTAACCAGAAAAAGCTCAGACTCCCCCAGTAACAACAGGCAGGGCAAGGTCCTCCGCTACGAATTGGCATTTTGCCTCCAAGGAAATTCAAGTCAAGACTTTTCTACTGTGACTATGATTTTGCTTGCTCAATTGCAGCCTGGTTTTAAAGTCTACTGAACATCAGCATCAGCTTTTTGAACGCAAGGCGGGGGGAGAAGTCAGAAGCTTTTGAATTGCATCAAGGCATTTAGTTTTTGTTTTAAATTTGCCTGCAGGGCTGATCCTGTCTCCTAGTGAAGTCGACTGCAAAAATCCCAAAGCCTTGTGGAATAAAGGGTTAACCAAGAGTTTTATACGACTGGGAGGCACATAAAAAATTGTATAATTTTTTCCACTCAAGCTTATCCAAACAAAAATAAAGACCTAAACCGCCTTTCAGCTGAACTGGCAAAGCTTGAGTGATACCTAGAGACGGAGCTCCTGTGGGTGTCTCGGATATCTCATCAGCAGAGAGCTAACCACCGTTTCCCCCTCAATGAACGGCATCATTAGGATCTCTCTGCTATTCAACCAATTATTTTCACATCAGTTAATATCTCTAGTCATCAAATTTTGATCAAACTGGCTGGCAAGCTGGAGCACTGCTGGGAAGGGGAAGAGGACAGAGCCAAATGGAATACTTGCCTGAGTTTCACCAAACTAAACTCAGTATTCAGCATTTTTGCGAAGGCGGCAGACAGATCTGTATCAAAGCAGCATTTTATAGCGGAATAACGATTTGTTTTTCAGTTCCTCTTTTGCAACATCTCGGCTACCAGACGAACATACCAGCAACAGAGATCTCCTTCCAACAGAGAGAAGAGAGCTGCCCGTTTGCTTAAGACAAAAACGAAGAGGTAGAGCCTAGAGCACAGCAATCACATCATCATCGTTAGTATTATTACTTTGGACTTGGTAATTCGTAGTCTTAGCTGCTTCACGGCCTACTGTTTATCCCTCTAGTTGTTACTAGATGCTGAAGAACAAGCCTATTTATTTAAGAAGATCTGCATACTGATGTAAGAGATGGAAGAAGAACATTTCTTCATTGCATTCACTTGGCTAACAAAAAATGAAGGCTCCCAAACTACGTTTGCCCTCAGGAAAAGCGGAGGATTTTTTTGTAAAGCCACAAATGCTTTTACTGAGACAACTGTAGAACAGGCTGTAAAGCTAAAAGTGCCTGATGACTGTTCTAAAAATTAAAGCGTGTTTATTGGTCATGTGAATCTTCTGCACCCTAGTTCATTTGCTTTTCCATGTTTGTATCCAGAATTCCGCAAAGATGCTCTCCAAACATTGACACTGCACTGTAATCTCCATTCATCTTTATTCTCTCAAGCTTGTTCCTTATGGTGTTTTTTAATTACTATAATTATTTTGTGTGCGTAATAATTAAGAATGGAAAAGATTATCTGCCCTAAGTTTCTCTTTAGCCAGAGTCAAACAAACATCATCTCCTTTGTTCCCAGGAACTATCGAAAAACGGTACTGCCACCAGAGATGCTCCTTCTTATTAACTATGAACATTCTGACGGATAAAACCAAAAGACAAATGACATTTTACTTTGAGTGTCTAAATCCAAGCCCAGTCCTCCGTCAGAAATAATTCAGCACAACTGAGAGGCAACATCGTCTCCATGAATTCCTTTGACTCTTTGCAATACGGACAAACTCTGATTCCATGCTCTAGACCAGATTAGGCCATTTTTCTCCTGAAGGAAAAATGGTAATAGGGGCTTAAGAAATACACCTTAGAGAATCAATCACTCAATCACAAAAAAAGCAAAGCAAACTACTAGACACATTCATTGCCTGTAGAGCTAAGTGCTCTTCTGTGAGGTTGCCACCAATCAAATGAAGAATTTGCATTTGTGATTTTAGTCTTCATTTTGAACTTCTAGTGGTACCCGCTTTAAGATTTCTTGCTCAGAGAATGCTTGAGATTTGAATGAGTAGGACAGAGTGAAGCCCACGCTTCATCGCTTCAACCTGGGGCAGTCGATGGCCAGGGAGAAAAGAAAATACACTGCAAGAGTCACACTACAGCGCCTTAACTGACCAGAAGAAGCCGCCAGTATCCCAACATAAACTCATTCTAGAATAAAAACTGCTCTGGATCTCTGCTTAAGACATTCTCCTGGCATAAATTCAATCCAGTACTGAATATATTGTCATCTTCCTCCATTTGCTGAGCTTTATTAGGATACATGCAGAGTATTCCCGAAACACGCAGAGTTTTAAAGCAACACTTTCTCACCTTCTGGGCCACGGTCACGGCCTTATTATCCTCTGAACTACACTTGTATTTTAAAGTTGACAGAATTCACTGCTTTTATTGTCAAATCTCAACCTATTGGTAGCAGCAAGGTGGGGAAGGGAAACAGAGCAGGATGCTGGGAGAAAGCATGAGGACCATAGTGTTAATGAAGTTTCCCAAACTTCTGCTTCCCAAAGGATCCTGTGATGCTGAGCAGCACAGCAGACCCCGTGCAGCCTCCAAGCCCCTGCTGTTAAGACAACAGATGTTAGAAGGACCACTAAGTTAACTTTGTTTTTATTATTTCATAAATAAAGACTAGCCATTTTTTTAAAGCCATATGGCTTCTATTAATTTTCGGGCATGAACGTTGCAGCAGATTTTCCTGTGGGTGGACTAACTTGCTCATATTCTCCCACTTCCCTCCGTTTACTTTTTGAAGGCTCACTGTAGAGAAGTATAAAGTCAGTGCCATGAAAGCTGAGAATGGTTTAAAATTACTCCTTCCTCGGGGCACTGATTCCAATCTTCTGCATCTTCATGTTCTATGCTATTTACAAAAAAAAAAAAACCAAACAAACAACAAAACTGTTGCCATCCTCAAGACACCTTTGAGAAGTTCCTTCACAATTCCAGTGCTTAAAGCAAACATCTGCTTCATAGAGACCTGGAAAACTAAGAGGAGAAAAAATGAATCCTACACCTCCTGCTCCTTGTTTTACTGCAAAATTAACAAAAGTCAGTCTGATAATTCTGCTCTGCAACAGGCTGACTGTGCTTATCAGTTTGCACAGCTTCTCTCCAACCTCAGATGGGGAGAAAGAGGAGGGGTGACAGGAGGAGCCAGACAAAGCTATCCAGAACGGTCACCAAAACCTTTCCTGACCTTATAAAGCTTCCTCTATTTACGAGGAAAACCTTCTATTTCTGAGATAAACACAGTAGAAGGTATCCGAAGGGGGAGGACCCCACTCCTTTGATGCTGTTTATAGGAAACGCATTCTGCGAGGATTACTTTTGTTCCGTGGAAGGGATCCATAAGTGGATCAGTTGACCTTAGAGATGCTTCCTAAAACCCCGCTTCATTAATTCAAGGGTAACGTAGAAATAATTAGTCTCATCTTCTAAGAGGGATCTAGGAAAATGAAGTTGCTTATGGGTCAGCAAGTCTCTTCAGCGTCTGCTCATATCTGGGCTGCTTTCTCTCTCATCTATCTGAAAACACAAAAGCAAGTAAGAAAGCTCTGCTGCCACAGAGGGCCCAATTAATTTAACAAAAATGGTGGATCTGGACATGTCTCCCTTGTCCCGCTTCTCCTCCAAATGCTAAATACAAAGGTAGAACAACAGCTCACCAAAAAACTTTGTGCTAAAAGGATGTTTACAACTGAGAGCTGTACCTGATTTATGTATCGCTGCACCCCAGAAGAAAATATGTAATTTTCAAAGACTCCCAGCGTTACATAAAACACAAATATGACATTAGCAATTCCTCAGACTTCCAAACCATTACATACAATTACAAACTGAATAAAAAATAATCTATGAGCTCACAGCAACACAGTAATTATTCCATTTATTTTTAAAAACAGACTGTTGGAACAGTTAACATTATATTTCTTAGTGAAGGATGATCATGGCATAAATCCCCTATGTATAAACAAACACATATAGGCTAAGACAAATAGCTATCTAACTTTAAAGTTCCAGTGTTATACAGTAAATCAAGCCAGTGTTGACACCCTTCAAGGCTAAGAAAACAGAAAATTAAAAATTAATTTTTACATAACATCTTTTTAAAGGTTTATAATAAAAATGTTAAGGCTGCTCTACTAACCAAGCAAATTCTGTGCCTAGCCTATCAAGCAAAGACCAGCGTATTTAAAAAACAAGAAAATATTGTTAAATAGACACAAATCCCCCTTTTCCCTCTCCAATTAGCATAATTTGAATTCAAAACTGTTTTATAAGAAATTACGACATACCGAGTTTGATGTTTTGTTTAGGAGAACCTCTAGTAGAATCCAGGTGTAGCTCAGCCTCTAAACTACAGAAAATTCAACTGCTATCGACTGTAATCAATCCTTCTCCCAACTTTATACCAAGAAGGGTCACTCACTTTACAAGAGCTGTCACCTCTATTAGGGGTGATGAGAACAGCAATAAACATTCAAGGAGCAGTTCCTAAGACACTCATTTTATGCTCCATTATGGGGAATCAAAGGTCATCTTCAGGTAATACAAAACCTTTTTATTTGATGCAAAATCCACCACCCTAAATAGCCTCATCTGTTCCTCCAATTATACAAGACAGCTCGTTGTCAGCAGAGTTGCGGTGAACAAGTTATGTTTACCTACAAAAATGCCTGCAGAGTGATATCAAAGTCCTCAGAAAACACAAGCCCATGTTGCTTAGCTTTAAAGAGTCTTCCAGGAGCTCACCACCGAACAAAGCTCAAGTTAGTTTAGCTAACCAGCTGTGGAACGAGATGAACCAGCACTCTGTATTTCAAAGACAGTAAATATCCTTTTATAATATGTAAATTTATGAGCAAATACCACCTCTCTTTTTTAGCTCCAAATTCAACTAAACTTTAAGTGTACTAAGCTTCACCCATTGACTTGAGGACAACTTAAGGCAGTGTTTTGATGAAGCTGAAGACACAGTCAAGAACGCTCCTATAAAAATTCAACTAGGCAAGACCAATAGCTACAAGATCAACTGATACAGTTGACTTTTTGGGCACAGTCCTTCTTCCGATCCAGGAGAAGAGACATTAAATAAATATCTAATGTCTTGCAGAGGCAAACAGAACATTAAAAAAAACCAAAAACTTTCTGATAGCAGCCTGAATGACCTACACCACCAAACATCACAGGAACACCACTGTCGGCACGTAACAGCATCTGACAGGGCCAAGAGCTCATCTCCTGTGCGGTACTGAGCTGTTGAACACCACTTCCAAAAACCTGTGGTACTGGTCTCCACAATCCCATCTGATGCATTTCAACCAAGACACAGTATTAAAGCTTTTAAGAGAACAAGAGACCGAGAGAAAAAAAATAATCCATGAATGTATAAACAGAGGACAACTCTAAGCCTTATCCTGCCACCAAGACATGGAGAACAAACTGTAGTAAAATTAAACTGGTGGCAGAGAAGTTCAAGTACCCTGAAATGAAAGCATAGTAATAATTTTTAAATTGCAGAAGGACCTGTTGACATCTTAATAGGTTAAATATCTTCAAGGAATGACTTAAGTCTAGTCAACTCTGCTTTAGGGTAGAAGGAAAGAGTTCCTTTCCCCTCCTCAAGTTTTGAAGGATGCAGGTCATTAAACAAAGCCTGACCACTACCCTTCAAATTTCTACTGAAAACCCTTCTTTAAGAAGTTCTATACAAAAATTTCAATAATTCAGTTCCTAATGTTTCCAGAACCTTAATGGTCATGACTACCTCTAACATCTCACTGGATCACTTGGCTCCCCTGCCTTTCTCTAGCATAAGGCTTCAAGTTTCAGTAACATCTTTTACTCCTCTTCTTGGAGGATGCACAGTTGACCAAGGAACAGTCAGCACCTATTTCGATTCTAATCAATAACGTCATATGGAGACTAAAAGCCTTAGTTGCATTCTAAGATTTCATTATCAGTTCATCTGCTCTTTGAGTCCAAGAAGTTTGCTCCACGATGACACAGAACCATTTTGCTGAAGCTCTTTGTGAGGCATCTGCAGAATAAGAAGAAAAACAACCACAACCACGTGTGCTCACACCCTGGCCCAGCCAGCCTTTATAAAGTGAATCAAAAAACCAGGCAAATCTAAAGACAAACTCTATTAATCCTGGAAATACGGTTCCAATAATTCCCTATTTTAAGCCTTTCACAGGAAGAGTTATCGCACATTGCTGTGGAAATAAAAAGAATATATAAAAATCAAACCATGTGAAACTATTCCAGCAAGTAATCTGAATAGGGACTAACGAAAAACTTTAATTTTAAAGGGATAATTAGTGAATGAAGATATAATCTGGAAAACAGCTTTGTGCCAGAGTTAAACAATTTCTTAAGAATTTCTAAGAACTTTCACATCCATCTCAAGCACAATTCCAGCCCACCAATGGAATCACAGGCATTTAACACACCGCTTCTCTTATTCTGACCCCTCATCAGAATAAAGTCCCGAGAAAAAATGTTGCTTCAAGAAGAGACTTTTTTTTTTTTAAGTGTAACCCTTCCATATGAAAACCTGAAGAACATCAGCTTTACGCCTGACAAAATAACTTCTGCAGTTTTTCATATTCAGATTATTAATCCCCAACTCCCACCCAACAGGGGAAAGGCCTGCAGGAAACAACACAGCCATCATAAGCTCTTTGGGTATTTTCTTAAACGTATTCTTCACCTTCTGAAAATAAAAAAGAGAAGGAGGTAAGAAGTCATCATAGGTACAATATTTACAATTTTTCTTACTACTTCCTTTTTCCACTCTTCTATTAAGCAAAAAATCCCTGCAAAAATAAAAAGTTATTAGCTAACTACACAAGCAGAGCAGAGGAGCTATATATTAAGAGCTGTCAAGGATGTAAAAACAGACTAAAGGGAAGCTCATATAATCTTTTATTTATGGTCACTTTAGGCGTAACTTATAACAAAGTAGTTGATAAAAGTTCAGCCATGCAATGTTTTTCCTCTTGGTTCACTGTAGCCCGTGATGTTCTACTTCAAACAAGCTTATGTGTATTTTGGGAGAAGATCCCAAGCCGCTCCCAACCCAGGTCTCTTAGAACAAAAAACACACTCTAACAACTAACATTTTATATAAACCAGCTACACAAGATCCAACTTGATTTTCAGAATCTTTCTTTCAGTAACACGGTCATCCCCGCCCTTCCTTTACTTCATAGTTGCCGCGATAAAAACCTTAGGTACTAACGTACTCGGGTACTAGAGGAAGCATCTCCAATGCACTCAGCCAAGAAAGCGTCAGGTCTTATCAAAACTGACTGTAAAGGAATTAACTTCTTGACAAAATGGAGGGATGGGGAAAACCTTCCTTTCCAATTTCATGTTTTATCAACAGGGAGAAAGAAAACAACCCCACCAACATCAACAAAAAGAGGTAAGGTCTTGAAAAACTTACTCAAGGCTCAGTCAGTTATTGCTTATTTAGGTTGTCTTCCTCAGTAGGGCACTACAAGACAGGACGATTCCAATGTAGTGTGTGGATTTAACACAAACACGCACAAAAAGCTGTTAAGTGCATTATGAAGCTAAGTTGAAGGAACTGAAAGAGTTGAAGGGGTTACAGAAATTAATAGAAATACAAAAAAATACAGAAAATAGAAACAGAAAAACAGAAACTGTGCTTTCTGTGAAGTAGTCTTATAAAAACCATGTGAATGCATCAGGGGCATAAGCAGGATATGGCTCACAGGACACGTGTTTATGTACCATAATTATTCATTTCTTCAAAGTTTTGTGTTTTCCTTAAGTAATTCTGCACCAGAACAAGATAGTTTCCGTGACTGCCACTGAAGGCGTTGTGTTGTAAAGAAGCAACAGAATCTCTCATTCACAATATCCTGATGCCCTGATTACAGCTCACTGCTATAATATATATAGTTATATATAATAAAATATATATGGCTCATTGCTATAATAATTATAGCTCCTCCATTTGCAAGGCTGGCTCTGCACTTGGATTATTTGTTTTTTGTCCTGTAAGAGAAGAGAGACGGATTCTCCAGTCCTCTTAGCAGATACTCACCCCCTGCCTTGCTGATCACAAAAACTTTTCTGAACTAAAACCCCACCACCCCACAACAACAAAAATCATGGAATGGTTCGGGTTGGAAGGGACCTTAAAGATCACCCAGTTCCACCCCCCTGCCCTGGGCAGGGACACCTCCCACCAGACCAGGCTGCTCAAAGCCCCATCCAGCCTGGCCTTGAACCCCTCCAGGGATGGGGCAGCCACAGCTTCTCTGGGCAACCTGGGCCAGGGGCTCACCGCCCTCACAGCAAAGAATTTCTTCCTGATATCTTCCTAGTATTTATTTCCTAATAAATCCTGTAAGTTCCTAAGCCCTTACCAAATACCTTAAAAAGTTCTTTTAAAGTTTGTAACCATACAACATCCCATGGTAACTAAGCAGGTGCAAGTATAGCCAGTAAAAGCAACTCTCCCCAGCTGATGCTCGACCACAGACTGGAAATGAGTACACCGCTTGCACACAGTTAAGTGTAAAACAGAGCGTGGGCTTTGCATTCTCTGCTACTATTGGGGTGTCTCACTGCAGCAGGGTTTGCTGTACTGAGGTGGAGCGGGGACACTGGATCAGGCACCCACAGAAGGGAGTGCACCAGCTCCACCTCTCCACTGCAAGCCAGCGGCAACCTCCACTTGAGAAGTCCAGCAGCATTCATACAGCTACTCTCCGAGGACAAGAATTACTGCTTCTCCTGCCGAAGCATGAGAAATGTCACATTTCTGGAACCTTGGTGGAATCCAGACAAAATTCTACTTTAGATGTAGATCAAGTACATCACTTGAATAACCCTCATCGATGCCCCTTTGAACTTTTCTGCACTACCATTGGCAACCAGTTTGCCAGCAAGAACGTACATGTGGGGCGTCCAGTGCGGAGTGAACTTGCTTCACTTCGCTTACCGACAGCCTCAGCTGAATTTGAACTGCCCGTTCCTAGACACCTATTTTGTTTCAACAGAATAAAAGAGAATATTTAATGTCACAGAACCCCAAATAACCATTTTCAGTCTGTATTCCTTCAACTCCGAAACAGGCAAACATCTTCTCATAGCAAATAAGCATCCTGTTCAAAGCAAAACATTACCACAAGTTATTTATTTTGTCAGCATGTAGTACAGAGTTCTAAGTCTTCCTGCAATTCCTCTGATATTACTACTGACAAAAATTCATAAAATTCAATAGCTTCTGTCCTAGGGGGACAGAAATTTCCGATTTGTCCTAAAATAGCAATGAATTAGAACAAAAAAGAAAAAAATCTTACATATTATATATTCAAGTGGTATGATTTGTGTATGATGCACTCTACTGAATTCTTCCACTCCGAGGTGACTGCATAGGAGTAAGCAAGAAGAACTCTCATAGCAGCGTGTATGTCCCCAGAAACCTTGGGAGCCAGAACTACAGACAGGAAACGAGAGAGGAATGTGCTGAACTGCTGTTTTTTTTTGTTTATTTGTTTGTGTCAAACCCTTAGACTATTAACCCAGCTTGTTAACATTTATAGGAACATCAGGCACAGGACTCAAAGGACCTTTTATGTCATGAACTCCTACTCCCTACTTCCTCATGCATTTATGTCATAGTCCCATTAAGTGGTAAATCTATCAAATTTCACCACCTTTGAGCACCAAAACACACTAAAGCAGTTATTAAGGGTGCCACATCATTCCTCATACTCCTGAATTTTTTAATCCTACTCTCAGTTCTCGATATTGAAACTTCTTTCCGTCTACCCCATCTCCTCCTTTTCCTCCATCCCTATACATACTCCCAGAAAAACAATGGTCTGCAGCCAGAGCAAGTTTTTAAACTATAAAACATTCTACAGACCACCATGCCAAATGGGGGAGGTTCCTGACAGCTGGAAGAATGCAAACGGAGCTCCTGTCTTCAAGAAGGGCAAGGAGGGAAGGTCTGGATGGCTACAGGCTGGTTAACCTCACCTCCAGTCCTGACACAACGATGGAGCAAATAACCCTGGAGGCCATTTCAGACTAATGAGGACAAGAAGGTGATCAGAAGTAGTCAGCATGGATATACGAAGGGGAAATCACGCCTGACCAATCCGACGGACTTCTACGATGACAGCACTTGCTTGGTGGATGAGGGGATGTTGTTCCTCTTTACTGCCCAAGGAAGTGGTTGAGTCACCATCCCTGGAGGTATTTAAGAGATGTGTAGATGTGGCACTCAGGGACATGCTTTAGTGGTGGACTTAGCATCGTTAGGTTAATGGTTGGACTTGATGACTTTTAAAGGTCTCTTTCAACCAAAACGATTCTATGATTCTACTTCAGCAAGGCTTTCAACACTGCCTCCCATGACAACATCCCAATAGATACACTGATGGAGTATGGGCTAAATAAACGGACTCTGAGATGACCTGGAAAATGTCTGCACTGTCAGGCTCAAATGGTTGTGATCAGCAGCATAAGGTCCAGGTGAAGGCCAGCCATTACAAATAAAAGACTAGCAAGAACACCAATTTCTAAAGGAAAAAGAAGAAATTTTAAGTTATCTAAATTTTAGTGGGGTGTTAAACACATCTCATCATCTCAACTCTACTACACAGGTCAGGCTTACTGCTAAAAATGTTACCTTTTTCTTACCAAACCATGCTGTTGCTATTGTCCCGTGTGGGCATTAGCTATCAAATATGGATGGGAGTGCAGGGAAGAGGGCAGTGTCAGAAGTGCAGCCAAAATACACATAAAGCACAAAAAAAATTAATGCAAAAAAAAACCATCCAAAACCAGATACCAACAGCAATAGCTCACAAAGGATAAATATATTGTTTTTCCAAGTATCAGAGGTATATAACAATGGGGAAATGCATTTTAGGAGATATCGATTCTATGATTAGATTATTAAACCTACTCAACAAAATTTTAAAATCGGAAGATTTAAGCCACAAATAGCAAGGGAAACTTCCTCAAAGTGGCATTAAACTTTTGTCAGCAAGAATCTCATCCAGCAGCAACAGAAGTTTCGTTATACGGTATTTGGAAGTCTAGAAATAGCACATTCCTCACTGATAGTGAAAAGAATTAAAACTATAAGGCATATTTGCATTAAAAGAAGAAAAGCCTTCTCACATCTTCTGAACCATAAGGGGCATGCAGACAGCTATTCTAACTTGACAGCACTAGCGTTTCATAAATCGAGACGTTTTCAGTTCCATACTCTTTTAACTTGTAAGAGTACCTCTTAATCTAAATACAAATAAAAAAAATCATATACTTGTAATGGTTTTGGTTGTAATTAAGTTTACTGTTGGATAAAATCAGAATTCTTAATAAAATCTGCAAAGACTCCTAGAAGAAAAACAATCCTGATTTTCAAAGGGATTACTGAAAATACTACTTTTAGTGGAAATGACAGTGCAGGTTTCCTTGGATAATCCCTTAAGCACCACATCAGGCATTCTGACATGAAAGGAACTGTTTACAGTCTTAATGCAGCTTGTATTTAGTTCTTATTTAAAATTGAAGTGACAAATCAAAAAGCCACTATTTTATACTTTTGACTACACAGTTAGTTACTTTTTCTTTCCCTTTAAGTAGGGGCATTAACAACAGTTCTCTGCTCATGTTATTGAGTTTGCTCTCAGCTGCATGAATAATCACTGCATAATTTATTACCCCCTGTAATACATCTGAAGATTTATTTTAAGAATTCTGCATATTCTCAATTCTGTCAGTTCTTGGTACTGTGACTTTGTCTGGCAATTCCTCAACTGATTTTTAATTTTCCATCCTAGAAAGTATCCAGCACATTGTTTTGTTTTGTTTTGTTTTTTTTTTTTCTTAATTCTAGTCTGAAAAGCTGTGTTGCATCTCAAACTGCTATATTTAAGTTCATACGCAGGCAGGTGTAGATTTAGGATAAGGAAGATCTAATTACCCGGTGTAGGATTAAACACCCCACCTCGTATCCGGCGGGTAAGAGAAAAAAGCAGCAGCAGGTTGTTTGGAGGCAGCGTGCTCCTGTGGAAGGTGCCAGGAGATGAATCTGGTCTAATTAAAGGGTTCACTAGTGGGCTTTATGTAAGCAGCGAGGCCATGCACACTAACGAAAGACTGAACGAGGACATGGTTTTAATTCAGAAAGAACAACTTCTTTGGGTTGAGCTGAAATTGCGTAACTTTTTTTTTGTCCCAAATGAGCACTTGGAACTAAAAATAGTTCAAAAACAGTTTAATATTTCAAGATAACAATGACTGTGTACGGATGGTGCACTATACATCAACAAAATGCACACGAAAACATCAGACAGATTTCAAATATACTGCATATCTGGAATTATGCTACACAAATAATACTAATTTCCTACTAATTTTTTGTTACCTTATACTAGGAGACAGCAAGATTTTATACAACTCAGATGTTCTCTGAAGGACAGAGTCAGCAGGAACAAATGCCCGTACCTAAGATTCATAAAGGAGAATGTTTTGTTCCATTTTTAACCAAAATCCCAGTATATGCTCATTTATTTCCTTTATCTTTGTTCTCCTCTACCTATCTGGTATAGGTCTTTATCTGGTATAGTTCTTTTTCTTTCTTACTGTTTCTTGATTCTGGTAATGAACACTTATTTGCACTACAAAATCAAGAACAAAAGACCAAGTCTAAAGAAAAGTCACCAACATCACACAGATGCTGTACCTGTTTTAAATTCAGATGGCGACAATCCAGGAGGGATTGTTTTTAATCCCAACAGTGCCAACAGCCAAAATTTAGCTACATTTACCAAAGGAAACCAGTCTTTCATCCTCCCGGCATACTGTGACCACACTCATGTTGCAAGATAACTTCACATATAGACACGAGTACTGTGTTCTCTACTCGGCTTTGAAATTAGAATATTTTAGCAAGTTGCCCTCCAAGCCCCTACAGGTTCATATTCCAAAAATTCTCTATGCTCATATCCATGGCCTCAATTACAAGGTAGCAAAAAAACAAGTTACCCACAGACTTCAAAGCAGTGGTATAGATTAATGTAGGATACCTCTCCTGAGTAATGATTTAACTAACGACCTAATCAACTAATGCATTCAACAGCACACAAACAATCTTCTTTACATGAAGATTTTGCTACGAAATTAAAGCAAAAAGGCAGTGTTTTGGTTGACCTTGGTATATCACTGACTATAACAAATTTACATGTAATGTAACCTCAAACAAGACACTACAATAAAGATCATTTTAAGTAGTCTCCTCCCTACTGCAAAGTCTTCAAACACTGCAAACCCCCCCACCCTATTATGATGCAAATTTAGAGTACTAAAACCAGGTGGCAAAAGTGAGAGCATTTCTAGTGACATCTATTGTTCATTGCTAAAAGTGTCACCCAGAAAAAGAGAAAAGTTCTTCAAAACTTGAAATAAGAAAACAGCGTTGTTTATTGCAAATACGAGTTCTGATGATTAAAACTTCCCATCTGAATGTAGAACCTCATCTTTACTCAAATGCATTGTATCTTTTAACCTGGCTATTTCCCCAATTTGTCAAATTTCTTTTGAATTTTAATCTCATCATCCAATGTGCTCGTAACTCTTTTCATATTGGCGTTACTGGCAGATTGAACAGGCACATAAAGTCCGTCATCACGGTCATTAATGAAATTACTGTAATACCACAGGAGAGGTCAGACCTCTGTGGAACTCCATTTGACACGCCCTTCTCTTTTGACAATATTTTAAGCATGTTATTAACCTGTTCCATTAGTTCACTTATCATTGAATAGTGTCAAACCCCTGCTATAGACAAGCAGTTGTGTAAAACAGCTTTTCGACCCTCTATAAACGCCTCTTGTCTTACCATGGAAGAAGGTTACCATTTCAAACTCCTTGGAAAATTTTTATGCTCTGATCAGTCCTTCAACAACCCAGCTAAAAAGTATAATTACGACACCCCCACACACATACCGAAATTGAAAAGAATAATCTCATTGTGACTCAGATTCACAATACCAGACGAACTCTTCAACTCCCAAATAGAAATTCGGAAGAAGTTTCATCACACATCCTTGTCCCAGAAGCTGCAGAACAAAACACAACCCCCCTTATCTTCCCGTCAGTCTGACCTAAACACCAAGCATTTATTTTTACAATATTCTCCACAAGTGTTTGCCTGCCTTACAACTGCTCTCAGCACTTAAAATAATTTTTAAGATGCTGTCCTTAAAAGAAAAAAAAAAAAAACAAACAACTTTTTCCACATTTAAAGTTCTCTTCACTACTTCAAGCAAATATTATTTTTTTTCCAGAACAGACACTCCAAAGCTCTTGTGGAAAGACGACAATATATCAGCTATCAAGCTTTTAATTGAAATTGCCATTTGATTCAAACGGGAAAGAGCAACTACCTCCAGAGCAGATTTATATTTACCAAGTGTCATTACACTTTAGATGCTCCTTTGTAAAAAAAGTGTTCTGTGGATAGGTATGAAGCGCATCTCAGTAAGAAGAAATAAAAGAACGGATACATAGGCAAAATCACCAACACAAGATAAGGACAAAATGCAGCAGGCCCGATAACAAACACCTAATCCCAAACTTGCTCAACCAGGAGTAAAAGCACACTAGGGTTATGATTCTAGAACTCACATTAGAGCTAGAACTCTGAGCTCTACAGCACAGCTTGAGCCTGCAGCACGAGTTAATTTATAAAGCTTAACACTTGATTGAAGGCCAAATGTACCGAACAATAAACAGAAAAATACCGTTTTTAAAAATCAAGTCGTTTGGGGTTTTTTTTTGGTGGGGCTGTTTTTTTGGTGGGTTGGGTTTTTTGTTGGTTTTTGTTGTTGTTTTGGTACAGGTTTTTTTTTTTTTTTTTCATTTTTAAAACACCACTGATAGGAGATAACCAGGGTCCAACAGAGCAAAGGGATGTCCCATCTGTAGCACAAGTCACCTGTGACCCCAGACAAGGGAAAGTCTCTGTCACCTTCCCCATTAGCACCTGGGGACATCTCTTCCACCCATAAACCACGTTTCCTTACACATTGTCCCTCTGATTCACCACTAATAGCATTTGTGGCTGCTGCTAATCTGTTCTTCTGACAGCGGTATCACAAGCTGTGATGAGTCGTTTTAAGCATTAACTGTATCACCCGCATATTTAACAACTGCATATATTTATATCTCAGTTCCCTCCTCCCCTTGTCAAAATACACTATTTAAATGTAAAAACATCTGCACAAGAGGTTTTGTTTTGACCTCAGATCCCCACATGACTGAGTGCCATGACAGTGCCAATCAGAACTGATACTCTGATTATCTAAAAGCAGGACTACATTGCAAGCAAGCCCCTAAAAGCTGCCTGTTGTCGCATAAACGAAAGAAGAGAACTTACCTGCTGGCAAGGAAAGTCCTGAAATACCTGTAACAATAAAGAAATACATTTAGAAACTGAAGGAAAAAAAAAATCGCTCTAAAAATTTCATTGGCCTAATCGTTTTTCTGCAAGGCTGTACTTGTTTAATAAAGCACATTATCGGAGGCAATTTGCTAGCTGCTAGGCATGCCACATGCAAATCAAAAGCATTTTCCTTGTCTCACCCTGTTCATTAACAAGATTACGTTTTGCCTACCTAACCGAAGGACAAAGACGATACTGCAAGGCACTGAGTGTAATTACTAGAGCAGAATACAGGTCACTACACACAAATTCAGTGCTACATACAGATTTCACCACTATCACCTATGTAATTTCAGAGCTGAAAGTGTCAGCGTTAGTCTTTGCATACGAAGTGGATATTATTGTATGTTTTCTTTATTCTTAAAACCTTTAGAGAAAAGGTAGCCAAGCTTACCAATGGGTAAGTATGGAGCAATCAAAATTATATTAAAAGAAAGGAGAGCGATTTTCGTCACTGAGGCACATGAAACACAGTTGCTAAATATTTTTATAGTAAATGCCAAGCGTGTCTTGAGCTGCAATCAACTTTACAAGAACCACTGTCTCACAGTCTAAATAGATCATATTAAAAATTATACACTAAAGAAAGATGGGTATAAAGGCATATACATTAAATTTTCCTAAATAGGTAATTATACAGACTATAACTCATATTTCTTCTGCCTGCTTTTCATACATCTACTTGTCATCTCAGTACACACGGTCGTAACTGGGACTCGAGATGCCAGTCAGAGTTCAGAACAGAAACTAGAACCCACAAAGAACTAGAAAGCAAGAATTACTCAAGGTCTGTGAGGACAAGGACTGGGGACACACATCAAGGGGTTAACGAAACCTAAAATAAATACAATACAAGTAGGGGGGCAACGAAAAAGGGCTAGTAGTAAAACAAATGAGTAAGAAACTGAACTGAACCGAAGAAAAAGGTCTGCACAGTTATTTGGTTAAAAGGAGACAGCAATGTTGAGTAATAAAATTGTCATATTGGTTACAAAATCCACATGGAAACTGAACTTTAACCAGAGGCGCAGCAACTGGAACAGATTCAGGGGTTATGAGGGTAGATGGTCACTGCTTTGCTACCTATAAGAAATAACAAGGCGTAATAAATTTATTAGCCCCGCTCTAACCAACATAGATTCTTAACATCATGCTTGCTTTCATTTACAATCCATGTTTGTACCTGCAAAACATGATAAAACTTGAATACCAAAGAGAATTACACGTGAAATTTAAAGCCTACTAAAAATTTCGAGAAGTGAACTGTATTACTGAGGAGACAATGAAACGGCAACGCACAAAGTTGAAACACACCTAAAACACAAAGCGAAAATAGTAATAGGACACCACAAGGACGAGAGAAAATATTGAATGCTTTATGCTGGTAGAACATAGGAAGTTTAAAGAGATAATAAGGTACATTTAAAAGGTGCTCATCACGCTGTTCTGCTTATGAACAAAACCGTCTTATGTCATAAGAAATGCCTTGAGATGGGAGAAACCCAGAAAGGAAGTTGCATAAACTGCAGAAAGGAAAAACCTCCAGTTGCCTCCTGCACAGAATCCAGATAAGCGCACATGGAATGGAGCTTTCTTCTGGCAGAAAAATATGTTGCAGTGACAATCGATTTGGAAAATCAAATGAAATGTGGCATCTTTCTATTTGTTTATATGTGTTTAATAGTTTCTGTGTACTTTTTTTTTATGAAGTCACAAAAAAATTCCTGCTTGTGACTAGGATATACAATACTAACAACTGCAGCCACCCGAGTAAAACAACTAAAACTGCAGAGTAGAAAATACCATATTTGATTTTATTTTTATTACAGTGATAGAAACTAATCTCTAAATCCCACTTACAGCTACAATTAAAGAACACTGAAAAATTTAAGTTACTACAAAAAAACTACTAAGTTAGTAGTAACAAGCTGCATTAAAATTTTATTCTAATTCTTGATGTTCTGGAAATGTTTTATCTCAGCATTTATTACTCCTGAAGCAGACTATTTGGTTAAGTGTGCCTGCACAACAGACTTCAAGAAAATAACGGTAAACATAACCACCAGAAAAATAACGTTATCATATGCACACAGATAGGCAGAAAACATTCATTTACATCCCAGGAACTTAGCCATGCAATCTCAAACACCTCCAGGGAAAGCTCTGCAGTTAAGAAACGCACATATTTTTAACTTAAGAAAGTCTTGATCATATTCCAGTGTTTGTCCTTAACACCTGAGCCGCTGTTTCCGCTGGGATCTCTCCCCGCACAGGCACCAGCGCTCACACAGATCCCATTCCTGCACTGGGACCTATCCAAACGGGGTACCTACATCATCAGCATCGTTACTATATTTAAGCCAAACACTGTAATGACTTTTTATTTCCATGGTCCGCTGCAAATCAGTTCCGTAAGTGCATTAACCAAAGAGATGCTACACCTCTGGGACAAGCATACTGAACAGCTTCCTGCAAGTACACATTCTTCTAATACAATTTAGTGTAAGAGAGCCTGTTTTCTACGATTAATTGACACGCACTAGATTTAAAAACAAGTAGGACAAAAGAAATTGAAGCCTGAAGGTCGTATCAGTCTACTCAAAATTGTATAAATGCACTTAGCAAGTTACTTGTATCATATTTTTCAAAGATTTCCATTAAGCACAAGGTCCTCTCTAGGCTAATCCATCTTAATTCTGGCAACACCAGCCACAACAGAAATATCAACTCATAATAGCATAAATGAAGCAAACGCTGTCACGATTCCAAAGATAAAAGTACCAATTCCACTTTTTTGTGTGTGTTTGTATATTCAGACCCCACAACAGCAAGTGAATGTTCATTACCTTCATGTATTTTTATTAGCTGCAGAGTCACATCAGGAATTTTGATGGTATTTCTTACCCTTGGGTTTACCCTCTCTCCCCAGCGCTCTCTAATCTTTTCTGGCTTGAAACATCTTAGCTTTCTTCTACAAATATCGTTTTCCGTTTAATATTTAACACTGAAAAAAGATTAGTGGACTCTGGCAACATTTTAAAAACTTAATTCACTGAGAAGTAAACTGAGACTACACAGCTACTCTTTTCAGATCTTGCTTACAAACTTCTCGCCTTTGCCCTGCAAAACCTTTCCCTTTTTGAAGGGCATTACAGAGTCACAGAATGGTAGGGGTTGGAAGGGACCTTCGGAGATCATCTAGTCCAAACCCCTGCCAGAGCAGGGTCACCTTAGAGCAGGTTGCACAGGAACGCGTCCAGGCGGGTTTTGAATGTCTCCAGAGATGGAGACTCCACCACCTCTCTGGGCAGCCTGTGCCAGGGCTCTGCCACCCTCAAAGTAAAGAAGTTCCTCCTCATGTTTAGGTGGAACTTCCTATACTCAAGTTTGTGCCCGTTACCTCTTGTCCTGTCACTGGGCACCACTGAAAAAAGACTGGCCCCATCCTCCTGACACCCATTCTTGAAGTATTTATCAGTATTGATAAGATCCCCCCTCAGTCTTCTGCATACTGAAAAGACCCAGGTCTCTCAGCCTTTCTTCATAAGAGAGATGTTCCAGTCCCCTCATCATCTTGGTAGCCCTTTGCTGCACCCTCTCCAGCAGTTCCCTGTCCTCCTTGAACCGGGGAGCCCAGAACTGGACACAGTACTCCAGGTGTGGCCTCACCAAGGCAGAGTAGAGGGGGAGGATGACCTCCCTCCACCTGCTGGCCACACTCTTCTTGATGCACCCCAGGATGCCATTGGCCTTCTTGGCCACAAGGGCACATTGCTGGCTCAGGGTCATCCTGTTGTCCACCAGGACTCCCAGGTCTCTTTCCACCGAGCTGCTCTCCAGCAGGTCAGCCCCCAACCTGTACTGGTGCAGGGGGTTATTCCTCCCCAGGTGCAGCACCCTACTCTTGCCCGTGTTGAATTTCATAAGGTTTCCCTCCGCCCAACTCTCCAGCCTGTCCAGGTCTCGCTTTATGGCAGCACAGCCTTCTGGTGTGTCATTGAATGACTTCCTCCTACACAGAGATGTGAATGCATTACACATCTCTATATAGGAGAAAAACATTCAATGCTGAGATTTGAAGAGAGAAAACAAAAGTTCGTCTCCTAATCTGGTTTGTGATGGTAAGGAGAAACTTCAGAGCATTTGGGGAGCTGTCATGTTGGAAAGGATTCCCTCACGCAACGGAGGTCTGGACTGACTTGTCTCCTACAGCTCATTTCCTGAATGCACATGAATGCTGTCACACAAACCACATTTACAGCTGTACGACATGAACCAACCATACGTTTCTTAACTGCTCCAAAGCAATTCTTCAAAGTGAAATTAAAAATTAATCAGATTCCATGTGCTTCTACTCCTACTGATACTTTCCAGTGATCAGTCATGTTCTGTATTTATATTCTTACATGTCCTACTGTGTAGGGAACAAACCGTCACGCAGAATACGCAGAAAGAAAAATAATTTTTGGACCATATTCTTTATAAACTTTTACATACTTTGTAAAGGTAAACCAGTTCTCAAGGAAAACTGTTTTTATCCCAAATAGATACTGGGAGGTTGGGGCAGATGGCCTCAAGAGTTCCTTTCCAACCAAGGTTTCTCTAACACCATACACAGATGCCAATAACAGAACAGGAAAGAAGATGTAACAACATCAGAGGTGCTACAAAATAAGAAAGTTCCTCAGCCAAAAAAAAATTGCCAAAGAAACCAATTTCCTACGTGAATTCACTGAGGAACAAAAAACAAACAAACAAACAAAAAAAAGATTGCATTTTAAGGAAAGAATACTACTATTACTGCTATACCCACCAAGACGGTTTGGGGCACTACAGTCCTCAAATAAGCTTTGTGGATCCCGTCACAAATAGTTTTTTCTATGATTTAAGGATGCCTTGAGTACTGGATATCTCTAATGCTATATTTGTTTTTACGAAACTATGCATTTTGCATTGCAGAGTTTCCTCAAACGTTTTCTTGGAAATGGAGCCGCAATTTAACATCTTCTTTCCAACAGTAACATCTAATCATCAAAAACAGGAATATTTTCTGAGCTTCGTGTTCCTACCTCAAGGTAAAATGAGAATATGGTTCCATGGACAACTACAGAGGCTCCGACTCTCACCCCGTCTGCAGCACTGATCTCCTTCCAGAGCTGTGGTAAGCAGCCGACCACAAGAAATTCAGTCTTGTTCTCCTGTAGCAGGAACTGACTGGCTCTAATCTAACAGTATTGCCTTGAATACCCTTCAGATATTCAGTTCATGAACCAATCTCTCATTCCAGTGTGGAGTAAGGGCTTGCAGCACACTAGGAACCACAAACCACGATCTCCAGGAAGCCGAAGAGCACATGTCATTCCGCAACAATCCTTCCAACTGAACAAGGAATATCACAAAATCAACCTTAAGATGCAATTTTCGTATTGATCTACCGGTACCAAAATCATTTAGGAATACACAAGTGTATTCAGCTATTAGCCTTTGTCTGACTGATGCTGAAGGATGCTGTCTTAGAGGCTGGATTCAAGAGTCTCCCTATCATTCTCTGGCAGGCTAAAGAGAGAGCTGGATGTTCCTCTAATCTTTAATGAAGTTGAGATCTCATCATCTATGTCAAAATATTTTCCTTTTTTTAAAGAGTAAATAATTAAGCAGAAAGCACAAGTCACCTTTCAAAAAAACTGCTTTGTAAAATTACATTTATTCAGCATTTCAAGGACTTATCCATGATCATCCAACCTATCAAGCAAAGACCTTGGAGATACGATGAATTCACTCTGACAGCACACCCACTAAGGAAAAGCTGTTCAAAAGTTTTACAATATGATTAAAAGATTATATAAACCACCGGTCAGATTGTGCCACATGCATACTTTTTTTTTTCCTTCATCATTAAAACTGCATCCCTTATTTCTCACCTAAATCTGACCTACTTCTAATTCAGCAGTCTGCAGAGCTGAATGTTAATACAGAGCCCTTTATTATATCATTTCCCATTAAGGCAACTTTAGGGCAATTTTAAAGAGCGACTCAATCAAATCTTTTCTTATATTAACTACGTAGAATGAGGCGCAGAAGTGGATCACTATAAAGGCCCATTTTTCTAACCCTTTGATCATCCTTACAAGTCTTTGAATGCTCTATTTTTTGTTTTGGTAGGCTCCCCAGTTTGCAGCCACCAATACCTGACATGGTATTCCTAAATCAATCATAACCGCACTAAAAATACCATTTGCTTACTTAGATGGAGTTTTTTCCCCTATTGACACATTAATTGCATCTGCCTTTGGCACAGCAGCAGCTGAATATCCACTATTAACTGTAAGTCTTTAGCTGTTATCATGGGGAGAGATGGGGGGGATAATTATAGGACAGACGCCTCCATGCACAAAACTTGCCAGCATTTTTTTTAGCTTGGTCAAATCAGAAGAAATTCAGTGTAGGAAAGCACACATCTTGTATTTACAACTCTACTTCACAGGAGATTCACTTTGCACTGTAGTCCTTTTTTATCTTTATTTAAATCTTGGTTTCAACTGCGAATATCAGAAGTAATGATTTAATGTTTTCATTTGTATCAGTTGAAAAGGTTAACTAGCAAACAGCCAAGAACGCTATGAGACCCTTCTTGGCAAACACGCACAGCCTACATTATATTTTTGAGAAGTTCTGTTTAACCAGTTATTAGTTTTAACGCAAGTGGCTGCCACTGAATCACAAAAACCAACACAAAATGAAGGTAAGGAAAAGTCAGAGGACCAACTGAAGTACCGCGCAGAACACTAACATTATTTTTTTTCAGATTACATATTTGATTGACAAATTATGCACTAGGCACACTTACAGTGTAATCATCACCGTATCTGACGTACTTCAAATAGCTTTAAACAGGCATGAGCATAATGTTATTACAGCAGAACAAGTGTCAGCATCAGCTGACTTGTCCAGTACCTCAGGAACAGGTTCAGTTTATATTTGCTTCCATAACTGACAAATCAGTGGCTAATTAACTGCTACATTCTTCTCACCGGCTTCAGTCTTCTGTTTATACCTGCCTTCTGCTTCCCACCCACCCGGATTTAAAAACAAATGCAAGGTTTAGTCTCCTTAGTTTATAACATCTACAAAAGTATTAAGTTTTCAATCACAATTTCCCCTCTTCCACTGAGAGAAACTCCTCTTAAATCACGCACCTTATGCTTGTTAAATACTAGGTTTTTAAATTGGGGGAAAAAAAAACCAAAACAAAACAAAAAACCCACCCAAAAAAATTCTGATTAAGATGCTAAAAGTAATCCACAGGCTTTTTCCTTCATCTCAGCTGAACTCTGCCCTGAACTGAAAGGGCACACACCTGGAAATTTTAAATTCATTTACACAGCACCCCTGAGCATAGAGAACAACATTATCTATCCAGCCACCAGTAGCCAAATTTTAGACCAGAAATACTGAACAGTAAGAGATTAAATGAAAGAGTTCTGGTGGAAGCTACATTCAAGGAGGTTAAGAAGAGCAAAAGAAATTACTCAATCATTACTCAGGGCAGGTGGGATCAATCTCATTACACACTGAGTTACAGAACATGCGGTATCTGAGCAACTCAGATAAAGATTTTATTCTCAGTATCTCCACAAGCACTATAAATACCTTTTGCCTATGGGGAGGAGAGGCATGGACAGAGAAGAGACTGGAGTAAGATCCCCAAGAATTAACTCAGCATCACAAAATGGTTAAGTGAAATCTCCACGTCTGCAGGTGATACTAAGCTCTCATGGGTGGACAAAAGCCAAGCCAAGGGGAAAAATATCCAGAAGGATCTCACAAAATGAAGCAAATTGCTAAAAGACAGCAGATATACGTGATGCAATGCATCTGGGGGAAAAGTATTCTGAGCAATACCTCCTTAACCACTTAACACTTGCACTTTCTCCAGTTCCAACTGCGGGAGGAAGGCTGAGTCACTGTTTTCTCTAAAATCATCAGCTCAAGGAGCAGTAGTTGACCAAAAAAAGGCAATAAAACATTGTGTGTCATTAGGAAGGGTACTGAAAACATGGTACTGTACAAAACAGTAACACATCCACATCTTGTGTTTAGTTCTGGTCTCTGCACCAGAAGGAATGCATACGGGACTTCAAGGTCTAGAAGGCAGCTGAAGGGATCGAGGGATGGAGCAGCTGCCATGTACAGCCAGACTATGAAATCTGGGCACTCTCAGCTGGGAGGACACAAGGCTCACAATGAATACGGCCAGAGCTTACAAGCGAGGGGGGGATTAAAAAGAAAAAAAAGGAAGGGCTGCTGGAAAGCAGCACAGCAGAGAGGAACCTGGGAGTCCTGGTGGACAACAAGTTGACCATGAGGCAGCAATGTGCCCTTGTGGCCAAGGCGGCCAATGGCATCCTGGAGCACATTAAAAAGAGCATGGCCAGCAGGTGGAGGGCGGTCATCCTCCCCCTCTACTCTGCACTGGTGAGACCACAACTGGAATACTGTGTCCAGTTCTGGGCTCCCCAGTTCAAGAAAGACAAGGAACTACTGGAGAGAGTCCAGCGGAGGGCTACAAAGATGATCAAGGGACTGGAGCACCTCTGATGAGGAAAGGGTGAGAGACCTGGGGCTGTTCAGCCTGGAGAAGAGAAGACAGAGAGGATCTCATCAATGCTGATCAATACCTAAAGGGTGGGTGCCAAGAGGATGGGGCCAGACTCTTACCCGTGGTGCCCAGCGACAGGACAAGGGGCAATGGGCAAAAACGGGAACACTGGAAATTCCATCTCAACATGAGGAGAAACTTCTTTACCTTTGAGGGTGGCAGAGCCCTGGCACAGGCTGCCCAGAGAGGTGGTGGAGTCTCCTTCTCTG
The DNA here is from genome assembly GCA_013398915.1 of Dromas ardeola. Taxonomy (NCBI): domain Eukaryota; kingdom Metazoa; phylum Chordata; class Aves; order Charadriiformes; family Dromadidae; genus Dromas; species Dromas ardeola. Next base: position 92,278 of record VYZM01003130.1, on the reverse strand, counting down.
GAGATATTCCAAACCCGCTTGGACATGTTCCTGCCCAACCTGCCCTAGGTGACCCTGCTTTGGCAAGGGGGTGGACAAGATGATCTCTGAAGGTCCCTCCCACCCCCTACCATTCTGGGATTCTGTGAAAAGTAAATCAATGCAGCACCGCTCTTAACCAAATCCCGCCAGCATGAGCAGTAGGGAACATTTGAGGAAACTACTGGAGATTAGCTTCACACCAGTACAAGTGCCTCTCTTCACAGCTGGCAGTGAGCTCCCTGAAGTTCCTGCTAGAGAAGGGTGTGGAGGCAGGGACCATCAGCAAGCTCAAAGGTGTTGGCAGATTCACAGCAGGTTGACAAACAAAAATAAGAAGGACGAGTCAGGGAGGTACCGACTGCTATCCCTGATGCCACGGGGATGCCAAGGACATACAGGGCCACGCGTGCAAACTCTATTTCAACACCACCTGCTGTGGCCATCGAGGCACACTGCTGCGGCTGGAGGATCCCTGCTCTCATCCAGCAGCATCTCATGCTCTTAAACTCCCTGTCATGGCTCTGTGAAGATGTAGGACAATCACAAGTTTTAGATATGACCCATAAGAATACCTACTCAATCAGAAGTGCTGTTTTAAGAATGTCAGCTATGTTACAGGAACGTTCTTATCCCTTCATGGCTTATAGCAAAAGGAGATGTGTTTAACTTTGAATAAGCCCAGGAAACTTTAAAACCGCTTAAGACGTTTAAGGAGGGCCATCTGTGTGCAGGCAATGGCTCAGAACTAGCAGGAGTATCCCCAGCACTATGACCTGTGATCATGTAATTCCTGATGGAAATACTGTGACATTATATGAACCTAACAGTTCAGGCCCTCGGACAAGCTTTGGGAAAGCCATAGATGTGCACTCTATACATTTCTAGCTCCTCTCCATTTGTACTACAGAGTGCTTGTTGTTAGAAGTGATAGGTTTAGTGGAGTATTTAAAAAAAAAAAAAAACAACACAAACCCAAAACATTGTCTTGACGTTGCTTGCTGTCATTGAATTTCCCTTGTCATTTTCCATGATGGACTCGTGAACATGCCGTGTGCCACCACATGTCTCCCACCTTGTCAAAAGGTGACAGGATTGTATAGCTCCTGTACTCAAATACAAACCAGGGCTGCATGCCAGTAAAGCCGGTTTGCACTCTAGGTATGACAGGAACTCGGCATGGAGATGTTTCAGAATGTAAAATAAATGTTTTTCCAGGTACAGAAATAAAGACCAAGGGCACAACCAAGAAAACAAGAGAGTTAGGAGGAAAGTACTTCAGGCAAAATATTAAAAAAAAAAAAACAAAAACAAAAACAAAAAACCCCAAAACCAACTCAAATGGAGTTACAGATCCCAGAACACAATGTAAGATAAAACTGCTTTCTTCAGTGGATTTTTTTGTCTAGGTTTTTTTTTTTTTT
>VYZM01003130.1:72874-90733 GCA_013398915.1 Dromas ardeola | reverse complement strand
TGGGTTTGTTTTTTTTTTAGACAAGTTCTTAGAAAGCTGGGAGAGTCATTCCCTTCATGTTCCACCACTGTAAAATTATGCCGTTTCCATGGCTATGGCCCACACATGGATTCCATTGTTACAGCACTTTTTCAGAAGCCAGAATTAAAGTTTTACATTTTTTCATTTGAAGTTACAGAACATTCAAGACGAGTGAAAGAAGGCTGAAGACAATCAATGCAGACAGCATGGAGGGAGAAGGAAAAAATTTAAAGGACAGCTTTCCAGGAAAGAACACACACAAAGTAGTCTGTCAAAAGTTTAAGAGATTATGATCTTTGCTAATACATCGTACTTACCTAAAAAAAAAAAAAAAGAAGGGGGCCGTTACTAGTTAACACTTGCATGCATCAAAAGACTTACTTATTGCCTAAAAAAACCCCACGTCGTCTTGATCTCAGTGGGATTACTGCAAGGCATTCAAAGCGAGCTTGACAGCAGCTGCAGAAGTTTTGTTCTGTACAGAAATCTGCCCCAATAAACAAGATGAAATCTGTTTTTACCCCCCCAAAAAATGGTGTTTACTTAGTCTAATAGTGATAGTATGGATGGAGATAAATTTTTTCTGCAGTTAGAGCTTGTTCTCAAAGCAAAGCATAACATCCCCTCACAACAAATGGGCATTTCCACAAGCATATGGCTCAGGGCACTTGCAGCCAGAGCTACACGGAGTCTGAAATCAGTTCTCCAGTGAGGCATGACAGTTTTGGATCTTAAAGATGTAAGAAAGAGCAGAGAAGAGAGGACAGCATGCTTCGTGGGCCAAACTTCCAATAAATGTACCACCACAGGCACAGGGAAGACTCCTTTAATGTAGTCTTGTTGTTTCAGCAAGTCTTATGCACCTTACCAAGGACACAAGTTACAACTCTTCCAACTCTGTACTTTTTGGAGGCACAACATGTTGCAAAGTGTAATTCTGGTGGTTGAGTTTGGTTTTTTTTCTTGTTTGTTTCATTTTTGGGGTGGTATTTTGTTTTGGGTTTTTTTGAAGTAAAAAAAAAAAACACCCTTTCCAAATCCTAGGTCACAAAGGAATGTTGTTTCAAGAACCATCTACATTGAATAAATTATTTGTCAAAGAACAGCACAGACACAGGGCAATGAGAATTAGCAAGGAGATAATAACAAACATTATTATTTCTATCATTACATGAGCATATGTGATTATTTTTAAGCCAAAAAGACACAGAGCCTACCTCAGGGTCTGAAATGGGAATTTAAGGGCACCAGAAATAAAGACAACAAATCAGGAAAGGGCAAAAGAGTCATTATAAAGCTATGTATTATGCATTCATCTAAACTGCCATAATTAATTTTTCTTGCTATGTTTCACAATAGTAGCATTTGTGTTTGGTCAGTTCTCTCTTCCCTCTCTACCCATGCAAGGCAGAGACACCAGCAGAAATAGAGGAAAAAAAAAACCTTTTCCCCAGCTTCTCCTCAGCTTCTGTCCCCTTTTATACAGTTTTCCAGATGGAAAAGAAATGGAAGACAAATTAAGACAACAAAAAAGATGACAAGTGAGGTGGGGAGGAACCACAAACAGAAAAAAAAAGAACCAGCAAAAGAAAACGACACATATACATCAGGACAAAGAAATCAAGAGAGATGACTGACGAAAACTAGATTACGAAGGGAAAAAAGGGGGTAGTGGGGGAAAACAAGACAGCAGACAGAAGAATTTCAGTACACAACACGAGACAGGCTTTCTTCTCCTAATTGCTTCTGTCATGTAGCCGTCGGAGAGCGACTCTCAAAAGACACTGTCGTTCGTGTAAAAGGAAAAACCCCCAACAACGTCTGTTCTCCGTGAGAACACGATGATCAAACAGGAGACCCAGTTGGCTTGACAGGACACACCACGCGTGCAGCTTCCATATTCCGTTTACAGCGACTTCCAAACGCGGCCATTACTCATCTCAGCAAAGCCAGCAAGTCAAATAGTTTGTTTCTAACACAGCAACCCGCAGAGCCTAGCATACATGATTAATGGATTCTCATAGCCACAAACCCACTGCAAAATTTCAGCTTGGCATCATTAAGATTCTATCAGTCCGGAATTGCTATTTAAGATAGTATTTTTCGCCTTAATCTGCTGCTCTATTTAATCAATTTAATGCACAGTAAAAACTTAATTTGACAAAATTGAATGCATTATTTCTCTCTGCCTCTGGCATGAAACACATTAAGACCACCAGAAATACTTGCAGAAAGATTTCAGATTCATTACATCTTAGGTGGCTGACAAACATTAGATACGCTATAAACTCTACAGTCTGTGGACTCAATAATGTGTCCAAGAGCTGTGGGTTTTAAGTTAACAGTGCAATTACCTCCTCAGCAGATAACTCAAGTTGCACCTCCTACGCAAGCCAGGACTGCTCCTTTTAAGGTAAAAATCTCATAAAGTATTATTTTGCAGAATCATGGAATGGTTCGGGTTGGAAGGGACCTTAAAGATCATCTAGCTCCGACCCCCCTGCCCTGGGCAGGGACACCTCCCACCAGCCCAGGTTGCTCAAAGCCCCGTCCAGCCTGGCCTTGAACCCCTCCAGGGATGGGGCAGCCACAGCTTCTCTGGGCAACCTGGGCCAGGGTCTCACCACCCTCACAGGAAAGAACTTCTTCCTGGTATCTAATCTAAATTTGCCCTCTTTCAGTTTAAAGCCACTACCCCTTGTCCTGTCGCTACATACTAACAGACTCCACAGGCACTAGGGAGATAGAAGGAGGTCAGCAAAGAGAACTCTCAATTTACATACACTTTACCTCTCCTGTGTAGGTTCCTGGCCGAAACCAGGTTGGATAAATGCACGGGGCAGAACAGAACGTGTTCTAGGTCCAGGTCCCTGCCGTCTTAGATGACACAACAAGCAACTTGCAACCCTACCCAAAATTTATCAAAGTTCTATTTAAACTAGTTATATTATCCACAGAAATACTGAAAAACATTGACAGAAAGCTGCCATATAAGACTGTTTGGAGGTCCACCCAATGGTTTGAAGCTGTAAGTTAACATACGTTACAGGAGACACATCTGCCTGGCAGCCCCACAGCTGGAGGTACCCAAATGGTCCTGGGGCGAGACCGGGGCTGGTTCTCCAAGACGCAGCTCTTGTCATCCCAGGGCCAGGGCGATGGCGTGACGGCACTATTTGTACTGCAAAACGAACACTTCTACTTTCAGGGCTGTCAAACCAATTTTCCTCACAAATAACGAACAAGCCAATTTTAAGGGCAGCAGTGAGGAAAGGAATCCTGACGGGTGCTGCTCACAAAACATGCTCATTACTGTCTTAGCTAAAAATCACTAAGACCCGTAGTAACTCTGCCTTACCTTACCTTTAGGTACTATAGAGTATTGCAGGTCTATTTTACATTGATTTTTAAGTCTACCATAATTTTGTATCTAGAATCCAATACAAAATGCATCTACTACTAAAAAAAGCCTGAAATTTACTATTGCTGCTGATGTTAAGAAACAGTGCTGTTTGACTTGAAAAGTACAGAGCCAAATATTCCACTAACAGCTTTTTCCATTTATGCAAAGGGATCATATAGTGTATACACTTGTACAATTACTTTTTACTTGAACTTGCTTTGTTGATATATAAAATGCAGTACTAATGGTGAATACAAACATTGTTGACGTATAATGACTCCTTATCAGCAAGTTAGCTATAACATGCATTGCCAGAAATAAAGAAAACGACGACGTAGACCTTTAAGAATAAACAGAAAAGGACCACAAAGATCCTCATTATGTAAGTGTATTTGGTACAACCCTGTGTAGGCTGGACTCAGTGAACAAATATTTTCTGCACAGAGGTAAGAATTCAAGACCACAAAGAAGCGCACAGAAGAAAAGTAGGCTTTTTGCTTCAGCAACGAGTACTAGGAGGCAGTAAAACATAAATCTTTTGTACCCCAGTATAATCTGTAGGAAACTACACCAACAATAAAGTCTAAACCAAGAAAAAACATCATTAAGCTTTTCAAATTCTTCACTGATATTGTAGTTCACTCATTACCCAACCATTCCGTGTGCCTGAAAAAAACAGCACCAGCTCACCTCTTTTGTTATTTCAAACAAGGATAAACTATTTGAGGACTATTCTCTAAAAAGCTTTTTCTTTTCTGACCGTTCACGGGCATGGAAAAAGGAAAGACCAGCAATAAAAGTCATCCAGTTTTCTCTGCTCCTGATCCAACCTGGACAAAGTCAGATGCCACCAAATCCCTCAAGAGTAAGAACAAAGAATTAAACTTGGTCACAGTGATTATCTAGAACTGAACTGACAGTTGTTTCACGCACTTTCAACCTCAGTAACATGAAGATGTTGAACATTTAATTACACTACGACCTAGTTTTCCATTTATCATGTCAGGTATCCCTAGCACACTAAGTTATTTAGAACACATTGTAACAGTATCTTCTATCTCCCGTAATGTGTGGAATATATATGCAATGCTTATTAAAAAATTAAAGTTAATCAAAATATTGATGCAATATTGAGTTCATCAAGATCTTTTTTCCTCAGTCTTCCCTCTCTGAATCGCTGGTGAATGTATCCTAAAACCGAACCTCAACAAAAAAAAGAAAATCTAATTTAAGCTTGAAGCATAAATGAGAAAGAAAATGGCTTTAGGTCCAAATTAAAAACGTCATTCGAATTTCCAATAATTATTACAAAGAGACTCATTTTCAGTGCAAGCTGTTTCAAGATCTAATCAGGTTCAGAGTGGACGCGAACTTAAGTGTGCTTGAGAAGGCTAAAGTAATTCTGGCGCAAAATCATCCAGCTACTGAACAAGGATGCCGGTATTTCAGGAACTTCTGAACACATACATCTTTGCTGACATGCAGAAAGAGATCAAATTAAAGAACTGTAGTGTGTACTTAGTCTGGCGTCAGCTCTGGTACAGTTAATATTTATTTCATCATCCTGCAAATTAAGCATTTGTGACAGTACAAAAGGAATTTTGCGCCGCAGATGCTAACAACGTGTCACGGAATTGGAGTTGAAATAATTTCTACTTTGGATTTGTCTGCTGCAGCCCCACACAAGAAATGCACAAGTTCTTAATAACAGGATATTGAAAGCTCAGAGCAAACCAGAGGAAGCTCAAAGAACGAATGAATTATTTGCAGCCTAAATGACAGGGATGTTAACCCTGCTGCCAAATGAACGCAATTTAAGTCACTTAATTTACCTCCTTTCTCCCAGTTCCTGAATCACAGAGCAGTGAGAAAAGTCACGAGGCCAGAAGGAAACCTATGGAGTGTCTCTCTCTCCAGCTAAGAGAGAAAACACAGAAATCCCCTAGAAGAATTTGGGGTAAACTGGGCAACTCTGACCTCCAGAAAGCAGAGCAGTAACTTTTCACATCGCTGCAGCAGATCTGGCTGGATTAACTCTGCCAGTGGCTTAAAGCATTCCCCAGGAACCCAGCAAGGCTGGACAGGGTGAATGGGAGAATGGTTTGGGTTGGAAGGGACCTTGAAAGATCATCTAGTTCCAGCCCCACACACCCATATACTCAACACCATCACAGTGTGCAGAACACCCTTGAGCAAGGAGAAAGCATGACCACCAGTGTGACCCCTTCATTCCCAAACGCCTGTACACAAGCAAATCTTTCATGAAACTCATCTGACCTTCCATTACCCGCCTCCTGACAGCCATTCCGGCAAGCCCCCGAGCCCCAACCCCCCCTTCTTGCTACCAGCTGGCAACAAGCATCGTAGAGCTACGGCTAGTTCAAAGTTCCAAACATACCAGTTTGGGGGACACCATGGACACACACTGATGTCAGCAGCCTGAATGCCTCCGTGCTGAGTTTGGTAGGAACCAGCTTATGGCCAAAAAAGCATGGGGGAGAAGGTAACAGAGGTGGTATGCAGTATCCTTATTAATAAGGAAAATGGGCTAACATCAGGCGATACTGACACTAAGAACATGACCGTGGAGAGAAGGGAAGGGTGATGTCAGGGGTGGTAAGGCCCATGACTTCTAATAGTTTCATCCCGTCCGAGAGGTTCTGTACAGGGAAAAAGGGCATTGTCTGGGTCAACCTCCCTCTTACAAAGAACATATACAAAAAGGCTTATCCCAACAATGTATGATTAGAGTCCACTAGCCAAAACTCATTTAGGTCACTTCAGAAAAAACAATACTGAAAGATTTCATGTTCTTCCCCCACAGACTTTTCTAAGAAAGACATCTTCACATCTGTCTGTAGATATTAGACAATGTCAACAAATTTGGCAATTACATACAGCTCTAAAATCTAAAGTCCAGAAATTTATGAGATATTGTTTCAAAAATCACAAAGTGCAACTTGAGGCTGGGCAGACAGCAGTGACTTGCCATCATTCATCCTGAGGTCCCTTTCCAAAGCACCAACATGAACGCAAGAACACTCAAGTTCTCTCTTTCTGACCTGTCCTACATCCAGAGCATCTATTTCTGAAAAAGCTTGAAGAAAAATACTATCTTGTTTGGCTTTTTAAGAAGTGAATGCAAAGAGAATATAAAGTTCCAATTCCCCCATCTCTTCCCTAAAGTACAAAAACACCAAGCTAGACTAAGAAACTAAGGACTTTATCTCTATTTAGGCATCCAAGATTTAGTCTCCACACGACTTAACTCCCCATTTTCTTCTCAGCCTCCATCCCAAACCCGAAAACTAAAATAATTCAAAATATTGCTTTTGCAGTTGGTGTATGTCAATAAAGTAGTTTTGTCATAAAATGGTTCCAATGTGCTCCCTTCCGTGCAGATCATTAATGGACACCTTGTCTCCTTACAAACTGCTGGTTGATGGAGTCAACCTACTACATCTGATGCCCTAAGGCCAACAAGGCTCTCCCTCCTGACATCAGCTTTTTCAAGGATAACTCAAAGAGGAAAGAGCAAACAAGGAACACACGCTCTACCTGCTGAAGAGTTAAGTCAATCTCACTGTGGTACACCAACTCTTATCAGCTCACCATCAGAGACAAGACTTCCAGGTAACAAGCAGCTCTTTTCAACTGCGGAACTCAACAGTTGCCCTCTATGAAACAGCAGTCTTAGTGCGCTTTTCAATTTTACATTATGGCCAAGACCAGAGACCTGGTGGACCTCCATCCCAACACCCTTTAAAGTTAGGTATGTTATTCAAATGGAAGGCACCATTGATTAAGAACCAAGCAAGAACACGCATCCAAATGCACAGCATAAAAGATTAAAGTTTTATGCGTAGTGCACACAATTAAAGTACTATGGCCTCACACAACAGCCACACACACACAAAAGTATTTAGAGGAACAAAATTCTCTCATTTAAGAAAACCGTAACAGATGATGACATTTAATTCACATGTATAAATTGTGACAATAAACTAGGAGAAACCTATGCTGGGAACATTCATGGGCTGGACTGCAGCCCTGAGTACTGGCTAAATACTGACATTTGCAACAGAAAGCTCTGGAAAATTGCGGTCTGACTTTTGGGGAAACTGAATGCCATGAGATGGGCAACGTGAATGGTAAGAGCGCGGAATTTTACACGTAAATAACGTTACTTTTATATTAGAAAACTCGTTGGAAGCAGCTTATTTCTTACTTTGTTCTATCCTTATTTTCCCTTCATATTTACAAGCGCTTCAAAGAGTAACTTGCACAGCAACACAAGCTAGTCTCAAGTTTGTGAAGTCGGTTAAATGTGACCCACATGTGTAAAACATACAGTAATTTGTAATTCTGATGCCCTGCTTTCAGAACCACCACTGTGTGTTCAAGTATGGAGTTGGAGATCAATTAACCACAGCTCAGAAGTGCCTTGAAGCTTAAAAACCAGCAATGGACAAATCAGTATTTAATTTGCAGTCAGTGTAGAAGTTAAAAATGTAACAGAAGTTATCTACAAAGTGTATATTATAAACCACAAAGTGAAATAAATATCAACATGCACTACCAACAGCCTCAGCAATCATATACTATGAATATTTCAACATAAAAGTGAGGGATATTAAAAAAAATAACAAAAATTTGGGAACAACCACCCCATTTAACCTACAAATGGCACATTTGTGCCATTATTTGCATAATCCAAAACCAATTTTTTTCCCCCGCATATTTCTCTTTCTACCACAGGGAATAAAGTAGGCTTGGAGAGGTTTCCTTGTCCTTGGGCTGTTCACATCCCCGACTGCTTCCCTCCTTCAAATTTCTGAATTCTTCAGAAATTTGAGATGCTGCAGACAAATCGAGACACGTCCTTGCTTCAAAACACATTTTAGGCAATTTTAACAATACATTAGTATAAATAAGAAAATGCGAAATTACTAGGATTTCCTGAGTACATATGACCTCAATTAGGCATCAGACCAGCTATACAGAAAATAGGAATTCTGTTGAGATGGAAACCAACGTTAACGGAAATGTGCCAATTTGCAGAAATATTGCATTGCTGCCACTTTAGAAGACTGAGAAAAACGGTAGTTCTACCATCCCCAACAGCAACAAGTCTTTTGTTCAGTTTCTGTAATCTTTTATGAGAGCAAAAATTCTAGACCCGAGGTCAAGCTTTGGGCTTTTCCTTCAAACTGTTTTTCAAATATTCTCAGGTTCCCGCTAACTTATCTTGAAAAATTATTTGAAGAAAGGGGAAAAAAGAAGTTCATGCTGAAGGAAAAAATTCAAAGTAAACTCCACCCAGCTCACTCAAATAGCATAGAAATTATTTTTTCCTGACAAAAATATTTTGCAGTTCAGATGCAAACTTAGGGATTAAATATTTTCTTTAAAAATATAAACCAGCTGAGGAATTTGAATGAAGAAGGGATTATGTACTCTTGTACTTCAGAATAGATAAGCCTTCTGATTGAATGCAACCCTCTCTCCCCCCCTTAGTACTTCCACACTTTGCCCGCTAAGAATTAGGGGATGCAGAAAAGCATTACATGCCAAAAGAATAATTAACTCTGTATTTGTGCATTTCAGCTGCTTTTTTAAATCTGTGATGGTCCCCTGAATATGGCCATCACCGATTTTCTTTGTATGAGGATACCTTCAAGTGGGAGTTTCAGTGAGAAAAGCTAAACCAGCATCTTCTGACCCATATTACTCATATTGCTTGCACACAATTAGTGCAGTGATGGCAGCAGCATTCTGTGCAGGTTTTTCTGCTGTCATCACTATGGATACAGAAACCATCACTATATTAAGCACTGAAACTTGCTGTTATCCTTATGTCTGTCTTTCTCCTTTCCTGGGGAAGAGCTGCATTTATGTTTATGTCTCTAAAGTGAAGTATTTGTTACCAAAAGCAACATCAAAAATATTAATTCCTTGTATTAGTATCAGGATTTGGTAATTTTTATGTCACTCGAACTCTGGATTTAGTATGGAACTCTAACTCTTTTACTTCTTGAAGGAGAGTATTAAGAGTAACTGGTGGGAGTTTCACACCATATACATATGTTTATACACACATACACACACAACCCCCCAGTAAGTCTTCCAGGTAGCTTTGGCACGGCTTCTTTTCCAACCCTTTGAACTGGAAACCTCAGAACTGAAGCCCAGATTTCACCTCCACCACCAGATGACTGTCCTATTCTTCACTGACTACCTACATCCACACAAGAAATCCTGGAGAAAGTGGGCCTTTTAAAATAAATTAGGAAAAAAAAAAAAAGGAAAAAGAAAGAAAGAGCCACCCAAAAAAGCCTCTCCCCAAAAGGATGTAGAGGTTATTATTTAAGGACCACCTTCATATAAGGCCACATCTGTTTAGGATTTAGCATAGAGGTAGAAACACAAGGCTCAGGCTGGATACAAACAGATCCTGTGCTTAGGAATTTTTAAGGTATCAAAGAAACATTAATACATAGCCCCTAACACCATGCAAAAAGGACGTGCAAGTTGTTGTCCTGTTGCTTGTGTGTTTTTCAAAAACAAAAATTATTATGCAGAGGCTTCTAAGGTAAATTATTTACCATAATAAGAGTCCAACTCAAATTTATATGTTAAGTGATTTGTAAGAGTCAGCACACATTGAATCACGGAGTTGGAAGGGACCTCTAGACATCATCTAGTCCAACTCCCCTGCTAAAGCAGGATTGCCCAGAGCACATCACTCAGGACTGCATCCAGACGGGGCTTGAAAGTCTCCAGAGAAGGGGACTCCACACGCTCCCTGGGCAGCCTGTTCCAGTGCTCTGTCACCCTCACCGTAAAGAAGTTTTTCCTCATGTTTGATCGGAACTTCTTATGTTCCAGCTTGTGCCCATTACCCCTCGTCCTGTTACTAGGAACCATTGAAAAGAGCCTGTCCCCATCCTCCTTCAACCCACCCTTTAGATACCTGTAAACATTAAGAAGGTCTCCCCTCAGCCTTCTCTTCTCCAGGCTAAAGAGTCCCAGCTCTCTCAGCCTTTCCTCATAAGGGAGATGCTCCAATCCCTCAATCATCTTAGTTGCCCTATGCGGGACTCTCTCCAGCAGTTCCTGTCCCTCTGGAACTGGGGAGCCCAGAACTGGTCACGGTATTCCACTGGTGGCCTCACCAGTGCAGAGCAGAGGGGGAGAATGACCTCCTTCGACCTACTGGCCACGCTCTTCCCTATGCAGCCCAGGATTCCGTTGGCCTTCTTGGCGACAAGGGCACATTGCTTGCTCGTGGATAATTTACTGTCTGCCAAGACCCCCAGATCCTTTTCTTCAGAACTGCTTCCCAGCAGGTCCACCCCTAACCTATACTGGTGCCTGACATTCTTCCTCCCCAGGTGCAGGACCCTACACTTGTCCTTGTTGAACCTCATTAGGTTCTTCTCTGCCCAGCTCTCCAGCCTGTCCAGGTCACGCTGGACGGCAGCACAGCCCTCGGGGGTGTCGCCACCCCTCCCAGTTTGGCATCATCAGCGAACTTGCTGAGAATGCACTCTGTCCCCTCGTCCAGGTCGCTGATGAATGTTAAACAATACTGGTCTGAGTATTGACCCCTGGGGGACACCACTGGTTACAGGCCTCCAACTCGACCCTGCTCCATTAATCACAACCATCTGAGTTCTGTCACACACCCAGCTCTCAATCCACCTCACTGTCCCCTCGTCTAGTCCACACTTACCCAGTTTCCTAAGGAGGATGCTATGAGAGACAGTGTCAAAAGCCTTGCTGAACTCAAGGTAGATGACATCTGCTGCTCTGCCCTCATCCAGCCAACCAGTTATAACATCATAGAAGGCTATCAGATTGGTCAAGCATAACCTACCCTTGGTAAATCCATGTTGACCACTTCCAAAAACTTCCTGTTCCTGAACATGTTTGGATATAACATCCAGAACGAGTCGCTCCATTACCTTCCCAGGGACGGAGGTGAGACTAACCAGTCTGCAGTTCCCCGGGTCTTCCTTCTCGCCCTTTTTGAAGGCTGGAGTGATACTGGCCTTCCTCCAGTCCTCAGGCACCTCTCCTTTTCTCAGGCAGAGGAGTACAACCTGAATTGTTCTGCTTAAAATAACTAGGATATAACATGGTTCAGACTGCCAGGAATATTACTACTAGCAACACAACATAAAGAGACTTCCAGAAACAGAAGAAAGTTAAAACACATTGAGTATTATACTATCAGAAAAAGCCTGCCACTCGTTTTGGATATGGCTCTTGTGGAGATCATTTAGAATAAAGGAATAGGCTGAAAGGAAGAACTCCATGATTACAGCTGCCCCAATTCCTTTGGAACTTAACATCTACTATGATTCTGCCAAACTTTCATCATCCTATCCTGAAAGTTAAACTGAGTAGCCTGATCCTGAAAGAGGGAAATGACAACACAACCACCTGCTTACAATACATACAAAAATAACCTGGAACGCCAAACTTGGAGTCCTGTTGACAACCATGACTTTTTAAATGACCTTTTCCTTTCCACATTCTAAACACTTTTTTACTAAAATAACAAGTGACTTTTTTTTTAATGGGAATCTCCGTTAGCAATTTAAAACCTGCACCTTCCACAATACCTCTGGGAGTGAACTGTGTTACAATATACCTTCCACATGTTGTTAAAGGGCAGCATTTCAGTGGTACCTGGAACAGCTATTAATAACCTCTGCTAGGCATCAAGGCGCCCTCATAGAACAGAATTACATCTCATTTAATGCATTCATTTATGGGTGCAGTTATAGACTCTTATTGCCTTCTCGTGTCCTCTTCATCCTCATTAGTAAGGAAACACTGTCCAAGCTGCATCTGTCCAGAGTCTTGCCCAGGGAATTCAAGTTGCCAGCTTTACTTCTTGCCACAGGAAAAAAAGGACCAGTTGATAGCTACCAGTAAAAAACTAAAAGAAATCACATCACTTCTGATAGTCACCTACTCGATACCCAAGATAGCAGTATGTGTGGATGGTATACAATATAATCAAAAATAAATCACTATTTCTGCCAATTCCTCCTACTGTAAATGGATTTAATGAAATTCTAGCACATGAAAACACAGCATTATTTCCAAAACTTAATAGTTTCAAAAGAAACCGGCACCTAAAGAATTATGATGCATTAGGAAGACTTACACAACTCAAGTCCGAAAGAAATAAAAGAATAAGCAAACCAAATTACCTACAAGCATCTAAACAGAAAGGGTAGTCAGGTCAATTTGAAAAGATTTATATTGGCTGTTCACATATAACTGGTAACATGTCTTATGAATACATGAGAAGGAAAGACATCACATCAGCGGGTTTTAACACTACCGCATGATTTTCCACCAGCTTCACAACTAGGTAAGAATAACCAACTGTGCATATATAAAATGAGATTACTAGCAAGACACTAATACTGGAGGTTTCAAAAGTGAGCAAGAACTATTGAGACTGAAAGGCAAAAATAAATAGAAAATTAAAATTATGTTGGGACGTATGAACAAGGGGTACCATACATAAGGGAGACAAGTAATCTTTTCACTTTCTACAATGCTGATAAGGGTTAGCCTAGAATATCAGGTCCCATTTTGGGCTCAGCGCAGTATTTATAAGCCCTGAATTTCCTGAGGAGTGAAATTCCCTGCATCTCAGGCGTGGCTAATTAAAACACAGTTCAGGAAGTGCACTCGAGACCGCTTCTCTTCAGAGGAAGTTCCCCATGAATGTCTGCCAGGAAATAAAACCAGATCTTTCCCTTACTACAGCACACACAGACCAACCTTGGTAACCCCCAGGTTGTCACTTGCTGGTCCTGCTGCCTATCCAGTTGAACAATATTTTTTTTGCACAGTATGTTATGACTTGTTAGTACATTTGTATCCACTAATTTTCCTTTTCTTACAAGGACACTCATTACAACGTGGTCTACAACTACAACTCAAGATGCTACACCGATGCCAAGCACTATCACAACGGATAACAGGAAGCCTGGCAAGTCTAACTCAATTTACAGATAAAAACTGTAATTTTCAAGCCTTGAGAAGATTATGGTCTGGGTTGAATTTGTCTTTTTGATGCTGTCAGAAAATTCTCTTCAAGTTTTCTTTTTATGAGCAGGTAACACACTTTGAGATTCAAGGCTGATGTGAAGTCGATCCACTGGTGTCCGAAATTTGGACATACTGGAAAGGTAAAATTCTAGCACCAAGCAGCGAGATGCACATTATCATTGATTATTTTGTTAAAGAACAGTCTTGGTGAATGATTCAGAATAGCCTGCTGCTTTTAGAAACTTTCTTAGGCCGGTGTTAAACAGATTTGTGTATTTCCTCCAGCAAATAACAGGAGGTACAGACCTTAACCCATTAACCAAAATACAGGATCAAAGGACTATTATACACTACCAGCGAGCAAGTGAAGTGTTCTCATAGAAATAAGAGCTACAGCTAACTTTACCGCAAATATAACCCTGTGTTCCCAAAAGCTCTAAGTCTATTTTTAGAGAAGTGATAAATACATTAGTGGGATGGAACAGAATAGCCATAGTGAAATAGAGTTAGTTTTGCTTTTTACACCAATAAAATGGGTTGCATCCATCTTTATTACAACTGTAAGTGCCTACCAGCATAACACCTAAAAAAACACATATAGGCATGCTTGACTTCAGAGAGAAGAACTGCTCTTACTGATTTGAACATGTCAACATGGTTGCACAAATTTGAACAGGTATGTGTTTGCAGGGCTGGGATGAAAAAAAAATAAATAGTTGCCCCAAGACAAGAAGAATATTTTCTGTGAAAAGGTCTCAACATTTGCAAGCTGAAACAATGCTGACACATACAAGCTAATGCCCTGATGTAGGGGGAAAAGCTTCATGGATATTTAACCAAGTCAATAATTCAGAAATCTGCAATTTAAACAGTCGGGAAGGTAGCAGCAGCATTACATGGCTATTCCTGGCATCATCAGAATGTACTACTACAGATCATCCATCCAAGTCGTATTACAAAGGAGCACTATTTACAGAGTCAAACTTTGTTTTCTGTTTTATATTTCCCTATTCACATTTACCAGAAGGGCTAGCAACCAAAACAAATAATTTGTTTTGGTATATAGAAGACCTTTGGCACCTCCAGAGGGAAGACTGAAACCCTAGTTCATTCTACTGCGGTAACATATTCCAAGATAATCCAAATGGGCTGAGGTTTTATTAAACTCCACCGAGGGATGTGACAATTAAGGAGGATGTCACAAGCACCAAAATTTATTTCTCCCAGCCCACCTACTTTTATGTAAAAGACAACGGTTGCTCTGGGGACAGGCTGAGGAAGAACAGCTATGCTGAGCAAAGGCCAGGACGGAGTTCGGGAAGGCATTAGGCACCACATGGCATGGTTTGTGTTCGTTACATTCAGGTTCATCGCTTCTAAAACTCTGCTGACACCTGCCAATACAGAGAGCCCTTCACAGCAAGAACCCCGCCAGACAGAAGAGCGTGTTCTGCACTCAATCACTGGTGTAATCACACACGCTCGTGAGCCCAGCCTGCTTGGAAGAAGTTGAAGTTTACCATCACCTTGGTGGAAGAGTAAATCTTTCTCCAGGGCTCCAAAAGTCCAGAATAACAAACCAGATAACAAGCCCAGCAAAATTCCCCTTTCAGAAGCCAGGAGGAGCCATACGCACATAGGTGTTGTTGGCAAGAAGCAACATACATTAATTATCTTGACACTTGAGAATAGAGTGGTTATTCTTTACAGTTCCAAGCACAAACTGAAATCTTTTGAAACAGATTTTGTACGAAGAAGGGAAAAGCCCTGTATGTATTGAAATCTTTTGAAACAGATTTTGTATGAAGAAGGCAAAAGCCCTGTATATATTAAAACAAGATTACAAGCATAACATCCAAAATATACAGAAATCATGGATCCTTAAAAGACTTCATTAAGGAAGCATTTCTTACTGTAAAAGATAAAAAAGAACACTAATTTATCAATCTGCCAGAAACAAATGCTATGCTGGATACAACAAAGTTGCTCATCAAATACCAGTTTAATTTCAAGTGAAATAGAACCATAAAGTTGGAAAGCATCTGATGTCACTTGCAGCAGGGATACAATCAGGAGAACATCTTTTGGAAGCTGCATGTCAGGTGGAATTGCTAGCACCACCTACTGTCAATGGCTGTTCGACACCTTTGAAAACACACACGTGATAAATACCCGTACAATTACATGTACGTACAGGAGCCCTGCACAAATTCAGTGCATAAAGACTGGCCTGGGGAGTAAGGCAGAATTATAAAGCTAAAAAAAGCCTGTTGCTCATAGTCCCTTCCTATTGATACATGTCTTCTGCGTTCATTAATAATCAGAGTAAATAACCAGCATCAGAAGACAAAGACTACTTTATGAGCTGAAGCAATTAAGTGTCATCTATGCATTCAGGATTTCTGGATGATGTTAGCAGAGTCATTTAGGCACGTTTTCTGCAATCGCCATGCTTTTCTCTTTCATGGACATAAGACTTGGTATCTGGGGGGGTTAAACACAGAACTGCCAAGTACTTTCAGGTGCTATTCAAATCAGTGAGAGATCTGCTTTTAAGTGTTACAACAAGAAATGGCATGTCTGAGCACAGACCTAAAATTGAAACCTTTTATGCTAAATTCTGAGACTCCATCCAATACAGATACTAATAATATAATAAAATGAATGGGTAAAGCCAGCACTACCATGGCAAACATAACCGGAAAAATCCATCCTGTAAGAGATGGGCTTGAAGAGCACAGTGAATAGACAAGTATGTTTTTGGTACCAAACGAGGTAGTGGTCCCGTGGAACAAAATATATGATCATGTAATCAAAAGCTTATCATAACACACATAAGAGCTTAAATTTTTGCAATATGAATATCAGACTTACAATAACAGTTTATGAAGCACTGGGTAAGCAAGAGATTCAGTGCATTTTTCTGTCATTTCCACTGGAAATGTCATTCCAATATTTGCATATATAATACCAATTTCAAAGAGTAAGTAGCACTAATCTCTTCTTCCTACCAAATCCCCAGCCAGAAAAAATACACATACTTCCATGTAAACCTGACAAGTCAGAAGTACTTGCAATTTACATTTAAGATCTTTTGCTGTTTCTCCTCCTTACTTGCCACTATATTTCACTGCCTTGTTATTCACAGGGCTGGTCTTCTATAAAGTCTTATCTAGGAAGGTACTGCAAGATATTTACCTAATAAACTAATAAATACTTAGTTGTCATGGTTTTACCAGGATATGACTCACTTCAGCCTTTTACAAACCATGTATCCCACAGAACAAATGGCTTCAGTTCACAGAACGTGCTTTTTTGCCAATGACATCACGACAGTCATAGCTGTTCCTTTTAAAAGGTCAAACAAAATGAAAGGAAGCATAAAAAACCTGAAATCACAGGTCTGATTTGTAGGCCTCTATATACGATTAAACTGAAAGGGGGAGGGGGGGCCTGTCCCCCCACTCCCCCGTTTTCTGGATTTGTCACACTACTAGTTTTCTGCGATCAAGCAGTATTTTAAAAACGTCTGGGGGTCCATCTGAATCATAATTCAGATTCAACATGATACATAAGGCAACAAATTTTAGCCTTAATTTATAAAAATATTAGTACTGGTGCTTTTTTTTTTTTTTTTTCAAACTGAAGTACTTTGGGTTTTTTCCAGTTTAGGTGACAAAACTGAAGACTACTATTTTTTTAAACCACTCAACTTACTCCTCAGAGTGGTGAAAGTAAATGGAATTCCTTTGAAAAAACCTAACTGCGTAATACAAACATAATTCCATATCAGAAAAGGGAAGAGAGAAATTAGAAAGAAGAAGCAACTAGTCGCCATAAGCTTGAAAATTGAAGTTTAAGAAAGGCTGACTAACATCCAGAGCACTCATGAAGTAAGAAGTTAAGCAAAATGCTACTGAAAAATAAAGATATCTGCACCTGCAAATTTAGATATTCAGGAGACACTGAGTGACACTCTGCTGCTTCCTGAGAGTGAAAAATTGGAGAGATCCTGGAGAGGCAATACTCTGAAGTTAAATTGCAACGTAACAGTCTGAAATGTCCACCTGAAATGCCACATCTCCTTTGTTCTCAAGTGCATTACAGTCCAGGCAAGAACATTAACACAATCTAAAACAGGTGATACAGAAGTTCTAAATAAGGTTCTCCACATTAGCAAGTTAGACACAGAAGTGCTCTTGAAGCAGCAGGTGATGAATTTTGTTACCTGCCAGAGCCTAAGAAATAGAAAAAAAATGTAATACAGGCTCCCAGACCAACAGCCACAGAGAAGGCTGTAGAGAGGAAAAAAAAAACAAAACCAAAACCAACAAGTCAGAAACAACAAAAACAAA
>VYZM01003130.1:57719-72691 GCA_013398915.1 Dromas ardeola | reverse complement strand
AAAAAAAAAAAAGAGAGACCAGAAATAGCTTCCTGTAATACAAAGACTACTGCGGTTACCCAACTTCTCTACTCCTGCTTATAGCAACACTACTTAAGATGAGGCCAAGTGCCCCTACAGTGAAGATTTTGCTTGAGATAAGCTTTCATGTACTACAGAAAAGCAGAATGTGAAAACAGAGAATCATTACTATTTCGCTCCAAAGCCAGCACATCGGTCTGGTCAGACAATTCCCAGCTAAGTAGTTTTGGTAGGCGAGAAAACACATTACAATTTCCTCCCATGCGCAGTAAATTAATTGCTGCACAGGCCTACCCACCTCTGCACCCCTCAAGCTGAACGGAAGGGCCATAAATGGGATGGATGTCAGAGAAAGGCCGGTCCTAGGAGGCTCGGGGGAAAAGACAAACCAAGAAATTCTGGTTTAACATCCACTGTTTAAAAATCAGTATTTTCAACAATAATTATAAGGGAAGAACAAAGAAAATAATCTCAACTTGAATCATTTTACTCAGAATAAAACCTGTGCAGAAGTGAAGTGAAATGAGTAGCTGTTCCACATACCTTAAGTAGCTTTTCCAGCTCTCAGCAGCAGGTGCTCAACACAGGATGAAACATGAAATCTGAAACAAACATTTAGAATTGATTCGGATATTTTCTTGACCTAACATCGAAGTAGTCAAATATCCAACAAATTTAATAGCAAATAACTGATACTCTTATTATGAAGACAAGATAACCTTCCAAAGGAATGCACTTTTCAAGTGAAGATTATTTAGCTGGAAGCCCTTAGAAAACAAAACAAAAACAAACAAACCAACCAAACACAAAAGAAGTTTGTAGAAGCCAGGGGCTTCAGAAAAGATATCTCACAAAGCAAGTTGCCAGAAATCCCGTAGGTCCCATGAAACTAAAAATGTCACAAGTTGTATGGGTTTAGTATTTTGAAGAAGGAGGGTTAAAGAAAGATTATGAAGAGAACCGTCCATATAGCTAACGTACATTTAACAGAAACAGCAATTCAGTGAGTACTGAAAACCCTGATGAGTGACTGAAAAAGTTAGCAGCATCCAGATCTAGAATTGGAAAGATTGCTTCCCTGGGGGTGGGGGGGAATAGTAGTAGTGTGTGGGAGGAACTAGTTAAAAGCATTTATTTCCTCAGGGTATGCGCATTATAGGACAGCCAAGCCGGTTTTTCACTGAAGTAACAAATACACACATATATAGCTCAAAACACACACGCAATACACGGTCCAGGAAGAGTTCCAGGTTTTTTTTCTGAAATGAAATGATCGAACCGAAAGAACTCCAGAGTTGAGTAATCTGGACTTGCTTTTGCTGTTTTGCTAGTTGTTTTCACTCTTTTGCCTCTCAAACAAATATATACTACGGGGACAAAGGCAGTACCAGTAGAAAGCCTAAGCTTACATATTAAGCACTCAGAAATCGATTTTTTTAAGAACTGTTTCTGAACCTTCATTCATCTTTGCTACTTAAGTTTTTCCCACACACAAAGGCCACTGAAAGATTTCCACAAGATAAGAGAATCTGATGAGATAAAATAAAGTAACACAACAAAGTTATGAGAAACTGTGCAGAGATTTTTTTTTATATATAAAAAACAGAACACTCAAATCCTATTTTAAGTGTTCACCTAAGCAATAATAAACTGAAAAAAAATAAAAACACCAAAATACTCAAATTTCTTCAGGTAAGCCACAAATGCACCACAGACACTCACCTGAAACACACCCCCATACCAATGGGAAAAGTATCACTGAGAACTTGAAATGGTTTTACAGTGGCATGTGATTTTATGGTGACACTGCCTCAAAATACTAATTTTAAAGTTAACACAGAATCCGTTAAGTCAGCTGGCTGTCCCATTATCTCTACCAGACTGGGTGGCAAATGACAGCTTTCCCCAGAGTCATGTCTGCTGTGAATATTTTTAGGGAATTAGTCATGATTTGGGACAATTTGTGAGGACACCAACGATTAACACAATGGGAATGACATCATGACAAGTCCTTTATGAAAAGGGAAATCGCTCATGAGACTGTTTCTCAGATTGAGAAACCTGTGCGGTTATTGGTTTAATTAAAAGATGTTTTCTGATACAGCAAAAGCTAGTTTTAATTTCCGAGGCCGATAGTAACGACCTTTCCCCACTCCGGGAAGTTACGTCAATAGCACCCTTAAAGCATTTGTTAAAGTAATTGTGTGCGTAATACCACGGGACTTACCCACATGCAACATCAAAAATGCACCAAACACAAAAACTAGAAAAATATTATTTTAATTGCTTAGGCATCAATAATGCAAACGCTTACAAGCATGCTAAATTTTCCACACAAGTTATCCCACTGATTTTCAATAGAACTACCCATGTGTGTAAAATTCAATGTACAAACACATGCTACTGGGATTTGATGTCGGACGGCAACCCTAGAGTGCAAATAAAGGGCCTCTCTTCTGGTCGTTAGCTATGAAGAGACTAACGCCATCAGAGACAATCCAAACACAGGATCATTTCATCTCCCTTACACCGACAGCCATTTCCAGACATACCTTCCCAGGATTCGTTCCTCGCAGGTTACTTACTGATTTAATTCATTTATCAGTTACTCCGAAAGGAAGCGGTGGCAAGAACTCTCCTGTGCTCAAGTTTGACCAGTTGTAACGCTTCTTAAAACACCGATTAGTCCCATTCTAATTGGGATAACTGCTGAAAGCTTCTAAAGTGGTCAAATGAAGATTAAATATAAGAAGTGGTTTGGGTTAAGCAAAATATTGTGCTTTTATTTCAACTTTTTGTAAAAAAAATAAATAAATCCATGTATCTCTTACAAAATGGTTTCTTTAAAGTAAAAAAAAAAACCAAATACATCTGCTTGGGGGGTATTTTTCATAGCTTTTGAAATTTCTCTACTTTCTCCACAAGGGAAGGGTTTTCAGTAAACTGAGAATATTTAACTGTTAAATTTAACACATTTTTTTGTGGTGGAAAACTACTCCTTTTTAGACTTTTTCCAACTGGCAGCTGTTAAGTTGCCCATTTGGTCCAGTTTTATTTGTTTCCTTATCTTTTATTACTCGGCTTTATCTATCATTCTGTCTTACCTTATTTTCCTCTTAAAAATCATGCATAATCCTGTTTTTCAATTAAAAGAGAGAGCATCTTACTTACGGATCTAAACCTCCATATACACTGTCTGAAATTTTAAGGTTTATCTTCC
Source organism: Dromas ardeola (assembly GCA_013398915.1). Taxonomy (NCBI): domain Eukaryota; kingdom Metazoa; phylum Chordata; class Aves; order Charadriiformes; family Dromadidae; genus Dromas; species Dromas ardeola. The sequence continues at coordinate 69,450 of VYZM01003130.1, read as the reverse complement.
AGTATGATTCCGTTCTCTCTCCATTTTGACTTCTTGACCAAGCATACCACTGAAGACATGAACCAGTTACTAGCAGCCAAGAAGAAAAATGTTAAAATATCTTCTAGGCGGGGAGCTCGTTCCTCAGCTTCCTTACGTTTTCAGTTACCTCTAATGCTCTTTGATCGTGATCTTCAAGAAAATTTGTCCTCTTTGCTCTTTTCTCATCACTCCATTAATTTACTCTTCACAAACTCCTCTCTTTGTAACCCTCCCCCAGATCCTCCACTCCATTTCAATACAGGGATTCATCATCTCAAGCCTTACAAAGCTAAAGATGGACCACTGAAGATCAACATTACTTGTTTCACTTCCCTCTCCTTCCACCTCTGATCCGCAGCAGCGAATAAACAGTTTGGTGCTGTGCAACGTTTTTATCCTTACAAAGCATTTAACATGATCAGATCCGGTCTAATGATACCCCTTTGGCACTACAGTAAGTCACAGTAAAACTCCACAAAAGTTCACAGTAGACAGGAAAGACTTCAAGAGCTCTGCCAGTGCAGGGAAAGAACAGTAATGGCAATTCCTGGACACAAGTAATATTTTCTTCAGCAGAGATGAGATATAATTATAACTAAGTTATCTGCAGTGTTACTGTTCCTGCTTGTTATACAGCACATATAGGTTTTTAGATACTTTCCTATATCATGTGTAAACAACTGTGTACACACAGCTCCTCTACACATCGAGCAAAGAGGGGAAAGGAACTGCTTGGCGCCCTTTTAGCACCAAGAAGAATCTACACAGAAAAATAATACAACACAGCCCTGAGCACAGTCTACTAACAGATGACCTATGGCCTTCAGGAAAAGTCTCAGAACAGTCAAGGGAGTTATTGAATTCTAGACCGACTCAAAGACACTATTTGCACAGACACAATGCTGTGAAGATTTAGTAGTTTTGAGACCCTTAGTGTTTTAGGATAATTGGTATAAAAGTACTAAATTGATCTTAATATTGCCTAGTGTCTTGAACATAGAGGAACGTAGTCCATAAAGCAGAATTTGGAACAGACTCATTGGACCCAAACATCCTAAACACCACCACATAACACACCCATATGGCCACTGCCAGCCTCACCACCAGTACTTCTACAGAAACTTTTAATGAGATTGTTTTAACTTATTTGGGTGAAGAAGGGCAAACTTCAGTAAGATCTCAATGCCCTATCATATTAAAACCACCAAAAATTAAAGGAGTCCATACTTACTGTCATCCTCCTATTCATAAGGGCCATCACAGAAAATCAGCTATAAAGACAAAGATTTAACAAGATAGAACACAAGCTTGATGTAACTCTTAAAACTGCTGTAACACAGACTCAGTCCAAAACACTATCGTATTTCAAGTGGCAGCTGTGCATTAAGTACTCCCATTATATGCAGAGCCACAGTTTCCCCCTCCCCTTTTCATTTTGACTATGCTTCAAATCCTTTCTCAAGACTCACTTCTTTTATCTTGCCTTTCCAAAACGGATCTCGAGTCAGCAATCCACAAGGTCTTGCCTTATTTTACTCTTTCTATCAACTTCAAGAGTAAGGTATTAAAGCAAGCGTGCTTTATGTACATTTATTTTCACAACTTGCTGCAGCCTTCACCCTTCCAGTACTTCCACTCTGTGATCTCGTTTGCTATAACACGACCAATGTTCTTAGTCCCACTTGAGAATACCGTAGTTCAGTATCTATTTCAACAGAAGTAACAAAGACTTTTGAAAGAAAGAACTTCAATGCAATCCCCATTTATCTCCCAAAAGCCACATGGATAAATACATTACAGAACTCCAAAATTTGTTTCCTAGGAAGGGAAGCTCCTGCGTTCAATACTCTTGTCAGTTTAAAGGTTTACAGTTTAAAGGTTTTGTTTGCCTTTAAGAGAGGAAAAAGCTGATTCAGTTGTAAAATGAAGCCAATAATACACACTCCTGTCTTTAAAAATTCCCTCTCTTATTTTGACGAAAAGAGAGCAAGGCATAAGACTGGCTGTTGAAAGCCCTGGAACAGCACGAGACAAGCAGCGCTGCCATGACACAAAGAAATGCTTCCCCTTCTGCTAAGGCTGAACAAGGGGGGGCTCGTACCCTATGACACAACGGAACTTTCACTTCATTTAAATCCCCACCTGAGGATTAACCGTCTGTGCTGCACACCATCTTCGTCTAAAGGTGCCTGATCTCGTAAAGAAACCCACCTGGTGATTTATTAATTTTGTGTGGGTAACAAATTTACAGCAACAAGGAAACGAGATCTGGAGTACTAAAGCTCAATTTCTTATAAAAATGAAATATTGACGCAAACTCTAGGCAGAAGCTGGAACAGAGGCGTATTTGATGTTTTATCCACTCCTCCTTTTGACTCCATTCCTTCACTAAGTTTTACACGGGCTCTGACTATGTTATTTTTGTTTCCATCCACAACCCGAGACACACAACTAATAAATTCAATCTAATATTCACAAAGTGTTCAAGAAGAGACAAAGTCAGAATATACTCACAAGAGACACACATGACATATTCTTCCCCCCCCCACATTTCTCTTATTAACTTCAATCCTTAAACTGTACCATCAAAATACATGGCCAAAATAAAAAGAATATTACTCACTTCCAGAAAAGGATTGATTTTTCCTGATAACCATTGATTAATTAAAATGTCCAAAACAATTTATGTACATATGCACTAAAGTATATAATAACAATGCTACCCTCCTCCTTGGACAAGATTCTTCTCTGCCAACCAAAATCATGCAATTTACATAGGCAATACTAAACATAAATTTGAAATTATTAGATTATCCTGATAGTGAACAGGACAGTATCTAGTCTGACAAGGTGCTTTTATAACTGATTAAACAGAATTCAATAGAAACGATGAGTACGAGACTACCCCTTGCCTGCACACCACATCGGCGTTTTTTTAAATGACTTCTAGTTCCCCAGACCGTAGCAAATGGCTTAAAGAGTTTATACATACTGCACAAACGTATACTTTTAGCTCCACCTTTTAGTTTAGAGGCTCCCTGAGAGCCCAGATGTAGCACTAAAACATTAATTTCAGCAGCTTCTGCCTCTAAAGTTTAACATAGTGTTTAAAAAGCTACCTGATCAATGAGTTTATTCTTTCATAAGGAGTATCTCAAATGCAGGGCGCGTCATTAATGCCATTTTCCAGCAGAGGCTGTACTGAGTACAGAAAGGCATACAGACCATATTTTAATTTGTCTCCACACATTTTCACTAAAGATTACTTAATTCTGTTTCCCAAGCTCAGTAGTGACTTACTCCTTCCGTGATAAAATGCTGAGAAATATTTTGACTTGCTTTAAAACAGATTGAGTTACAATTAAGAGGAAGCCTACTGGTGCTGCATCAAAATACAAGCTATCGTATTAAAGAGTGAAAGACAGACATAAAAAGGAAGTATAGATCCACCAGAAGTTCCTATTAAAAGCAAAGCTCAGTTTATTAAGAATAATAAGATATAGTCATTAATTAAAGGGCAATACCAAAAGGAATAAGAAAAGTCATTCTCCAAGGCGACTTTATTGATTTGCTTGCACAGTTTAGAAGTCTTGCATGAAATTTGTAAGTATACAAGAAAATGGCAACTAAGTTAATTGTTCTAATATCAGCAACCAGTTTCTAATTCTGTTTTTCAAGCCGTATCTAGGTGACATCTGCATCTGTAGAAGAGCATGACAGTTTCATTTACGGGAAGGATCTTCTCTCCGTGACCTTTACAGCCATCACTGAGAACAGCGTTCCACAAAGAAAATACAAGATGCTTCGCCTGCAACAGATTTACATCAAAGCTGCACAGTCTCAGGCAACAAGATAACGGAGAGGATGTGCTTACAAGAGCTTCAAGAAAGCCATCAGTTGCTGGGGTTACTGTCAACTACCTTTTGACTATCAGTCTAAGCCTGAAAATAATAACCTCACACTCTTTACCTGTTAGCATCACTAAAATCAGTGCTGGATAGGACTCGAGAGGTCACCTTGTCAATCTGCCACTCCTGAGGTAGGAACAAACAGCATTTCCTTTCTGACAGATGTCTAATTTGTTCTTAAAGACCATCAGTGACAAGAGTCCCCTCCCTAATCTATTCCAAAGGTTTGTTATTCTTAGCATTAGAAGTCTTCCTCCCCAAATAAGTAACCCAAGTCTTCAGTCCAACTATTTAAATCAACTATTTCTTAGTTTAGCCCCCCTAAGCCTTTATCTTCTGCCTCCTTGTAGCAGCCTAATGCACGTGAATAACTTAAGACTATAAGGAGAGAAAAAGTTAACATCTTAATTTGCTTAATTCTTGTGTGTCATATTCTTCAGGCATCTGATCTCCTGCTGAAAGCATCCAAAAGAGAGGAAAACCCTTTCTCGATGTGCCCAAAACTGAACACAGCATTTAGACTAAATCCTACCTGGACCAAATTCAGTAGAATGATTACTCCCCTCGCTACACCACAGTAGAGCATTTCTTTTTCTGCATCAGCAGAACCAGGTTAATCCCAAACTGCACACCAATCAATCAATAACCTGCTTACTCAGCTCTTGTACAACTTGAAAAGTATGTTTTGGGCAGACATTTGAACACCAAAATTCAGAAGGCACTAAATACACAGTAGGAAGAGGCTGTGGAGTTGTGAGCCACCAGAACAAGTACAGAAAAACAGCCAGCTTTGTGATTTATACAAACTAAAATGAAAATGACAAGATAATTAATAAACCAACTGGAATCTAGAAGCCTCTAGGATATAGTGCTTAAGCCTGAAATAGATAATGAGAGCTGATAAAAATTCAGAATTACTTCTTCAGCCATTAATTAACCACATTCCCATAATAGTGCTGTTAACACAAGAGCAGGAACAGAAACTGTAATTTGTAACATTTGCAAAGAGCTTCACTGCAAGGAAGAGACCCTTACACCTCAGCAGCGTGGAAAGGTTTCCTGCGTGAAGGCTGGCAATAGAGAACTAGTTAAAAATGTAACAAAATGGTCTTCAATACCATTAAAAATGGAAATTAAGATATTAAAATTCTCCACCTAGTGGAGACATGCATTTTTATAAACATATTATTGACCAGCTTTTGTTCCTACTCATTAAATGAAATGCAAGTGCGTTTTATTTAGTAAATGCAAATGTAGTTCCGAGTGAGACATTGCGAAAGGTTAACAGGTACACTGACAGACGTGAATTAATTGCAATGGCCATGCCAAGGTTCATTCCAAGCAGAAAGATGGCACCTTAAATGAACAACCTGGATCTGACACCATGGTTTCTACTTTTCCTCGTGAGGGCTACCTCAAACCCCGCTACAGAAAGCACTTCAGAGTTGCCACGTGTTCATATGCCAGTGGATGGAGCCTGAGCAAAGCACTGTCCTTATGTTAAAGGGGAATGAACAACAGCACAGCAGCTAAATTAGTTTATCCAACATCAAAAGGAAAAAGAAAAAAAAAAGCTCCACAGAAGAGGTAGAACTAAAATTCTTGCTTCCTGACTTATCAACATATCAATGTTTTCCTATCTCTTTCCACCACTGGTTAACAAAAACAGTGGTTTCAGGCACGAGGGGTCCGAGGCATTGGCAAAAATACAAGAATACCTCCCATCAAGTTCTGGAACTTGCTGGGAGAAAGGGTGAAGAAACAGCAGTAAGAACTTAAAGCAGCGCGGAGGTTAACTCTTTATAAAGAGTAAGTTCAAGCACCTGAACTATGAATGTTTCTGTTACACGTTACTTCTGTGTGCTACCGCCTAGACAGTAAAACCAATTATGAAGAAGTAACTCTGCCTTTAAACAGCTTCCACTACAGAAGAGCATCAGTAAAGGCACAAAGGGGATGAAGGAGATGACTGCTAAAACCTGAGGTATGAGCAGACATAGAAGAACCACAAGAGCATGCAGCCACCAGCAAAAGGAATTTGTGCTTGAAGAAGAGTGTATTAGAAATAGCAGAGGGAAAAAAAGTTGGGAAACGGCTTGGTTAATTAACCAAAAATAAAAAGGAACTGAACTCTCTTAAATACTAACTTTATTTTTAATTCCAACATTCTAAACCAGAACATGGACAATTTTCCCCTCAAAGGACAGGAAGACTACGACTGTCTAGTCCAAAAAAGGAAATAAAGAACTGATACCTATGCAAAAATAAGAAAACAGCAGCAGAATTTATGTTTATACACTATCTTTCATAGAAAAAGGATTTTAAAGATTGCCTAAAATCAGTAAAAGGAAATTCTCTTTTAAAGATCACAGAATTCCTGAATCTCAATGCTACAGAGTATTACTGAGGAGAAAACTGCCTCAGCATTGGCACTGAACATAAAACCTACAACAGACAGGATGAAACAGTATTGACTGATATAAATCCCCATCACCGGGTGTAATTCAGACATTGGGATTTATAAGTCTTACTGGTATCTTCAGCAGCAGTAATCTTGAAGGCAATGCTAGGAAATTATCAAATGTAGATGGACACAAGACTATACTGTCTATTGAACATCCCATGGATTGTATTAGTAAACATTCCTTGCAGCGTTAAGAAAGCCCTGGGAAAAAGCTAGGTACCTGCTTGAAGTGGTGCATCCCTATCTGCAAAATACATCATTTAGCTCATTTTGAGCTTCTGCTAAACTAGACTTCTGCTACCCCCTTGCAACTGAATCATTTGCTATCCCAGCAGCAAGAAAACAGGAAAAAGTAGTAGCTCCTCCTTCCCATATTTAAAAAAAATAAGTAGTCAGCTGCTGCTTCAAATCCTTCCCAGGAACTTTTAATGGGACTGAAGAAAAAATTGTCTCTGCCTTCCAAGGATACTTTATAGCCTCAGATGGTCTGCCCCCTCTCCCCTCCCCCAAACTGAAATAAAACAAAAGCAGGAATTGCACATTTTCATGTGTGGGTAAACAATGAAAAACCCCAAGCATGGCAGCAGGAAGCAGGAGCAGTTCACAGCCAGCGGAGCCCTCTGACCTCTTTCTTACTGTCCCCAACAATGAGAACAGCTTCAGCTCTGCCACTACAACCCCTGCAAAGGCAGGGAGAAGTGCATCATTTTAGGACTCTTGACATATACGCTGTCTAAATGCTTCTAAATTTATTGTTCATCAACATACCCAGAATGATAACAGTCACAAAGAATATGTCATCTCCCATTCCCGTCTCCAGGACAACTGATGCACAGGTTTTGCTTATACAGTTTTGGTCAAAAGGAAGGACATCAGTCCACAGTCTTAAAATGAGTTACATTACAGTTCTATGGGCAGGGAAAGAGTCAAGATTAATCTTTAGGATTAAGCTCTAAACTGACCTATATTGTACTGTACGAGGTTGGAACCCCACAGCAAAACGAAACCTAATTGAGTGCTTGTCAGTTCCCGTTCCCAGGGAAAAAAAAAAAAAAAAAAGAGAGAAAGAAAGGAAGAAGTAATACTTCAGTGCAATAGGAAACTAACAAAGACTACTTAAAACTTTTTCTACATGCCCCTTCTGCTCTGAACACAACAAAAAAAAGGGCAGAGGAACAATGCAGACAGTTAGAGGGTGGGGAAAAAAAAGTCTTGAAGTCATAAGGGACAAAGGAAATCCAATACAGGAGAGTTTTACCAGTTCAGCCATGGACTGCTGCAGAGCTGAAGAAAATTTAGATGTACCCACAATTAACAATGATGCAAGCGAATCATCAGATGTTCTCTAGCAAAGCCTGTTGCCTTCAATTTTTCTTATTTACCCCTTCCATCCCAATTTTTACTTGACAGAAATTGCATTCAAACCTTATAAACCAGATTTCAGAAGCTGTTCTCCAATTTCTTCTTAATCTCCAGATTTCAAGTACTGTCAGAGCCAGAGAGTGTTCAGCTTCCATGGTTCTCCTGCCATCTCTGAAACTATTTCTTCCAGATACACAATCCCCTGTGTCAACCCCCTCCAACAACACATCTCCCTGACGTAGCTTTCCAAACATACCCTTCCAAGTTTTGGTAGTTCACACACCTTCCAGTACAACACACCTGGGTAATCCCAAGCGTCTCTCTTGTGTCTGCTTTAATACAATTAGAGAAAATCAGATCAAGCCATCTGAAATTTTTTGTGCTTTTGGTTGGTTGGTTGCTTTATTTTTTTTTATGCAGTTGGGGATTTTTTTAATCATTTTCTATTCATGAAGAACTAACACTCAAACTCCTACTTTAGGAAGTTTACGTGGTAGAAAGAACACAAAGTTACAAAAGAATGGGGTAGGAAAAATAAAAATTTAAGCCTATAACACAAAACCTGCAGGTTTTTAAGGTGTTCAGTCCCTAAATAGCCACTTTCTTCAACAGTTTATCTGACTATTGATCAACCACTGCCTGAATATGGAGAGCAGGTAATGAAAAATGAGAGCTTTTACAAAGATCTACTTGATCATCTCCACAGAAGTTCTTCCTCTCCCACACTAAAAAGGGTATTTAAAATTAGGTCTATCTGGGTATCACGTTTTCCATTTAATTTCCCATTCTTTCAACTTCATGTCTTTCCAACAGACACAATAAACTACATTTATTGAACCCTGTAGCAGAACACACTAGACTTCAGAGGTTCCTAAGTGGCAGTCATATACAAATCAAGAGACTCACTTGAAACTGCTAACAATTTACAAACTCTAATCTTGCATTAATCTGCATTAAGTTCTAGGGTTTTTTCAAACACACACACAAAAAAACCACAACAGCTTTTAGTACAAAAGAACTATCCCATAGAAGTTACCATTCAGGGAGACAAGAGTCGCCATAGTTCAGGTGCTAAATAAGTACATTGAAAATTAGTTATAGAGTGTTCCTAAATCATTTCTGCTGTCATTCCATACAAGAGCTCAAAGTGACAGAGTAAGGACTTGTTTGTTGCAGTTTTTAAAATGCTGACCTCTAATTAAAACTTTTTGCAAGAAATTAGGTCAATATGTGCACGTTTTCATGTTACTCAGCAATGGTACTTGAAACTTTAGAACTACACTAACATGAGATGAGAAGAAAAACAGATTTCATCCGGAAACCACATCTGATGGAGCTAAATATCAGTCACAGACTTGAATTTTCATTGACAGCTGTCCGAAATGGGGGACTCACAAGCTCACTGGTAAGAAGTAAATAAAACCCAAGTTTTCACTGCTAGCATCCCAGAGTGGTAGTTGTAACACAGGAAAAAAGATCTGGAGCATGAATTCTAGCATGAGAATGTCCTTTTTAAATACCTTCTACCGATTTACTGAACTTTGTCCAGAATGTGAGAATACGGAGGCACTTTATGCAATAATCTACATCAAATGTAAAGCTACAGATGTTCAGTTTAAGACAAAAAATTATGTAAGACTAAAAACATACAGGATTTGAATAGACAGATTTCACAGCAAAATTACAACCCACTCATAGTTACCAATATTATGCAAAACATGACTATTGTTTAAACACCAATGCAGGTGGCTGTCAAAAACCTGTAGGTGCACACATATACATATATTAAAGAACAACCAGCAACACAACGTACTACTATACTTTGTACTACTCAAAACTACACTTTGAGAACACAGAAAGTTCTCTGTCGTAGTGTAAAAGACTTTTCTGCAAATCCTAAGAGATATGAAAGGAATGGGAATAGCCTGTATTGTTATTATGAATGTTACATCATATGAAATACAAGACTGCCACACATGGCAATGCCTACCAGGGGAAGAAAAACAAATGGCAAGAAATAAAAACTCACCACATTTATATATACATTTAAAAATATAAAATAATCTCCTAAACTGTCAAAGCCACCTGGTTTACTACTTAATCTCCAAAAACCACTCCCGCTTTTCTCTCCTCCTATCACCCCCCTAAATATCTATTAGCTTGGTGGAATTTACAAAACCAAGATTTCTCCCCATTCAACTACTAAACACCATGTGGTAAACCATTATATTTTTTAAAAAGTGCCTTTTCAACAACATGTAACATACTTCGAAGCAAAGTTGCATCACTAGATATCTAGAAGCTAAAACCATTTTTAAAGCTATTTCAGCAAATTACACATCCAAGACACAAGAGTGCCATTCTAAGAATAGTCAGTTCTGGATTAAGTACTCCAATACACTACTAGTTGATTGATTGCTGTCATCTACACATGCTTAGTACTTTTAATAACACCTAAGGCTGAGAAAAGCGTAGAGCTTTTGACAAGTAAGTACTATGCCATCTTCCTTTTACACGTACATTTTAACCTTCCTGCAAAATTAAAGGTCAACCAACACAAACGTCAGCCCAAGCCATGTTCTACAAAAACTGGATTTAAGACATAATAGCACAAAAGACAAATTAATTTCAGAACTGTTTTTGTCTTGTTGAATAGCCTGTAGAGTTTAGAGTCCTGTGAGAGAAAATGTTTCCCAGCAACTAGTGTCTCCTCCCTCTTTTGTTTTTTTGGCCTTTTTTTTGTTTTGGTTTGGTTTTGTTTGTTGACAATACCCCAGATTTTAGGTCTGTTAAATTTATTGCATGGGCTCCGATCTCACTGGTACACATAACACATTCTTTACAAAATCTTAGCCATAAACCTTGGTTGAAGAAATCCAAAGGCTGTGACCCCCATCTGCAAATCACACCACACAGGCAAAGGTGTTCCAACAAAGATACGACGTAGGATAACAGCCTGATTTCAAAGGTAACAAAAAAGGAGACAGGTGGAGAAAGGAAGTGGGGGAATTTTGGACATGCACAACATCAGTAAGATAACAAGCTGTTCCAAATAACTATTTAACATTTAATATTTTCTGGCTCCAATCCAGTTATGCTCTTGACCTTACCCAGGTTTAATAGAATCAGAGATGACAAAGGCCGATTAGCTTTGAGGAATGTGGGACTTTTCCAATTAACACACGGAAAAAAAAAAGATATTAAACAACCAAAGGCCAAAAGAGTCTGAATTTTTAAGGGGCACTGCAATACCACTTCACTTTTAAGCTAACGTTTACATTAAATACTTCAATATGAATCCCCAAGAGTTTCTCCTTTCAAGTGAACTTTTTGTTCAACACATTTACTACAGCACTGCTATTATCCTAGTCAAACTGCCAAAAACTGAGCCGCAGGCTGACACTGCAAGAGTCCAACATTGGTGCTAGGGCCTACAGGATACACTCTGCTTTCAGAGCACTTAAATAAGACTGACTGCAAGTCAACTAACACACAGAAACAATACAGTGAACAGTCTTTCAGCCAGGGGAAGGAAAAAAAAAAAAAAGAGAAATCAAAGAGAAAGGCTGCCCCTTATTCCAAAAAAGCATCATCTGAGTAAAGGAGGTTTGGAAAGAGAATGGATGTGAAAATTGGCAATATACAGCACATGCTTCAAAATTAGTCCCAGGGATTTCAGGAGAAAGATACTCCGTTACAGCTGCAGAAGTACAATCCTCACTGTACTCCAAAATCAGGTTTACAACCGGAAAAAAAAATCAAGTTTCTTCAAGAAAGCCAAAGGCTCCTCTATTTAATCCAACTTCAATGGCACGAGCTGGGTCGATCCAAAGCCACGCTGAGGAGCACTCGCTCCCCCTTCCCCGCTACAGATTTAGGAAGGTATCCCCGGGTGAAACCGTGTATGCGACCCAAAGGCTGCCCAAGCTTCTCTTCGGATCACACCACCCTGCTCACCAGCAGCAGCAGAAGAAAC
>VYZM01003130.1:0-56650 GCA_013398915.1 Dromas ardeola | reverse complement strand
GAGAAGCGGCGGAGCCGTCCCGTCAGCGCCGGCTGGCCGAGGCCGCCCCGCTCTCGCTGCCCCTCCGCGGCCAGCCGCCTGCCTGCCTGCCCGCCCGCCCCGGCCACCCCAGGCCGCTCCCCCGCCCTCCCGGCGCGCTGCACCATGGGATGCGCGGCTGCCCTCTCCCTCCTTCCCTCCCCGCCCGCTCCGCTCCCCACACTAACATGGCTGCGGGGGATGGAGAGGGGGGTCAGCCCGACCGGGGAGGGCGGCGGAGGGGGGGGATCCGCCCCGCCTGCGCAGGCGCGGGCTGCGGGCCTCAGGTGGCGCGAGCCCCGGAGTCCTGTCAGCGGCGATGGCGGCGGGGCGCGTCCCGTCCCTTCGCCGGCCTTCAGGGGCTCTTCCCGCCCGCCTTCCCCGGGTGGCTCGGGAAGAGGGGAGGTTGCACCCCTCTTCCTCCCTCCGCCGTCCAGAAGCGCCTCTCCAGGTCGCGCCCTCCCTGTCTTCCTCCTTCATCCCTGGCCAGGCGGCCCAGCTGCCCGGCGCCTCACACAGACTGGTGCTGTGACCTTTACTGGGACCCCGGTGTCCCCTTCTGGGGGACAGCGAAGACACGGGCAGCTCTTCCCCTGAGGAGATGGGGCCTTGCTTTATTTCCACGGTGGCACAGTTCTTCTCGTGTTTCCACACTGGGATATTCTCTTTCAAAGGAATCCTTGCATATGTACTTGTATGTGACCACAGTGTTTGCGTGCCTTACAGTCGTTGAGTGTATTTAATAACCTAAGCCTGAAACAGTCATTTAAAAAGTCCCTATTAATCCAACGCTTACCTCTAACGGCAGTTGAACTCGGATTTTGCTCTTCTGCATGCTCCAGGCAGCCTGAGCACCAGCAGATCCCAAACTTCCACCTCTGGAAGTGGCAGGGGAGTCTGGAAACGGGAGGTAGGATGCATTTCACTTTGGTATTTCACTTATCTGCAGCTGAGCCAGCTGGCTGGGCTGCCTTAGAGTCCACGGAGAACTAGTCAATATAGTCGATGCTGTTGGGATGTGACTCATCAAACATGGGTAGCTTACGTTACGGTGTGACAGGTCACGCTCTTAAACTTCCCTGTGCTTATTAGTTTTCCAGGCACTGTCAGGAAACCCAAGGGAGACGTGCTGAGCAAGTAGGCACCTACATCGTAAATACAGTTTTTCAGGTGAATCCCACCTAAAATGTCCCAAGCCCCTCCAGGAGCCAATCCATCAGGTAAGCTCTGAACATGATACAAATGCATTGCGCACCATATAAAAGTTCTAGAAACTCTATTTTAAGCAGCAGTACACCATTCCTAACTGTCTTTTATAGAATTGCTCAGCCATTATAGTAGCTACAAACAAAATGGGAGACTTTGTGACTCCCTTAACCCAAGAGATTCCAACCTGAATCTGTCTTTCTCCTGGGAGAGTCCTTTAACCAGCAGGCTGTAGGCGAGACAGGACGGCAAACACGCTCTATCCTTTCTACTGAAGCTGGGCCACTCTGCAGAAATGAAGGAAGGAAGGAAGGAAGAATGATTTCAGTTATTTTATAATTATTGGTCTTGGGATCACTATTGATGCTCTTGCCAGAAAAGGTAGAAATGCGCTAATTAAAATTACTGATGACAGAAAGTTGGGAGACATCAATAAAGAGGATGTTCACAGTAACACACAGGAAAAATTCGATGCTCTTAAGGACTGGGATGGTAAAAATGGAAGGAAATGCATGAGTAAAATAGGAGCATATTTTCTGATTAATACACAGGGAAGGGGTGGTATAAATACTGGAAAGGGAAAATGAAAGGGAAAATGGAGCTTCATAAATTTTTATGATATGGTTGTTAGCAATAGCAGGGAATTGCACTAAATGACCCTTCAGGCATTTGATCCCAGTTAGTAATCATTTCTCCTTTGTCTCAGCCTTCGTCCAAAGATGTTAAAGTGCTCTAGCCTCTGAGCAAACTTGTGAAGAAGATAGTTATCCCCGTTTTTTTTACACTGGAAAGCTGAGACAGTGTTTGAGTTGCCAAATTCACACATTATTCACTGGATGAACAGGCCTAAAAGGAAATAGCTCCTCTCCAGCGCTATATCCTATGCATACATGATAGCAGCTATACCTACTTCCTGTCACGCATAGTATATCCTATTGATTTTATATACAGATTTAGTAAACATTCGTTGTTTCAATATCTTTTCAAATGTCCTTGCTCTAATAAATGATTACTGTTCCTGTGTTTTTGTAACTTTATCCTCTGGGCAACATCAACGTACCCATTCTCTCCATTTTACAGGTGGAAAAAACTATTAAGAGATATGCGGGTGATTGATGGAGGAGACAGAGTGAAGCCAGAGCAATGGTAGAACTGTGAATCTGATTCTTGTATTTCTGCTCAATCTTTTCATATGGAAAAGAAGTATGCTGTCTGGAGTCCTTGGGAGCTTTCCCATTGGTTTTAATGGGATGAAGGCAAGCCTAAAATAATATATCAAATTGATGGTTTGTAGCAATTCCTGAAAAGCCTCGGTTTCGGGTCCTGGTGAGATTATTTTTTTTGGTTGGTTTCTTGTTGCTTTCTTTCATCATCAAAATGCTTGTGAAAACAGAAGCCTTCAGCAACGTACTGATTTTGATAAAGCACTACTGGGAAATCTTTCTCACATTACAGCATGCAGTTTTTAGTCAAATATAAAGGAATTCCATAAAAGCTGTTGATTCAGGCGCTCAGCTGGGGGAGGGGAGCTGTGGTGGTGTCTAATGAAAAGTTACATGATTATCCAAAATGATAGTTTCAGTGGAAACTTATGAGACATGGCTAGGATAATGGTCATGGCTTCTCTATGGACAGCAAGGCATCTAGATTCAAATCTCCGCCGTGTTTTTTTCCCCTCCAACTTCAGGGCCTCATCCAAACTAATTGCCTATGAGAAAGGCACTTCCAGAAGCTCATCCATCCTACCTGCCGAGAATACGACGAGTCGCTCTCTGATCACCCTTATTTTTCTCAATTGACTTCGCGAGAGCCTAGGTAATTAGCGTAAATCTTTACAGAGCTAAACTTTTATAAGTTGTGACTTGCACCTTTGTCTTCTAAGATTCTTGTTTTCCTCTGATTCTTGAGAACTTGCACAGAAAAGTAAAATCATTTTCTCGCCCACTCTGTCTACACAGAGGTTGTTGTTAGGTGGAAAAAAGACTATCCCCTATAATTTATTGCAGAATGATTAATATTGAGGTAAGACATTCCGTTTAATACTAATGATATTATTTGTCCAGTCCATGCCATTATCTCATTTAATTTACAGTGGTTATTAAACCTGTGCTGCATTGGTATAAACAAAAAAGGTAGGAAACTCCATTATAGTGTAGCATGTATTGTCTTTCCTTTTATTAAGTGATGGAGCTGGGGCTAATGGTTGCAAAGAGAACTAGTTCTTTCCGGTGTTTTGGAGCCCAGCTGCAGTCAGGCATTTTCAGCTTTTTCTGCAGGCTGGTAAATATTCATTAAAACAACCAGAGTGATCAGGCTGATGAGAGACAGGTAGCTCTGAACTTCAGGGCTGTTTCAAGCTGTGACAATGAAATGCGGGGGAATTTGGAAAAAAAAAAGGGAAAATGGCAAGATGTTAAATATTTCACAAAATACACAGTAACATGCTTCATCGTAAGAGGAATTTATTTTTTTTTTAATCATTTAAATCAACCCCAGATGAAGAAGTCTCCAACTGCATACGTAAGGAGTCTACATGGTACTCTGACACCGGTGAAGGAAAAGTGTATAGTAAATTCCTATCTTATAAGTAGGTAGAAATAAAATGACAATGCCCATCTTGTCAGAGTTACAATCTGCTGCAAACCTGATGCTGCAAGTTTTTCTCACGTGGGAGTTTTCGTATTTAATCAGTAGGGTCAGCGGCGTGCGTTACCTTGAGGGATCAGGTCCTACGTTGAACAATGAATAACACCAAACAGATGGAGGATGAGCGTTACAGCAATTAGGGGCACAGTGGTGTGTGCAGCCTCATGGTTGGAAGGTAGAGGCTTGGACAATTAAAGGCACCAAAATGTTAATAATGTTAATATGCACGTCTCTGCTTCTCTCTGGATTTAAAAAAAAAAAAAAAAAAAGGCAATCCATTATATTGGCATTTCTGGGCAGCGTATAGAGTAGAAGCTGAATGGAAAGTCGCCGGTGGAGGTTTTTCTAATTTATTTAAAAAACAAAACACAAAGCAATTCTTAAGAAAAGCTTCAAGGGAAATCGGCAAAATTGCACGGGATCAGGAAGGAAATTTCAGGTGGAAAATTTGGTGGGGAAAAAACTAATTAGCAGCTGGGGGACCCACTTGATGTGTTGCTGTTATTAACTAAAACCTCCAAAGCAAATGTTAATGTGTTAATTAGAAGCAGCGTAATAACTTCCTAGATTTCCCAGTGGGAAACAAAAAAAAAAACAAAACAAAACAAAAACAAGACAATTTTTTTTCTGGATATAACTGGCTAAAAACAAGCATGGCAGCAAGGGAACCCTCCCAGTACTGCTGCTTCGTTTTCTGGTGTATGTTTGCAGCGTTGCTACCCGAACAGTAACGCAGACCACCTTACCTGGCCTTCCAGCAGGGTGACTAGGTGGAAGCATGAGATCAATAAGTTTATTTATCTTTCTAGAAAATGAAACGAAATCTCTGTCCTGAGTGGTAGCTTTGATTTCTAGAAAGAAAGGAAAGGTCCCCCGTCAGCTTAGTTAGACTGGTTCCAAGGAAGAAATGGAAATTAGAGGAGAGATTCATTCTCCATCCAGTCGGTACAAAAACACAAAAGAGCCAGGAGACTCTCAGATGGAGCCCTAGTGCGATGGCATGGCAAGTAAAATTCATGATCTATCCTGAAGGGCTGTACTTCCCATTAGAGATTCTTTTCTTCTCATTTTGTTTTGGCTTCCATGATAGAAATCAACCTTTTTTTTTCTTTTCTTTTTTTTTCCCTTTTTGCCAACCAAATCTCAGTCAAACTCACAGCTGAGACCAATCAAACCATGTATTTTAAAATTGCATTCTGTTGAGACCATGCAGCATAAAGTGATGGAGTTCCTATAGACATTTAGAAACACTTGAATTCTTTGACCTATCTTCTGCAGTTTTCTACCATTTTGATGCCTCGAGCTGTGCTGCACACTTTTCTCAGCAAGGCTCAAGAGAGGAGGAGGGGATCCAGGAGTGTGTGCTCTTGGTGGCTTCTGGGGCAGCCAGGGTTGGTGCTTACATTCCAGGAGCGAAGTTGGTGGCTTTCCTCATAAAGATATAGACTTTCATCTCTTCCAGTTCTGAGCCAGCTTGCAATCCTTATATTTTCATTTAGTCAAACTGGTATTGAAAAAACTCCTTTTTTTTTTATTTTTATTTTTATTTTGTCCTTACGCAGTTCTGGTTCTTTGTCACTAATCAGATCAAGTCAGCTTCTTGCAGGCAGTGTGACAGTAGTGTCATCACTCTGTTCTCTGTCAAATCCCTCCCCAAATCCCTTCAGCTGCTTTGGTAAGCTTACACTTTTTCCATAGAGCCTCTTGATGTGTAAAATGTATGCGATGTTTTGATCAAAGGAGTTCTTGTACTTAATGCAAATTTCAGCACACTTATGGCAGGCAGATGTGTATGTATAGATCTAATCCTCCTGATCTCCACAGGGTGACACTGGGCCCATGGGACATCTGTCCAGCCAGCAAGGAGGACAGGGATGATTCGTGGGAAATATTTTTAAGTCTTTATTTTATTTTAAGAGTGTGTTAAGCCCATTTATGTTAAGGTTAACTGATGTTCTGAGCACCTATCCTCTGGAAGGTTCAAATGACCATATTTGGAAAAACTTGTCTTTTTTTCTTTCACATTTTCTTCGACATCGAGCAAATGGCAAAGAAAATCTCCTGTCTGCAATCCTTTTGGCCACTTTAAATGGCATTTTAGATGACAGAATAATTTTCTGTAGATTTCTTTTCAAACACAGAACCAAATACATTAAGTAGGGAGACTATTTTCTGTGGGTATTTATGGTCATTGCTGACCAATCTCATAGTCAGTGAATAAATTTGAATGTATGCGAATATTGATTCTTCTAATGTTTTATTTCCCAATCTGTTTATTCAACTGTAGTATCTACAAATTTGTTATCAACCTAATTTTACTTCTAGGTAGAAGGAGTTCTGACGAGACAATGTGACCAGTCATCTTGGAATCTCTGTCCCAGAATCATGAAGACTTTGATACGACTTTGGTTTGGATTTTAGGGGTCGGATACAGGACTAGTACTTGTTCCATACGCCTTCCCTCTGAGTTTTAGGGTTCTCCTCATCCTCCCTGAAGTTGCTGCCCTGGAAATTTACTGTTTCTCTCCTTTCTAACACAAGAGTGGGGGATAGGGGCTCCAGTCGCTCCATCAGACCAGGCATCATTGGCTTTGAGAGCTGTGTTGCACTGTGGGACATGGTGAAGAGGACACGTTCTACAACTTACTTCTGGGGTGGGGTGAATCTTCCTATCCTGTATCCTGTTTCAGAGGCAATCCCCTTGCATTACATTTTCCTCTTGTTAAAAAGAGTTATTTTTAAGTTATGGGCAAGATATTGCTGACCTGTATGAATTCATTTTACGATGGCTGCATAGAGAGTCCCTGCTGTCTACATGAAGTCATTACTTGGGAACCACTGAATGAGTGACCTCATCAATTTAAGTCAGCCAGGAGGTAGGAAGCTTCTGTCATTCCTCTAATTTGTTCATCCTGTGCTGCCTTGAAAGCTGGAATAAAAATGGAATAAAAGAGGATTGTAATTTTCTTGAGCTCAGGTCCTTTCTCTTCAGTTGCCTAATTAAAAATTGATCATTTATTCTCTTCTAGGATTCTGCAGGGAAAGGATACTGCTCTTGCACAAAGTTTTTGAAGAGAACCTCTATAATGGATAAAATATGGAGCTAATTATCATAGCAGATATGTTCAGAAGATAGTGATGCACTGGAAAATACTTTCTTTGCAGGATTGTTGAATTTGTGGATATCCTGTTCTTTATCCCTTCAGTTCACTGACATTCACTGGCGTGTAGGTATTTGCAGTATAGAAAAAGAGAGATTTTCTGTATTGTCTTCTTTTCTGTGTTACACACACAGTTCTGCCTGCTAGTTTGCTCAGTACGGGCATAACAACTTTGCATCTTTTGGAGGTGTTCTGTGAAGTGCCTTTGTATCTGACTATCTCAGTACCACACTTGAGTTTATTTACTTTGTAGGAAGAATATTGCATACAAAAAAAGTTAAGATTGAAAACCTGTAGTTTGACTTAAATTGGTGTGTTTTGCTTTTGAGGACTAAATGAGTTGATTGCGGTACACGTAGGAGCGAGTTCATACTTTACAATAACCTCTGAAGGCTAGACCACATTCCTTAACAATTGCATTCTTATATATCCCCATGTTGTCTGCCATTTCAGTTTGATGTAGCAAGCACTGAAAAACACAAATATCTCTCATGGGTTCCTTTATTCTGAAAACAATTGCTATAACAGAAAGATTGCAGCCAGATGCATTTCGGTTTGCACAAAGATTTTTGTTCTTTGTGGCAATCTAACATTCTTGCATCAAAGTCACTATTAGTTATAGAAAAGTGAATTGACAGCAGCTGAATCATTTATAACACAGCTTTCATCAGAATTTGTTCTTGAAAATTTTATTGTCCCCCCCAAAAAGAAAAAACTGTAATAGTAATTTTTATTGAAGCAGTTTTAAAAGTATGACTATTTAGCTTTTTAACAGAATTACTGCACTGAATAAAGGCTGTTTCAGGAACAGCAAGACAGTGTACCAAATTATGGCTTTCTCTTTCTAAAAGAGGCAGACATTTCTTTCCTACGGGTGTCTGCCTCTCTAGAAAGTTATCTGGCTGCTTTGGTATGCAGGAAGGGAAAAAGCCTTGTAAATCAGATGTGGATTATTTCTTATTATTTATTTAGAAACATATTTTTTGCACATCACAATATTAACTTTGTAAGAGTATTACTTATCAGCACAATACATAGACAGGATATTTAGCTGTCAAATAGTTTCCAAGTTAGAAGAAGCAGTGCAGTGTTAGGTCTTTTTTTCTGCTATGAACTTCAAGCGGGGTTTAATGTCATTTTGTGTCTTGATGCCTCTAGTTCTGGTCTGTAAAGCAGGTGTGGTGATTGCATAGCTGTGGGGAGATAGTGGGAGTTACAGTCAGGAGAGGTTCAGAGAAGATGTTGAATCTGCCTGAACATTGAAGACAAAGTGTATAAGCCAGGGGTTTTTCTCTTTGTTCACACAATTGTTTTCCCAACCCTCTTATCTGTATCGTAGGAAAAAACCTCCTACAGTTTCAGTGAAGGGCTAGAGTTGTGCGTAACGGAGAAGCAAAGATTTCCTTACTGTTTTGATGTTGCTAGATCAGCTCCTGCATCAGACTTTCTTTTAATATCTATTTATGTTAAGCTAGTTACAGTCTGAGCTGCTTTGTTTATTGACCGAGCAGGTGCAACAAGTGTAGAGATTTTTCAAGCTCCTGTTAGTTACCCCAACACTGTCTTTTGCTATGATTTAAATCAGATAAATGCAACCAAAATGTAATAAAAATTAGTAATAAATATGTAACAAAAGATGTAAAAAATACATAATAAAAAAAGACCATTAGGACATTTGAGAGATTTCATGCTTAAAAAGCAAATTCCTGTCTGTAGAGGTACATATTGGTTGCTCTTTGCTGTAAGGAGAGGAGCCCATTTGTCTGAAAACAGAAACTCACAGGTGTTGGTGTCAAGAATAGAAATAAAGTCCCTCACTTCTCACCATGTGCCAAGGAAAATCTTAATATTTGCAGAGAATATTGTTTTCTTTAAGTTCACATTGAAATAATATGTAAATATTCTGGGAAACATATGATATTTTGGGAATATTTCTCTATTGTGTCATTATGATTTAGTAAGGAAAAACAAAAAAGCTCCTTGAGCATATCAAGGCATTCCAGTGACTAGCTCAGAAACTCGGGGGCAGCTGCAGAGCCACCAGTTGGAATGCCTGGGAATGCTTGGGAAGGGGAACAAAGAGCCGGGTGCTGGTGGCAGCATTTCTTCCAGATGCCAACATCTGGGCTACTTGGCACCCAGACCTCTCCCACCCTTCCTATAGCGAGAGACCACTTGTAGGATTCAGTTTTATATGTTTATCTGTATCCTTTAAACAGCGTCAGTCTCTGTTAATCATTATAATATTTCAGAAGTGAGGGTTCAAGAGTAGTTAGAAGTTTTCAGTGTGCTTTCTAGTACATTGAAAAGCAATTGTCTTTGCTAAAGACCAGATTATACCAACTGCCCTAATATAATACGGTTTGTGCACGCATATAATATACACATATAGTAAATGTAAAGAGTATACATAAATAGTGCAGAAAATAGGATTTCACAATAGTATTATTAGCTCTAAATTAAAACAACAGTACATTTTCGAGAAGTTTTGAATTTACCATGTTATACACTAAATGGATTTCTAAAGAATTCCAAAATTTTTAGGTAGAAAAAGAGAAACAGCTTCGTGAAAATCCCTCCAGTACCCAGCTTCCAGTTCCATTTCCAGTTTGCCAAGCCATACACAGTTTTACTTAGCCGTGTTATAAAGCTGAGACTGAACCTTATAGATTTTTAAAATCAGTTCTGGAGTTTTGGTCTGTTAAAGACAAATTGCCTTTAACATTTTAGCCATAATAGAGTATAACATTCTAGTGTCTTTTAAGCACCACTGGGTCATGGTTTAAATGAGTACTCTTTTTTTACAAAACTTTATCTTTTAATAAAATTAGGTATTAATTTGACAGTTGCTGCTAGCGTGATCTTAAATGTGTGTGTTCAGTCTTACAGTTGGATTCCTCTTTTTGAGTTGAAAAGTTTCAAAACATTTTAACTTTTAACATATTTAACTTTTTCTAAATATACTTTATTACAGAGTATATTTATACTATATTTATATTACAAAGTCTATTCATCCCATCTAACTTCCAATGTTTTGTGTACAGAGTTCCTATCTTACGAGACTTGCTTTAATATGGTACCTGAGAGGTTTAACCACTGAAGTGTTTGAAAGCAGTATTGTTCATGTGGGAGAGATAAAATGTGAAATTTGGATAAAATATTACGTAAAGTTTGGCAATAGAGCTTCTGGAATGTCAAGTTTATCAGTAGTTCCCTGCAGTGGAGAGAACAGCCTTTCTCTAGGGCTGGTGAAGAACTGGAGCAGTTTTATTTACATCCAGCGGAAATTACAAGAAAGTTTGCAGTTTGTATGTGGATAGACCTGGTCCCTGCACCGCTTCAGTCACTCTCTGCCTGAGAAGTACTGCATGGGAAACAAAAATTAAGAACAAATTCAATAGCAATAGTAGTGTTATTTTTAAACTACTGTGCTGGGCAATGTCCCCTCAGTAAAAATAATACAAATACAAGACTGTTGACCACAGTAAATGAGGGCTGGTTTAGAGTCCATGAGGCTTCTCTTGTCTTTCTTACACTGCACCCTTAGCGTCAAGTATTGGAATTACTGGAAAGTCACCTGTGGAATATTTGATGTCCTTAACTACAGGCTTAGTGATGTTTATTTTTAGGTACACAGATCAACAATCCTTCATTATTTTGCCTTTTCACTCTAAATTAAAGCATTTGTCTTGAATTTCAAGAGACATACTTGATACATACATTCATGAGCTAAAATAAACTGAAGTGAGCCCACAGAGGAAGAGATTACTATAGGAGAATGGCTTTTACTACTGTTACACCAGCCAAATATTTGCAGCATTGCAATGATTCATCCTTTTTCCTCTCTTGTTCAGCAGAATTTTGGAAGGACAGACTAAGGAAGGAGCTAATGATACTCCTAGCCCAAAAGGAGATCAAGTCCTTTTTTGGTGATTAATTTTAGCTGAACCAAATCCTTCGTTGCCATAACATGGCCACAGAAGTGAGCGGAAGTGCCCCTATTCATCCCAGCTGAGGAGTAAGCCCTTTCTTTTACGCTTTCATTCATATTTATTATTTATTTAAAAATAAATGCTACTATTTAACATTCATTATTATTGCTATGAAAGGAAATACTCAGGCCTGGGGACCTATCTTACGGCGACACATAGATTGGGACCATCCTGCAAGGAGCAAGGCTGGGACTGAAAGGAAGCTCACGAGTCCTCAGTGTGGTGTCCGGCTATCACCAACTGCCTCGTGGGATAAGCCTGACCCTGAACTGGTCAAATTCAACCACAAAACAGATAACTTCCCAGTAGAAAAGTAGTCACGAGTGAAAAACCTTCTTTCAGTCTCCACCCCAGGTTTGTCCGTGGTGTTATTTGTGTTTGCCTCTTTCCACAGGTTGGACCTTAGGTGAAACAGTCCTTTCCCTTTTCACCTGTTCTGTATCTACAGGCAGCAGCCAGTTCCTCTCTCTCTCTTCCTTTAAGGTGCCTCCCCCTTCTTAAATAAATAACTTCCCCATTCACTTTTGGGTCCTCTCCCTTGAGCATCCGCAATGCGAAAACATTATTTCCGTCCCAACTGTCTTTGGGAGCCACTCATATACTTCCCTCTGAAATGAAAACTGTGTTTGGGTTTGTTCACATCAAAGACCACTGCCAGGGGACCCTACAAGCAGTTTTATAGGTTTATCTCTCTTTGTCCTCTACAGTCCTCCAACACCCTAGGCTTCACACTCTCAAAAAATGATTTAATTAGGCCTTATGGCAACAGGGAAGAGCCCCAAGCAGGTGCATCAGTCTGCTCTAGAGAGGGTTTAGCCCTGAAAACCATGCACATCATAGAGTCATAGAATGGTTTAGGTGGGAATGGACCTTTAAAGATCATCTAGTTCCAACCCCCTGCCACAGGCAGGGACATCAGAAAGCCAACCATGTCCTGAGCTGCATCCCCAGCAGCGTGGCCAGCAGGGTGAGGGAGGGGATTCTGCCCCTCTGCTCTGGTGAGACCCCCCCCCTGCAGTGCTGTGTCCAGCTCTGGGGCCTCCAACATCAGAAGGTCATGGACCTGTTGGAGCGGGTCCAGAGGAGGCCACAAAGATGATCCGAGGGCTGGAGCACCTCTGCTGTGAGGACAGGCTGAGGGTGTTGGGGTTGTTCAGCCTGGAGAAGAGAAGGCTCCGGGGAGACCTTATAGCAGCCTTCCGGGGGGGCTACAGGAAAGCTGGGGACAGGCTTTTTAGCAGGGCCTTTTGTGATTGGACAAGGGGTAACATTTTTTTAACTGAAAGAGGGAAGATTTAGACTAGATATAAGGAAGAAATGTTTTACACTGCGGATGGTGAAACACTGGCCCAGGTTGCCCAGAGAGGTGGTAGATGCCCCATCCCTGGAAACATTCCAGGTCAGGTTGGACAGGGCTCTGAGCAACCTGGTTTAGTTGAAGATGGCCCTGTTGTTTTGGGGGGGACGAGTGGATGGCCTTTAAAGGTCCCTTCCAACCCAAGCTATTCTATGATTCTGTCTTTCACCAGACCAGGTTGCTCAAAGCCCCATCCGTCCTGGCCTTGAACGCTTCCTGTGGTGTGGCAAAGCACATCCCAGCTTTGCACGTCCTTGCGTAGGGTCCAGGGATCACTCACTGTGGCAGACACATTCAACATCCTTTGTATTCTTAGGCTTGAGGTTTCCCTGATGAGAGTCCTTTGGGCCAGGGTTTTAAGATGCTGAGTCCTCAACAGCAATACTCAAAGTATTCTCATTCCTTTCCGTTCACTCCAGCCCCATGCTACGACAACCGTATCAGTAAAGATGCTTGAGGGACTGGGTTGGGAACTGGACTGTGGAGCTTGCCTACCTTATAAAAACATGTCAGGGTTCTCAACCATTATACAGTTTTCTTAAATATAGTTAAAATTGTAAGATAAATGTACACAAACATGCATATCAGTTGCAGAAGCCAGAAGGGAGGAATAAAACTTGAGATTTGCTTCCATTTATTTACTTCTTCTCTTACTCAGAGTTAAACGGAAGCACCAATTCCTAATAAAATAAAGGAATATTCTCATTGCTGATCCATCTCTTCATGTCTAAAAGAAAAAAAAAACACATTCAGAACTTTGTGTCCAGCATGTGCTGAGGACAAACACTCTATACAGGCGATCGAGACCATGAGAGTCATTTCCAGAAAGACTATTTTATCCACGGCTTCTACCTGTGTGTTTCAATAATGCCTGCGCTTCTGTGATGTTTCTTCTGAAGAGCTCAAAGCGCATTATTGATACAAGTTTAGCTAAATTGATGGCGGTCTCTGAAAGGTAAGAAGGATTCCCATCTGCAGGCGCGCCAGGTGGTACCTCAGCAGATAAAACATCCCGTTCAAGGTCAGAGAAATGAGTCGGTAGCAAAGCTGGAAGAGAACTTTGGGAGGTGAGTTTAATGTGTCCTGATGGCAGGCAGCTGCTGTGCTGCAGCTGTGCTTGGGGAACATTGATCTTCTTCTTGTTGGTACAAGTGAACTTCTCTAGACAAAGAATCACACATAAAACTAAACCGTTTATCAGCCGTTAAGAGAAGCAAACTGTAAAGCGTTAGGCTGTCGCAACTGTAACGCAGGTGGCAATTAGTAAGCACTAAAGCAGTGATGTTTTTCCTCTCCATTCTTCTCGCATGTTCCCATAAAGCTTTGGTCCCATCTAATAATATTTGCTGTACTCATACCTTGGTACGTGCATATTCTCATCATGGAGAACTTCAGCCTGGAAACCCTTCTACTACACATGTTGTTTTTTTTTTAATTTATGGTGCAAGGATCTTTTCCTTTTGATGTGCTAGACCTGTTTCTGGAAGCAGAAACACCTAGCTTAAACCGAAATCCCTACAAGCCTGAAAAAAGAAATTTATAGCTTCAGTACCTGCAGTGAAATTGCTGTGCCATTAGAGGCAACGCGCAAACTCTGCCTATAAGTAAATTGAAAGCCAGCAAGTTCAAAAAACTTTTTTAAAGGAAAATGCAAAAGCCCAAGGTGTGCAGGGTAAAGTATAAATCCGTATTCTTTTCCGCCATCCATCTATTCCCATTGGAGTTGTGCAGTAACACTAAGGGGAGAGTAAAAACTTCAGCACGGTACCTTAGACATCCGTAATTCCCCCAGCGCTGTATTAGCTGTCTGCTGGTGGCACTCAAAAGAGATAACAAAACCAAATCATAGCTTCCATCCCAGATGGGTAAATATAAAAGTGACTCCAGGACTGGGTAAGCAGTATTTCCTCTGTCCACTGCCAGCTACAGCTCCCCCATTCTTCTCTGACTGTAGGTGATAGATAAGTCTTCTTGGCAAACACAACAAGATTTTGGGATCCCATCTTGGGGTCATACAGGTGAATGTGTCAAATGTTAATCATTGTTCCATCTCAACATGAGGAGGAACTTCTTCCCTTTGAGGGTGCCAGAGCACTGGCACAGGCTGCCCAGAGAGGTGGTGGAGCCTCCTTCCCTGGAGACGTTCAAAACCTGCCTGGACGCGTTCCTGTGCCACCTGCTCTGGGTGACCCTGCTCTGGCAGGAGGGTTGGACTAGATGATCTCCAGAGGTCCCTTCCGAGCCCTATCATTCTGGGATTCTGTGAGTGAAAATGTATTTCCCCATGGCCGATCCTGGTTTTTATGTGATCTCAAAGTGCCTTTTTTCTTCATCCTTTCTTGCAGAAGACCACAGGTAGCTTCATCTCCCCTGCAGGGACCTGAACGTATTAAAAGGTCACCGCTAGATCAAAATGAATATGCTTTTTAAAAAAGTATTTCCCTTGGTTCCCAATCATGCCATATTAAAGCTGTGACAAAAAACATGCACAGTTTACCTACATGTTTTCTGTTTATCATTTATCTTATAAATAATCTTTTCATACTGAAAAACAGAGTCATTCTTCTCCCATATAGTCACTTGTTCTCGCTAGTTTTATACTCATTGAAGCAGTAATAGTGCCAAAGCTTGCAAGGAAATATTTAAACACTAATTAACTTCTTAATTCTGTGTGTGGGCAGGCCCCTTGTTTCCCCCGGAGCACAACTGATTTTCGAGATATTTATTTGGGATTTCAGGGTGTTTGCATACTGCGTATGGCTCCTGATGTATGCCTTGGTATGTGTGTGGGATGCCTCTGGCCGGATTTGCCTGCAGCTGAGCCTGCGCCACCTTCCCCTTACAACAGGCAAGTTTTACAATAGGAAAGTTTTAAAAAAACCCACCCGCTCTCTCCCATTTTATTTCAGTGCCTGGATAAAAGGCAGCAAATCGCATGGCTGGTCCATCAAGCTGTGTTTCGGTGGCACAATAAATGCCTGTCAGTCCTTCTGGCCGTAGGGTGCGTTGGGGAGATTGGTTTTCAGCATCTGTCCAACAGAAGTTCCACCTGGAGCAGTCATCCTCTGCAGAGGTTTTCCTTTTCCATATTTCCCATAAACAGAGCTGCCCGGTGTTATTGCTAACGCAAACCTGATTTTCTCTGGGAGGTGGTTAAGCATGTGGCTAGAATTTGTATTAGCGGTTACTAAAATTGCTTGTGTTTCCATACTCCCTTCCCATTCAGCTTCTCTACGAGTCACCTCTGCTGTGGCATGTAAGAAACAGCTGGAAGAACAATATTGAGACTCTGCACTGAAACTGCATACCGAATGTATCCAGGCTGCGTGTTTCTGCATGATGCATGAGAAGCCTTCACAGAAAGTTCTCAATGCAAAATTCAGCCCTTGGAGCATGAGAAATTACTGGCATTAAGAAGAGATTTTAAAATGGTTTGTTTTGAACAACCGCGGAAATGGCTGCGACTCAATAATCTGGTTTATAATGGAGCCCGTCCTACCCTAAAGCTGCCTGGACAGAGCAGGGGTGAGACAAGTCTGCACGCCCGTCTGTAGCGCTTTCTTCCCATCATCAAAGACCAGGGCATGTCCAGGGGAAGAAACAGGCTAAAGCTTTGTAGCTAGAAATCATGGAGAAACCAGAGCCACTCATGCACCGTTCATGTGGAATCGCTGTCACCGAACTTCAGACATGATAGTTTTATTCCTTAGTATTTGGGGAAAGACGTAGGCACTTTAAGGACAAGAAGGCACCTACGCTGCAGACAGCCGAAGTTGGGAGAGGTGAGTCCCACCCTTTGGGACCAAACCTTCTTTCCAGCCCCCAGGAATGCCAAGGTAGCATTGAAGGACTTGTTGTTTCACGCCTGCCTGATGGGAGACTGGAGGCACATAATAGATGAAATCAGCCCAGCTGGTGTTATCTTCTTCATACATTCCCCTCAGAGCAAGAGCAAGGTGCTGCACGGACCCTCCCGTTCTGCTGGTGCAACCTCCGACACGCAGACAAAGCCTTCTGCTCACCCAGATGTTTCAAAGCACAGGTGGGCCCTTTTGCAGGGGAGAAAAGACCCATCCGCGACTTTTCGATCAGTTTTCTCTTTGATTTGCTTCGTTCTGTGCGGTTTATCATAGCACTTCAAAAAGAATGGCGTAGGTAACAGATTTCTGACAATGACATGGGGAAAGCCAAGCATTAACCTGAAGTATTCTTTCTCCTTGTTACGTTGCACTTAATAGTGCATAGTTATACTCCCTGTGTGTTGAGAGAGCAGGAAATTACATAGTAAATGTTAGCAGAAGCTGATGTTTAGGCTTTTATTATCACTTGATAAACCCATGTAAATCCCATTAATGTGGAGAGGAGTTATATGTGTATATCAGGGGGAAAAAGAGACCATTTGCTCTCGAGTGCATGTAACTAATTAAAAATTTAAAAGCATATAGTACTTAATTATATTGGACTGTAGGTTAATGCTCCTGAATGAAAAATGCCAGATGAGCTGAAATGCTTACACCGAACAAGAGAAACTCTGGCTGCCTCTATGAATAGCTGTAGTATTCACTGCTTGGGCTCGCTCTGCGGTTGGGGGCTGACGGAAACGGGCATATCTCTGGCTTTGACCTTGGTCAGGACCTGCAGGGCAGAAAACAATGCAGGGAAAGACAAGAGGAGAAGCCTTGGCACCTACCAGCCCATTTCACATCCTCTGCTGAACTTATTTCTGGCAGTAATTTACTTGCCAACACAAGCAGCAGGCAATGCCTGAATCGCCACCTTTCTCACCGTACGCCTGGTGCAACCATTGGAGAAGCTGGGGTTAAGGCAGGCTGCTGTCCTGGGAAGAGTCCAGTGCCAGCACGCTCTAAACGCCCGCTGATAGCCACCTCCAGAGCGGTTTCAGAAACGTGTGCCTGCAGGAAGGGTGTCACCTTCTTATGAGCAAGAAGCCACCAGCCTCTGGCATGGTCCTGACAGGATGCTCATGGGGTTGCTGATCTGGAGTAGGAAACATAAATCCATACCTTCTGCTTCCTATATAATTATGTTGTGTTTCACAGGACTCTCTTTGAGATGTCTTGGAGTTAATATAACTGTAATTAGCCAGTAACCTTCACTAAAGACACAGAGAATTGAAGCAATAGTGGGACCTACACAGAACAGTTGTCTGTCCCTGTCCAAACAAAGGCATGTGCAGGACGCGTGGGTGGAGAACAGCTTCCAAGCAGCTGAAAAAGAAGCCCCAGACCCTGGCACAAAGATGATAAGTACAGTCCCGAGGAAAAGGACCATGAAAGGCTCCAGGGAGACCTTCCAGTATCTGAAGGGGGCCTACAAGAAAGCTGGAGAGGGACTTTTTACAAGCGCATGTAGCGATAGGGCAAGGGGTGATGGCTTCAAGCTGGAATAGAGTAGATTTACATCAGATATCAGGAAGAAATTCTTTACTGTGAGGGTGGTGAGACACTGGAACAGGTTGCCCAGGGAAGTTGTCAATGCCCCATCCCTGGAGGTGTTCAAGGCCAGGCTGGATGGGGCTTTGAGCAGCCTGGTCTAGTGGGAGGTGTCCCTGCCCATGGCAGGGGGCTTGGAAATAGATGATTTTTAAGGTCCCTTCCAACCCAAACCATTCTGTGATTCTATGATTTTTCATTATTTGATTCTTCTCAAAGCTAAGGAAAACAAACTTCCAAATTCTTTGTAAATAAAGAGCATGAGACCAAAGAAATACCCAGCTCTGCTACAGGTTTCACAGGGAAAGAAAACCTCATATTTAAGTTAATATATGTTCCTGACCACCATTACATTTTAGAATCATTGTAGAATCATAGAATTGCCTAGTTTGGAAGGGACCTTTCAGATCATCTAGTCAACCACCAACCTAACTTTGACAAAAACCATCACTAAACCATGTCCCTCAGCACTATGTCTACCCGTCTTTTAAATACCTCCAGGGATGGTGACTCAACCACTTCCCTGGGCAGCCTGTTCCAATGCTTGACAACCCTTTCAGTGTAAAAAGTTTTCCTAATATACATCCTAACCCTCCCCTGGCGCAACTTGAGGCCATTTCCTCTTGTCCTATCGCCTGTTACTTGGCAGAAGAGACCGATCCCCCACCTCGCTACACCCTCCTTTCAGGTAGTTGTAGAGAGTGAGAAGGTCTCCCCTCAGCCTCCTTTTCTCTAGGCATGATGAAAATGCTTGGACTAAGTCCGTGGGCAGGTGCACAGCCCAACTTCGTAGTGCGACTGTCAGCTTATTCCCATTTCCTTATAATCCTTCCACGGTTTCAGAAAGCCACAGCAACACAAAAAAACCCTTTAAAGTTTCTGTCATGTGATTTACACTCCTATAACCACTGCTGGTTTGAGTTTCACATCTATTCTTGAAGTGAAAGTTGAGCTGATCTATTTTTTTATGATAAAAGAGCAGCCACTGAATTAATAGCAGGTCAGTATGACATATATTAGAGCGTGGTTTGGCATTTATGTTGAGACTCTCCTGTCATCCTCACCACCACCCACAAATGCCATAGCAACCACATTGCACAGGGGCTAAAATGCATGCACAGTCTAACGTGCCGTTAAATGAATGCACTTCTTGTTTTACTATTGTGATGATGAATTCATTTCAGCTGCAGTCACTGATTAGTAGAAAGCTCAGTTCCCACTGAAGAGAAAATAAACAAACAGGTCCAATTTTGCCTTTTTGGAATTCAGCAGTTATGTAGAATTCAGCTGCGTGGGCAATTAACTAAAAGGACGTCAAATTATATGTTTCACTTGCACTTGCACATAAGCTTTTAGAAGGGCCATAAGAAAGTAGTCTTTACAGTGAACACAAGGTTCAGCCAGAAGAAGCAACAATTTGTTGAGAAAATACAGAACAATACTC
Source organism: Dromas ardeola (assembly GCA_013398915.1). Classification (NCBI taxonomy): domain Eukaryota; kingdom Metazoa; phylum Chordata; class Aves; order Charadriiformes; family Dromadidae; genus Dromas; species Dromas ardeola. The sequence continues at coordinate 37,373 of VYZM01003130.1, read as the reverse complement.
GTTTATTCACCAGTGTTTGAATATTTGAGTAGTTCGTGCCATTATTCTTAAGTATAATGGCCTGAGTTTCAGCAATATTTTGCAAAGCTTGTGCAAGTCAATAATGTGCTGCAATTAAAAATCTGCAGCTAGCATTGTGATTGCTTGCAAAATACAGGAACGTTGTTTTTAACACATTCTTATGATGTGTTAAAGACAAGTGTGCTAAAGCGTCCAGCTTGTTCTTCATCATGTACTTTCTTCACAGCTTGTTCCCCCATGAAAAGCTACCTCCAATGGTGTGAGCTTTTCTCAAATACTGCTGTGATCCCATTCTGTTACACCCACTTCCACCTTCCCCATATCCCTGTATATCACCTCCAGGCATTAATTATTCCACACTCCTTGTAGGGATCGTTAGTCAATTATTTCACTCAAAACACTGGCTTACATATTGTCTGTAGACAGCTCTGAATCCAAGAACAAATTGTTCCTGTTACGTATTCACCGGTTATTTTTCCCCTCTTTGTGCTTCCAGCCATCTCCCAGAAGAGCTGAAGACGAAAACCCACACAGATGAAAAGGGAGGGGACCGCACTCGAGGCGGTATCTGCAGCCAGATGGAGTCAGCCTGACGTTAGCCACCCTTTCTGACCTTTGTTTAACTGTCACGTTTGGCTACTGGCCTTTGAAATGATGGGATAAGAGGTCTTCGAGAGGGGCAGGTAGGACGATGGAAATAAATGCTGCTGAGATATGGGCCCAGTAAATTACTGTTATTTGTAACGTCTTGCTTGTGTACAGCGTTCCAAAGTGTTGCTGCTCTCCAGCCTTTCCACTTTTGCTCAAACTGGTCAATGCATAATCTTTCCTTCATCTGAGGGGGAAAAGGCACAGCAGTTTTCTTGCTTGAGCCTGCTATCTTCGTCTCTTGCTTCAGCTTCTCTCTTGAGAGATTAGACGAGAGCTTTGAAAGTGCTTGTTCTGAGACGGACTATGCCACCAGATTCAAATCTCTCAAACAATGCAACATTTCTTTGGCACGGGGATCAGAAAAGAGACAAAAACCACAGAATGAAAACAGAGCTGGAGCATCCTGGATCCAAATACTTTGGCCACATTCGCACTCAAAAGGCTCCCAGTCTCCGGCCTGACTAGATGGGAGGACCTGTCAGAGCTTGCCGTAGCTCTTGATTGGACCAGGCACCTGGATTTCTCTTTGAAAGGTCAGTGTGTTCCCCACCTATAGCGGCAGGACATGGCCAAGGCATGCACCTGGTATGGGAACTCAGACCAAGTCTGGTGGCATGGCACGTTTCTGTTTGCTAGACTGAAGACAACTTCTGATATTGGATTTCTCCCTGGAGGCTCTTGGATCAGCGTCCAGCCACCCCTCAGCTTTCTTTTGACTAGCTAAATAGACTAAGGTCCTTAAATGTCTCCCTGCAAGTCATCTTTCTCAGACTTGTGTACATTCTTCTGTCTCCTTCTTGAATTGTCTCCAGCTTTGCAACCTCCTACTTGCTTTGTGGACACAAGAGCAGGGCACAACGCGTTGGCAGCAGTTTTGGGAGAGGGGGAATACTCAGACAACGCAGTCCTCCTCTTCTCCCTGGATTTCCCCTGCTTACGCATATACAGATTGGGTCAGTTCATGGACAGTTGATTGCTCGCTATGACTTGCAACCCTTTTTTGGTTGTGATTTTCCAGTGTAGAACTGCTGCAGCCCCCACCAGGCAAGTATCTTCTGTGATTCTCCGACCTTGTGACTTAACTTGGTTGTACTGGTTTACCTTCAGATTACCAATTGCCCATTTGTATCAGTGACCTGTATTCCTTCTTTTTACCATTTTCCCAACATTTTTTATCTGAAAAATTTGCTGCTAATGTTTTAAAGGTGTTTTTTTTCCCCTAAGTTGTTGATAAAATACAATAGCGTAGAGCCAAGAACCAGTCCCTATGGGATGTCTCCAAACACACACCCACTCAAAGAAAATTTCTCTGGTTATAATTATATTTGAGACCTGAAGTTAGCCAATTCTTAATCTATTTAATGTGTTTTACAGTGGTTTTGTATTGTTTTAGTTACTGCATCAATATGCTGCGCTGTTGCAAGGCACATTTCTTACAGAAGCCTAACATCAATTCCCTCGTTGGCCAAACTTGTAGTCTAACACAAACTTTCCCCGAGGCGCATTGAAAATTGGATTAACAGGAGATGCCTGCCCCGCTACACAGCAGCGGAGTGCAGAGAGACCCGTAACAGCATTAAACCGCCTCATTTGGGTATCAGGAGCAAGGTGGGCACACCAGTACGACACTATAGGAGTTATCTTTGCCCCCTGCTCTCCCCTGCAGCCTTGCTCTCAGCAAGGTGAAAAGCTGCTGCAAATGGTGCTGGTGTTTCAGGCTATCGCCCCTTGGAAGCCGGTTACATGATCCACCAAGCGATGTCCTGAAGGAGAGTCTGTTTTCCCAGGACTAATGCCACCCCTTTGTAACCGGAGACTCCCTTGTTTATAATTCTATAAAGGATTTGCAAGGTGAAGGTGTTTAAAAAAATTTCTGGCGTGTTGGAGGTAACCTCAGCCTTCCGTTCGGCTATCAACAAAGAGCAGCACCTCTCTGGTTTCTCAAGCGTTTGGAGGGCAACACGGGCGGACTGAAACTTTGAGGCAGGATGCTCATCCTCTTCTCCCAGAGTGTTTGCTGTGATTTTTATCAGGAAACAAGGTTGATCAGACTGTCTTTTTTTTTCCAGCTCTAGCAGCATCTTACCTCTTAATGGCTAGAGCTGAATGCAATGGGGTTTAGGTCATGGTACATAACTTTAGCTGTTGGCACAAATTTAGGCATTTCCTTGGATGCAAAGAGGGTAATTCCAAGAATTGTCCTTGGCAAAGGCACCTTTTGAACTTAGAGAAGGGACCCGTGGAATATGCTGGTCTTCTGTGGGGATGGAGACTCGTGTACTTGCAGTAGCCTTGCATCTCTTGTCTTCTCCAAAAGGTAGACAATTGTATATACACACACCAACTAAACAATTGTAATCTGGATTTAGATTTGGGAATGAACAGGATGTTAATGAGATAATGTCTAGGCATGATATGGTCTCACTTCTTGGCATAAGAACTCATAATAATGTCTTCTACAGTCTGTTTAAAAGGACAGACTCTAATGATACCTTTTCAGTATTCCATACCTATTTATTTCTATAAAATTATTAGGATTAGATTATTTATAATTTCAGTGTTTCTTAGTGTACATAAATTCCAATTTAATGCTTATAAATAACTTAAATATAAAGCTTAAAGGACAATGAGAAAACAGGAAACACTGGAGCAGAGGGAGGTTAACTCGCCAAGGGCATTGTTGTTCCGCTGGAAACTTTATCTACTGCCTAAAATGAACTCGTTTGCTGTGAAGTCTAATAACACTTTCAGGTTCAGTTTGATTGCCAAAGTGGGGATTATTCAGCAGCAACAGCCAGAACAAAAACCATTACAAGAACAAAATAGGAAGGCAAGATCTCTGCAACCAGGCTTTAATTCATGCTAATATCCAGGAGAATGCAATTAGGGGAGGCTCTGAATTGCAGGAATGCGTGCCCGACAACATGCAAATCTCGTTTCAACAGGGGCAGACACCCGACACGAGGCTGTTAATAGATTATCCAAGTTCTTATCATGCAGCAAACTCTTTGGGGTGGAGTTCATTAATATAAATAAAAGAAAAAGAACGGCAGCTCTGGAAGGACGAGTGGGTGGGTCACTTACGAGACAGAGCAAATCCTCTCCTGGTAGTACCACCTGTAGCTGCCCGTGCTGTTTGGAGAGTCTGGCCCTGCCAAGAGCAGGAAGCGTGAGGCAGAAATTCTGTCTGAGCTGCATTTTTTTCCTCCCTTGATCTGCAGAAGGGCTTGAAAAAAAAAATAAATGTTGCTGCTGCTAATCATTAATCACTCTGAAAACAAACCTGGCCTTGCAGAACTAACTGTGCGATCAGAGCACTGGGGAAATTAAGGAGAGGAAGAAAGTATTCAGACCGTTTCTAGATGCTCAGATGTCTCTAATTTGGGGTTTCCCGTATTTCGCTTGTGTGATTATTTTGCAGTCTCAAAAATTACACTGTTGAGAAGCTTTTCTTTTTGCACAATCTGCATTTTCCTTTGGATAATTACATCCAAATACTTCCATTTATTATTCCCCACTTACTTCTGACTGTAATGGTGTCCTTCTACTATCCTGTCCATCTGCTGATTCAGTCTACTCCAGCTGAGAATGAATGAACCCGCACTGCGCTACCTATCACGGGAGAAAAACCCTGGTTATAAAGCCTCCCCACTCGCCACCAGCACCGAAGCCTCTTGATCTTCACTGGGACAGGCAGGGAGCACTGTAGAAAGCAGAAAGTCCCGGTATAAACTGGTGAAGGCAAATTAAAGGATGTCAGTTAGACGTTGAAGTTTCTCTCTGGACCATTGGCTTTTTAGACACACTTTGTACCCTGTGATTTCTCTGTAAAAATGTCACTTAATTGAGCATGAGGTTCAATTTGCCGATCCCTATCCACGCTCCTGAAGATGGATGGAAAAAACGCCCAGATGGTGAGTGATGCTGGGAAATGTCCGCAATGCAGCTTGTGTACGGCATGGTCCCCTCTCGGTCCCACATTTGCTGCTAGAGGGAAGGTGGCTGCACACTGAGGGCAGGCGGCTGGAAGTCCTCCCAGACCCACCTTCAGGGCATGCTCCTCGCCTCCATACTCAGTTTCAGGCTCTTTCACCCTCCAGCTTTTCAGAAAGTGTGAATTTTCCTGACACACTCTCAGCTAGAACTCCTGAATCATCTTTTTTAAGGTTTCTTTGGCTGTCAGGTTTATTTTCTCCTTTGGGTCTTCGCAGTGGTGTGGTGTTGCAGGGCTGCTGGTTGCGAGGAAGGGGTGGCTGGCACGAGCGCGTGTGAAGGAAACAGGGAGGAACACTTGTTTGGAGAGGAAATAAAGGTGAACAATCACATGGACCTTGCAAACATGTTGAAACACAATAAAACATAGATGGTTTTGACTTTGGCAGTGAGGGAGTAACGTTGTTTAAACGTGGACACTCAAAGACCATCCAAATAATTTCCAGAGAGGAGAAAGATGATCCTTTGGTCTGCTTTGCAGCTTGGACATGCCTTGAGTCCAGCAGCAAACCCTCCCTTGTGCCTTGCCTTTTGGTATCTGGCAGGTGAATCGCTCCCTGCAGTGGGCTGTGTGTGGGATTTTCCCAGCCGAAACTTTGAAGTTGGCCGTTTTGCCCGTTCTGTGATGCGCTGATGTATGTTTATAATTTGTGAAGCACCTCGGGGTGAAAGGCCTTCTGTAAATGCTGGTTTTCATCAAGAAATAACCGGGCCCGTCGTTTAAATGTTAGCTGGCATCATTCCCAACCCCCACGGCCGCATTCAACTGTTTATTATTTTTACTACAGCGGCGCCCAAGGATGAAATGAGAGTGGGGGTCCCTTGTGCTAAACACTATGCGAATATAAATGTCATCTTCTCAATGACAAGAGAGGAAAAGGCTGTGGGAAGGGAAATGTTTTATATGCTGTGTCTGAGTCTCTTTCCCAGCTCAGCAAGGAGGACTGGAGGGCACAAGGTCTCTGTATTTTCCCTTTTCCTAAGCTAAAAGCGGGCCCCTACAGTGAGAACAGGCCCATCCAAGTGTCTGGATCCCCCTTTTCACTGATGGGGGCAAAGAGTCATCCTGGGGGCAGTTCACCCAGGCTGGTTCAGACTCCAAACTGAAGATGAGATGAACCGTGTCCTTTGTGAACCTGCTGCTCTCCACTGATTAAAAGGGCAAATCATAAAATGAGCCTGGCCGTAGACACTTAGAGGTGAGTTGAACTTGGTGGTTGCTGGTTGGGATGAGAACCCAGGGAGAGAGACTGGGTGGGCAAACCCCACTATATCGGTCTGTAGAAATGGGAGGGTCCCTCAAGATATGTTGCCTCGACCTTGGGGCTGAGCCACACACCAATCTCCAAGACCATCCCTTTTTCCTTTGCTTTACAGCAGATAAAGCAATCAAAGAAGACATCAGCCCTCCCAGCAAAAAATCGTAGTGTCATGGTGGGAGTGTTGTATGTCCAACCAGAGTGGGACAAGTAGAAATACCGTAGTGAATTAGATGCTGTGTGTCTGACAAGAGACTAGTCAAAGCTGCGACAAACCTCCATTTATCCCCCCAGGAATGTAGCATGTCTTATCGGATGCCAAGGACTTTATTCATGTTAAAAACAAATAAAAAAGGGGTCTTCTGTGTGAAATTAATGCTGAATGTTGGTGCCTCGCATAGGGATTTGGACTGTCTCGGGCTTTCGGGCTGCAGCTTTCTCTGCGTTATTTCCAGGGAAATTAGTATCCTTGCTAAAAGTGCACCTGCTTACGAGCCCTGATGGACCATGATGGGTTTAAGTCAGATGATTAGCTAAAATCCAGCTTCCAGAGCCAGCAGTTTGGGGCTGGAGCTTGTGCACGAACAGAAGTGCCTGTGGATTCCCTGCTTCCTGGCTCCTACTGACTCAGAATGGCTCCGGCAGAGCTCCTCCTCCTTTTGGCATTTTAATGTCCAGTTTTGGCAGGACTCCACCGTATCAGCGGTGTATAAAAATACAGAATAAAACAAACATAACAGAAGGAAACAATTTTGAACAGAACCCTCCTGATGAAAACACCGGGACCGCTTGTTTAAAAGATCTCACCTCCAATCCTCTCTCACCTGTTTCTCCTGCCCGTTCATTTGGGTCTCACACACGTGCAAACCTTTTCGCTAAGTTGAGACCAATTTCTTTTGAGCTGGGCCCAGGCTCTTAGCAGCTGGTTGGGAAAACTGGACGTATTCTTCCTGCTCGCGTTGAGGTTTGCTTTGGGGAGTTAGTCAGTCTCCACAGTCCAAAATGTCCTGGAACCATCTACTCTAGAATAACACCGCGTTGTGATGGTTGGAGAGTGTTCTGTGTCTCTGTCAGCATCTGATTGCGCTGAGTTTCACGGCTTGATATGAAAGAATTTATTTTCTTTAGGTCTGGGCTAAATAATTGCAGAGATTTTAACTCTTCCTGGGCTGGTTGAGGGTCTCTAAGATGTTTTGCTCTGCCGAGGGGGAACCGCTCCGCATCAAGGAGAGGAATCCCAGTACGTGGTGCGGTGCTGGTTTGAATTGGTCTCATTTTCTTCTTGTTCTTGGTATGAAGGGTGTTTTTGGAGATTTTGAGGAAGTTTTGCTCATTCCAATAATGGTTGCCTCTTGCTGCTGGAGCAATTACTGCCACACCTCCTCCCTGGCCTGTTTACATGTGCCCGCACCAAAAAGCTGCCATCAGTAAGGTGATGTTTCGTACCCCTGTGCTCGTCTTTCCATCTCTAAACCCCGCAGACCTGCTGATGCTCAGCTCTGTGAGCAAATACCACTGCAGACACACTGCACAGGGTACGGCAACAGAGACAGACTTGCCGCGTTACCCATTAGCTTTCCGGCACTGAAATTTTTTGCATCAGTAAAAAGTGCCTTTACCTTATTTTCCTGTTATAGTAATTTATGCTTTGGACTTTGTGCTGATATTAAAAACACCCAACAACCAAATGTAAACACACCCTCTGACTCAGTCTTGGTGTAATTTAAAAGACACAACCTATAAACATCCTTTCCTGCTAAGGTCCAAACAAAGGCAAAGGGCCTTCCTCCGAGCAGGACGCTGTAAGTTTGGCTTTCAACGTCTTCTGCAGATGCTATGGAGTTCCCTGCACCTCTCTACCATTATTCTATTTCTATGAATTTTATTTATTATTCCCCAGATGACTGACTGACAGTGCTTGACAGCATTCCTCAATCGCGCTGCCTGGCGTAGCGGGGCAGGGGCACTTATTTACATAAAAGCACCATCCAAAATGCGACTGGCAGATTTGTTTTATCCATCGAGGCAGATCACGTGGCCATGCAAATTGTCTAATTTCTGTTATCAGGGCTTGAAATTCGGTGGCCCGAAAGTATGAACACTTTCCTCTTCATTCTCCATGTTTCTGAGGAATCTGGGTAATGACAGGAATTGCAAATGCTTGTTAATTTAAAGATGTTTGATATAATTGCCAAAATGGAATGAGAGGAGGCTGACTTGTATGACTGGAGCATTAAAACTGCTGACGACAACCTGTGTATGAACAGCAGCGTGTGCCCAAGAGAAAAGGCTGAGTGGGAAGGGGACCGTGACCCGTTTAGCTGTTAAATACAGAGATATTAAAGCTCTAACTAAGGAATTTAGGGGGTGTAGTGAGGGGTGAGTGTGTGTGTCTGTAAAGGGGATTACAGACCATGGCTTCGCATTAAGAGGTGAGTTGCTCCTGGAGCTTTTATCTGTAATAAATGAAAAGAAATACCGGGTAATGGGAGATTTCAATCATCAAGATGTATGCTGGAAGTCTCATATAACCAGAAATAAATCTCTCTGAAGTTTCTCAAATGATGTGTGATCATTTTCTAGCCCAGAAGATATTACACCCAACACGAGATAACAGTATTTCAGATTTCATTCTGACAGATTGGTCCGTGCGTTGGAAGCTGACGGTATCTTAGGAACATATGGCTGGGACTCCGTTTCAATAGAGGCAGAGGATGGACCGACGCGGTAATGAATATATTGGGTAGTTCAAAAGGGATAATTTCCCAGTACTGTAGCAGAATATGAAAGAATGACAGTTGGGCTTTCTCTAAGAGGATTTTACCTGACCAACCACCTCGAATTCATAGTGATGTAAGAGGACAATTTTGATTAAAAACCCATCCCGCTAAAAAGGGAGAATGTCCCACAGTATGAGATAAATGACTTAATAAGCTGATTGGGACAAATAAAATCTACCTCAAAGCAGACAGATGCAAAGTTAGACATGCCAGCGGCCACGCTACCAGGGCAGGACAGAGGGTGGTGCGGGGCTGAGCTTTTGCCGTTGGTGGCTGAAACGCTACATCCAGTTTGCATGTTCAGATGTAGAAAATGTTGAAGACTGTGCTGAGCTGGTGTTGGTGGGAGGGAGAAGATAGAGACAGCCTGAGGCCCGCCAAAAATGCTTCATAGCCAGATTAGGAGCTCCGTCTGTTCAGTTTATCCAAAAGACGACCAAGGAATGAGTTGGTATCTGTGCTTACGTACTTTGTGGGGGAAGCACCAGGTAACTGGATGCTCTTTAATCTTGGGCAGAAAGGCATGAGAGCAGCCAGTGCTGGGAGGTTAAAGCTGGACAAACCGAAATGAGAAAGAAGAGTTTCATTAAACATGTGTCCTGGTTTCAGCTGGGATAGAGTTAACGTTCTTCCTAGAAGCTGCTGTGTTTTGGGTTTCGGATGAGAATAATGTTGATAACACATATTGTTTTAGTTGTTGCTAAGTGATGGTTCTATTAAGTCAAGGACTTTTTCAGTTTCCCATAGAAGCTGAGAGGGAGCATAGACAGGGGAAGCTGGCCAAAGAAATATTCCATACCATAGACGTCATGCTCAGTAAAGAAATATATATAAATATATATAAATGGGGCTGGCCAGGGGGCAGAAATCTGCAATCACTGCTTGGGACAGGCTGGGCAACTGATCATTGGATGATGAGCAGTTTTATTGCATCATTTTTTTAAAAAATATTCTTCTTCTTCCTCTTCTTCCTCTTCTTTCNCGTCTTCTTCGTCGTCGTCGTCGTCGTCGTCGTCATCGTCGTCGTCGTCATCATCATCATCATCATCATCATCATTATTATTATTATTATTATTATTTTCTCTTCTGTTACTGTTCTATTAAACTGTCTTTATCTCAACCCATGAGTTTCTTTCCTTTTTCTCCCTCTTCTCCCTATCCCACTGGCGGAGGGCAGGCAGTGAGTGAATGGCTGCATGGTCCTAGTTGCCAGCTGGGGTTCAGCCATGGCAACACAGGAAGCCGATAGCCAGCCATTCATGGTCTCTCCATCTCTTGATGGCTTTGGATTAACGTGCAGCACTGTTCTGCACAGTGTGGCGGATTAAAGAGCAGGTTCCCGGGCTGAAAACGGGGCTAGAGGAAGAGAGTGTGCTGGGTGCTCTTGGGAAATGAAGCCGGTGGTTCTTCCTGCCTTTAAAAAAATCTGTGGATCTGTGAGAAGCTGGTAAAGACACTGGTGGTATTTTATTATACAAAGTCTATTCAATGTTCCATGCAGCTCTCTGGAATGACGCAGCATTGTCTTTCACAGGCGGGAGACTCAGTAGGGAGCCGGGAGAGGCTGGTTCCAGCAAGATACGCTTGGGCAACGATATTCAAAAGCTCTTTGCTTTTGTATTGAGCCTCATGATCTATCAAAACCCAGGCTGGAGCCAGTAGATGGGAATTTTGGGTCCTGGAGTCCTGTCATGCTACTAGGGAAAGAGAAAAGATGTAATGAGGATGTTGGAACATTGCTTTTGTTCCTGTTGTTTCCTGATTGCTGTTTGCTAGATAGACGGGGACCACATGTCGACCGGCCCTGGCAGCTGCGTGGTCCTTGCATTCCTGCTCTGCCTGGAGAGCACAGAAACATCCTGGCAGGAAACAAAAAAATGGCCAATTCTGCCAAATTGCCCAGTATACAATTGTCTACAATTGTCTGCCCCAGACACCTGATGACGGAGCGAAGCATGTTTAGATCTACCCCAATGTATGGCATGAAGTGGGAGTAAATGTCTTGTTCTCCCTGGGGACGTAAGTTGAAGAAACTACTTGCCGAATGAGTGACAGGGGAGGAAGATGGGAGGAGAAGGCTAGGAGAACGGGAAAAAAGAAGTTCAAAATCAGAAGTACTGTGAAATGGCAAAATATTGTGGGAAAGGCTGGAGGTTTAATGTGGAGCTGACCTTAGCTATGCCACTACATCCCCCTCAGGGGACCCGTATCGGTGTCTCAGCTCTGCTGGATGGCAACAGGCAAGTCACTGCCTTCCCGTGTCCCCGTTGCCCTGGCTGTAAAACAATCTTTTAGAGAGGACATTGTCATCCCCTGTGGAGAACAGCTTTTTAAGTGCTTGCTGTTATGATTATATTATTATTCCAAAGCAGGAGAAAGTAGTTTCTTTCCCTTTGCACCAATAATTGAAGTTATCCAAGAATGACACATTGATGGACTCTGGAAAGGGAGCAGGAGTGATGTCTAAACTGACCTGAAATTCAGTCGACAGCTTGTAGCATCTCTGGGAAGCCTTCTGAGTACTTATTACTGTGTCTTGTCTCTTCAAAATCATGAAGGAAATCAAAGAGAGAAATCTGCGAAGTTTTTGCAAGTGGTCAGATGAATTTATTTCTTAGGAGTTCTCAGGTAACCAAAGTTTTCTTATTTTTTTTCCCCAAAATTGCAGCCCTTTTCTTGATCTCACATATAATACTGGACAATCTGTCTCTTATTACACTGCTTTCCTGGGGAAAGAAAGGATAAGAAGACATTTAGGATCTGTCTAGCATTTCCAAAGGACCATTTCCAAGCGGGTCGATAGGTCTGTTTCAGCAGAAAACTGGAAGAGCGAGCCTTAATCTTGCTGAAACTCATCCATCTGCGTAGCTCTAATTCTACAGGTGTAGAAATCAGACCCGCAGTAAGACCTCGTGTGCTCGCAAATCCCTCATGGCCATCGTGCAGAAGAGCCACTGCGGTCAGGGGTAGTAAAATATTTGTTACAAGCCGTTCTGCAACCGCCCTGGATTTGAGAGAGAGAAGAGCCCCAAAAAGACTTGAAAACACCACGAAGTGCAGCACAAAAATAGCTCGCACAGAAAGCTTGGCTGTGGCTGCATGAATTAGTTCATTTGAACTGCCAAACATACCCAGATTCATTTATTCTCGCCTGACACTGCTTGTTGTATTTCTAACATGGGAAGGGCATGGGTGCTCTTTGTCTGTACTGAGTGTTACGAAAGTCAAAAGAAAAAAGGAAAGAAGAAACCCTTCGGCTCCCCATAGCTGATCAGGTATTCACCTTGAACGAGTACTAATGAAACCAGCACCACATCAAAGGGGAAGCTGGCTCCAGCCGAGAAGGTTATTAAAAAATTTAACAGTACCAGACGGCCCCCAACCAACGTAAGTGACTACATTTTACATTCCGTTTTGTAAAAAGAAATGAAGTCCTGTGCTTGCCCTCGCAGCTGCCACCTGCTTTGGGGCTATCAAAAAGAGGCATCGGGGAAGCCCTCCTTGCAGGCAAGGATGATTTTTTTTTTGCTCAAAGACTCGGTATTTCTCTTCCACTCTTCACCAGTACATACTAACGCGAGTCAAAACCACCAGGTGCTGAGCTGCTTTTTGACGTAACGGCAATAGCTAACTCCTTTCTGTCATCAGGGTAAAAATATGTTACCTATCCTGAATTTGGAAAGAACCAAAATATCCCACTTGCAAACACAGTGGAAGAAAAATAAACATGGTTTTGTGGTAGCAATTCACTGGGAATGGGATACGTACAGTTTGGTCTCCAGCTGTACACAAGTGCAAGAGGAGAGGAGGGAGTCCCAAGCTGGGATGGAGCCACTTCTGCACTTGTAGGTGGTTTTGCTGCCACAAAATGAATATTTATATCAAACAATGCTACAGGTGAGGAGTCCAACCTGACATGGGCATCTCCATATCCCTCCCAGCCCAAACTGCAGGATGATGCTCCAGAGATGCTCTTTCTAATGACAAGTGCACTGAGATTTCTTGGTGTATCAGCATGAAGGAGTCTTTATTACTACCATCACTGGGGGATTTTTCCACTAGACTTTGATAGTGTTTGGGTGTCAACAGCCAGACGCCGAGTGGTGCAAGTGCAGGGTCAGTTTTTCTTGCAAAGGCTGGAGACATGCAAAAAGGGGGTAAAAATAACAGTGTCAGAAAAAGTCCAGAGGATGCCACGAAGGTGATCTGAGGGCTGGAGCCCCTCTGCTATGAGGACAGGCTGTGAGAGTTGGGGTTGTTCAGCCTGGAGAAGAGAAGGCTCCGGGGAGACCTTAGAGCCCCTGCCAGTAGCTGAAGGGGGCCTACAAGAAAGCTGGGAAGGGGCTGTTTGCAAGGGCATGTAGTGATAGGACGAGGGGCAATGGTGTTAAACTAGAGCAGGGTAGGTTTAGATGAGACATTAGGAAGAAATTCTTTCCTGTGAGGGTGGTGAGACACTGGCCCAGGTTGCCCAGGGAGGCTGTGGCTGCCCCATCCCTGGAGGGGTTCAAGGCCAGGCTGGACGGGGCTTTGAGCAGCCTGGTCTGGTGGGAGGTGTCCCTGTCCAGGGCAGGGGGGTGGAACTGGGTGATCTTTAAGGTCCCTTCCAACCCGAGCCATTCTATGATTCTATGAAAAAGAAAGTGGGAGCTCTACTGTAAATGTGGGGGCAAAGAGAAATGCCTTTGGCTGTTGCCAAACTCCCACCACATAAGATTCCAGGAAGTGAAATGATAGCCCTGAAAGTGTAAGTTTGTAAATTCACACGTTTGCTACTATATCATGTTTCTGCCATTAGTGCCTTAAAGCACTGGTGTAGACAGAACGGTGGCTATGTAAAAGTGGATCTTCTTGGTCGGTGTGTCGGGTCTTGTGCTAGGTCTGGTGGCTTTGCTGAGCAAAACCATGTTTCACCCTACAAGCAAATATTGCCAGGCTCTCAGGTGCTGGCGGGGCCACGGGGCTGGCTGTTTGCAGGGTATCAACTTCAGGGGTTTTGCTGCTGGTGATGATGTGAGAAGCACAAGAAACAGCTGGATCCCTTAGTTTTCAGTCTGTGTTTACCTCACTCACAGGGAAGAGAAATATCTTTTGATTTGGAAGTGTTTGAACATTCAAAGTGTTCAAAGCCGGGTCGGACGGGGCTTTGAGCAACCTGGTCTAGTGGGAGGTGTCCCTGCCCACAGCAGGGCGTTTGGAGCTAGATGATCTTTAAAGGTCCCTTCCAACCCAAACCATTCTATGATTTAAGGCTCAGAGCAACTTAGATCTGCAAGTCAGAGTCCCACCATGTCACCTGTATAGTAAGGCCTGTGCTGGAATTAAAAGATCCTCTAATTCAAACTTACATCCAAGGGAAAGTGTCTTTCTTGGCTTTGCGAGCGCACATCACCGCTGAAAGCGTAGGCAAAGCACACAGGACGGGAAGCTGTGGTCAGAGTGAACCAGCCTTGGGTGGCAAGGTTTGCAGAAGGGAAACTTCACTCGTGCAAGTTACACGGCAGAAAGAGATATCTCTGCTTGTGGTGGCTGGTTTCGGGGTTTTGCTCGCTACTATTCTATAAAAATGTCTGCGTCTGTGAAACGCAGGCAGAAAGGCTCTAGAGCAGCTAGAAGAGGCAGCAGGAAAGCACCAAGCACCACCCCTCGGATGGATGAGTCAACATTTCCAACCAAAAAGGCATATTGGCACAGAGCAGCAAGGAGGGAATAAAACCAGAGGGAGCAAAGATAGTCCCTGCCACTTGTGTCTTGCCTTGCCAGGGAAAATAGGAGTTTAACTACACAAATACACTGGATTGTGCCAATTTTACCTGGCTCTGTCATCAATTTCATTTCCATCCGGAGTTTTGAATAACCATGTGTTTTGTGTGAGCTGAGCATTAGCTCAGTTCAATCTCTCCACAGTTTACGTGGTTCACTGGTTTTCCTGAGTCTAGCGGTGGTGCAGATATGTTGATGCCCTGACTGGGAAAAAAAACAGGCCAACGTGCTTCAAAGTATTTGATGTGTTTTTCCACGGAGTATCCAGTGAGGTAGACAAATGGTTTTTCTGTGTTACAGAGGGGCATGGAGTCCAAAGGGCAAAAAAAAAGGAAGTGTTATTTTATACCAGTGTACAGAGCTGCACGCGAAATATATGTTTGTGTATTTCTGTATGTGTGTGTTTCCCTAAATGGATGGAGCGGGCCTAGAACATGTTAAAAAATGCAGCCAAGAAGTCTAAAATTGTGGCTTAAAAATGACTGCAAGCTGACAAAATTACCCTTTGAAGTAGAGGAGCCAGATTAGAGCGATGGAGGGAGCCCCTCGGCCCAGGATTGGCATGGACCTTGGTGGAGACAACCTCTCTGCAGCAGGGGCTGAACCCCAAAGCTCTAAGAGCACCGTGAACCCCATCTTGTATCTCCTTCACCCCCTGGGCTTGGCGAAGCGGCTCCCACGGGCTGCAGTGAGCCTCACCCAGTAAAGCAGGACCAGCACAACCCGTCTCACTGACCTTACCGGCGGTTAAGAAAGAAGCCCTGACCTCGAGCATCCTTTCTCCAGCTGCGTGACCCGCCTTTGTTTGGGACATTTATTGTTCAAGTCCTGGAGAAGAATAGGCTTGTCGCTGGGAGCAGATTGCAAGGAGAAAATTGCCACACAGGCGAAAACTCTCCTCATGTCCTGTTTCCAATAGAACCGCATGTTTTTGACTGCCTGGTTTCAATAAAAAGTCCAGAAAGAAAGAATTGAAGGGGGCATTGCTTTTCATGGAGTGCCAGCAAATAATTGCAAAAAGTTGCTCGTTTTAAAAGAATTGCATGACTAGGGACAATGCAGGGTGCTCGGGGCTGCAGAGGCACGCCAGATTCTGCACCAATTCCGGATGGAATACTGCTTCTTACTCTTCTCCTTGAAAACGTCTGGCCAGGGTATTTATCTCCCTATTCTAAAGCTTCTCCTGATGCTGGCTATAGCAAGGACACAGCGAGCAGAAGCATTAGTTGCAGTTCGGCTGCTCAATGGGAGTGTTCGGTCACAATGGTATTTCTTTATGAAGATATCGATCCTGGCACTTGACAGACGGCACGCAGGCGTTGGGGCTGGTGCCACTTCCCTTTTGGCCGCCGCAAGGTGACGGCGTGGTCGGGGTGGAATTGCACCAGAAACTCTACATCTTCCACTTCAAGTTTCACTGGAGTTGGGGCACGCTCTGTCTCTTCTAATAGCCTCAAAATAACCCCGAGACAAAACATTGCCAGAACATTATAGAAAGTCTTATATAATTTATGACTGTAAAAACACCAAGCATACAAATCTATGCTATATATAAATCATGGTGGGGTTTTTTCCTTCTCAGTTAGCCTTTTCTCCAGTGAGTGCTGTTTGCTTTGTATTTAACCGCTGTATTTGTACAAAGTTAAAGCACTTCTGCGTTTCGTACTCACCATCACTAAAATAGTGAGTCCCTCAAATGTTTCTGCTTTGCACCCCGTGATAGCTCCCGACAAACTCCCTTTGCACGTCTATTCATGCCACAGAAAGCATCACACCTGCCGTCATCCCACGTGTGTTTGTCATGGGGTCAAAGAGTTTAGCTTCCACGATACAGGAGTTTTTGCATTTCAAGTACCACTCTTATTTGGAGCTTTTAGCCCAGATTTTACAAGCTATTGACAACATGCTGGCACCAGAAGCATTGGCAGGGAGATGTTCTGCCTCCGTTGGGGAGCCAGGAGGCTCTTCTGGTAGATGCACGGTCCCTGCTGTCTCCCTTCGAGGCTCAGCAGGTCCCACAGACCTGCATGCCGGGACAAGCCAGGATGGTGTACCCCACATCCCACAGTATGTCCTGCAGGATGCTCTTCCTCTATATAAACACAGGAGAAGACTTGGGAGGAAATTTCCATTACATTTCTCTGTTTCATCCCAGAGAACTCTTTTTTTTTTGGTGCGGTTCTGCCAGTTTGCTACCGGGGTACGGATGTGGAGTGACCGTCAGAGCGGTGTTCTGCATTATAAGCACAGGACAATACAGTTCGTTGTCTGCGGGATCAGTTGGGAGGCTCCTGAGGGCAATGGCAGGAAAAGCTGTAAATACTGCAGGCATTTACCCTAGTTTGGGGCCAGATGGTGTAATGTAACCCCCCAGTGCCAGTGCGGCTCTTGTCCCTCTGAGTTCAAACAGGCAGGGCAAAAAGCCCTGGAAAAACTTTGCAGAAGAAGAAGAGAGAGCAGAGGGATTGCTGCTGGGGGCCCTGCAGAACCACTGTTCCCACTTGGTGGGTAATTGCAACAGAATATACCAAAGTCAGTTTTTTTGAGAAATCTGTAGCCATAGGTGCCGCTCGGTCTTTTAACTCCCTTGGTTCATGGTTTCCCACCCTCCACAGCCCATCCTGAACCACTGTATAAAACATCCCCCCTCTTTTGTGTGTTGAACAGCGGGAGGAAGGCTCCTGCTGCACACCCTGGACAGCAGATAAATAGAAATGATAATAATAGTGATAAATAGCGATAACAACAGTGATAAATAGTGCCATGGGCAGGTGGTAACAGGCAGCAGAAGATAACTCTGTGCTTGGTCCTTCTCAGTCCAGGATGTAGCGCATCGCGGAGAGCCTCAGGGGCAGCATTGCTTCATACGCTGTTAACAAAGTGCAGCCTCGGGATGTTTTTTAACCTCTCTGGTCATGAAGAGGGGGGCAGAGTGTGGGAGCTCCGTGGGTGAAATATTCAGGATGGCAAATTGCTGAACTTCTTTCGAGGCAATCGTAAGCCTTAGGGATGGTGAGGCTGTTAGAGGAAGAGAAGACGACGACGCGCGAGGGAGGTCGCGATTGGCTGGAGCTCATCCTGCCGGGCTCCCAAAAATTCTGACTTTAGGCAACAGCGTGGGAAGGTGTCCTGCCATAATGGGAGAAATAAGACAGCTCTGCCTTGAAATGTCTGGGCAAAGATTAAATGCTACTTGCTGGGGAAAAAAAATATAAAAATGCTGTGATATTGTGCCAACAGGCCACATAGCTGTTCATGTTAAGATTAATTCTTCCCTCTGTAAGCGGCACGGGGCCCCGCGCCTGCCAATTAGCAAGTTTGGGGAATGCATCTCACGCTGCCTCTCCTCTCCGGCAGTGATGCAGCCGCTCACTGAGCCGCTGCCTCTGCTTGGGCTGGAGCATGTTCTTCTCTTCCAGAGGCCGAGAACTCATCGCTCCAATTTTATTATTTTTTTTTTTAACATGATTTTATTAGTTCAAAGCAAGCAATGCTTGTTTTAATTAATGAATACGTTTCTCTTCTCTTGCTCCTTGGCTCACTGCCTGGTACTGCGTTTTCATGCCTGGAGAATAAAATGTTTCATTCAAAACAGAATCCTCTTTGTCCCTGTGTGTGGCCGCTGCTTGCAGAGGTGAGGGAGCTGGGGAGGCGGTAGCGGTTTCGGTTTTGGGGGTGGAGGACAAGGGAGGGAGAAATGGTCAGGATTACAGGAGCACGGCAAAGGAAAGGCAAGTTGTGTAGCACTCATCACAATTAACTCTTCCAATTTTCCAAGAGCCGTGGTAAATCCTGTATTTGCAAATCCTCACCTTAGCAGCTTTCAAATATTCTTACAGCCGCTGGTGTGACTAGCAGTAGAAACTGGCAGGTACATAATCCTGGCCAAACGCTATGTACCTGCGGAGCTTGCTGCAAAATTTGTGCGTAATGATGTGGCACATTTAACTTGTGGTTGCTGACCGCTACCCCCCAGCAGCAGCTGCTTTCCACAGTTCTGCCTTAGCTTATCAGCCCTCCTCGATATTGGGCTAAATTCCAAATAAAGCAGGGGAATCAGCTGGCAATTCATTTGATGTGCTACTTTTTTTTCCCTCCACACCTAATTGAGCATTCCACTTCGAATAATCCTCAGCATTAGATTAAATCTCTATTGATCTCATTTTAATGAGCTCACCGCTGTGACCAACAGCCCTTTCTCCCGTAGCAGATGGAGCTGTGGCCATCTGAATGTGCGGCAGAAATACTTGTGTTTCGGAGGACTGACACCTTCTCCTCCGCACGACCGTCCTTGGCACCCCATTACCCCTGAGCCTGCGGACCCAAAGCCAGTAGATATGTCCTGTTCTTCGCACCGTGCCTTTGTGAGATTGCTATTGCACTGAATTTCTGTTTAAACCACTGCCAATAACTTCCCGCTTAGAGATTTCATTTCTGAGCCAGCAACGTCCGTGTTCATCAGTGTGAAGGCAGGTAGCCGAAGGCGGAATGTGAGCTCTCTCCTGTGCCGCGGGGAAAGCCGGCGTGCTGGAGTGCTTGCAGCTCCCGACCGCCTGCCTAAGGGGATATATTACAAATTCAGGTCTGGGGCAAATCAATTTTGTGAGCTACAGAATTGATTCCACTCTCGCATTTCACCTTCAGACACCTGCATTTAAATTTCCACTCGAGATTAAATTATGAAACGAAGGAAATCTCCCTTTCCTTCCTTATGAGGGGAAAAAAAAGTGATTAATGAGAGTTTAAATCCTGATGACAAACAAATCCTAATGACCCAGCACTTCTGATGGCAAATAATTTTCTGCACCGTCGCGTTTTGTAGACTTCATGGACCAAAGGATCTTTAGGGTCAGCTAATCGCACCTTCTACCTAGCAAAGGTCATGGCCATTTTCTCGGTGATTTTTTGCATACAGCCTAACAGCTTGTATTTGAACCGAACAGTTTAACTCTTTTTGAAAGACCTTGATGTAAAAACAGCAGCATGGGGATGTTCATGGGAGGGGTGGGGATGGGGCAGAGGAGTGTAGCACTATGGAAGAGACAACTAGTTTAATTGAAATCTCATTCCCACATGGTTAAGAGCTTGCATCATTGAAAGATGTCGTATACTAGATAATATTTTAAAGCCGTATGCTCAGTTTTGGTGGTTGTGTGGTTTTGTGACCAGTGGCATTGCTTAAACACAGCTGAGATGCAGCCATCAAGGCAGGGACGTTGGCTTACTTTTAGCATGAAGTTTGCAATGTGAATTTGCAGACGCTTCCCATCATAATTTTCAAGTTTGGTTGTTGCTTGCTCGCTTTTTTCTTCTTTCTTATCTACGAGAGACAATACGTCTTGCATCAGCAGATTATGATTAATAGTCATGATGTGTAATGACATTAATTAGCAATAGCTATTGCTAATGATTAATAACAGCAGCTAAGCGAAACCTTGGCTGCAATGATTTATTTCAGTACTTTTATTGAGCTGTGCATCTGGCAATATTGTGATGCTCCAGCGTCTTCAGGGAGGAATGACTGTGTGGGCAAGCGAAGAGCTGGTGTCAAGCAGGTGCGGGACTTCTCCCTCCTTTATTGTTGCACACAATGACCCACTGGGAAATTCGGTCGCTTCAGTGGGACGGAAGGCGGGAGCTCATCATGCAGTGTGCCACGTGGCTTCGGCACAGGACCCCTATTTGACATTGGGTGGGAGACAAGCCAGAAGCACGAAGCAATCATCTCCAACCTTGCTAGGAAGGACCTGAAACAAATTCCAGCTCTGAACATCCCTGCACTTTGGTAAAACTCATCTCGAATTGGAAATGAGAATTTGCAATACGGGCACATAATCGTTGTTCATTACCCAGCTGAAAGGAACGGGAAGGGCCCCTCTTTAGTGCGGCCTTAGTGCCGGTTCCACCTTCTGGGAGAACTGAACTTGCATTTAGATTAAAGTACAATTATTCCCTTTCCCTCCCGCTTCCTATTAATTATATGCAATTTACTCTGAAAAGATCTGTTACTGCGCTAATCTTAGCAATCACCATACTGCAGCAAAAACATTGCACAACACTCTGTAAACGCTTCCAGAGATGAAATCGCAAATGAAAAAGCAGCAACAAAAATATCCTGCACTACTTTTACAACTTCCCTCTCTGGAACAAAGGTTTCGAGGAGAAACATTTTCCTTTCCTTATTTATAGCCACTTCTCCTACCGCTGCAGTTGTTCTTGTGGTCTGTTCTTTCTAATTTAAGTTGCAGGCAGCACGAGGCAGTACCCGGTTATTTGGTTTGTCTTGAATGAGCCCAGCAAATGAATGATGCGGGCTGGGCGATAACAGTCAACTTGTTCTGGGCAGGGACTTACCGTCTGGTTTATACAGAAATGTCCAACTAGCTTGAAGGAAGCGCTGGGCAACGGAAAGCTGAGTGGTTGGAAACCTCTTAGTTAAGAGCTAGTGGTTGGAGTGCAACTCCAGGTAATTGTGATGGAAAGATAGTTTCTGAGTGGAAAGTGAAACAGTTTGAAGTCCTGTGTCCAGTTCTGGGCTCCCCGGTTCAAGAAGGACAGGGAACTGCTGGAGAGGGTACAGCAAAGGGCTACCAAGATGATGAGGGGACTGGAACATCTCTCTTATGAAGAAAGGCTGAGAGACCTGGGTCTTTTCAGTCTGGAGAAGAGAATACTGAGGGGGGATCTTATCAATGCTGATAAATACTTCAAGAGTAGGTGTCAGGAGGATGGGGCCAGTCTTTTTTCGGTGATGCCCAGTGACAGGACAAGACTCAACAGGCACAAACTTGAACATAGGAAATTCCATCTCAACATGAGAAGGAACTTCTTTACTTGAGGGTGGCAGAGCCCTGGCACAGGCTGCCCAGAGAGGTGGTGGAGTCTCCGTCTCTGGAGACGTTCAAAACCCACCTGGACGCGTTCCTGTGCAACCTGCTCTGGGCGACCCTGCTCTGGCAGGGGGTTGGCCGAGATGATCTCCGAAGGTCCCTTCCAGCCCCCACCATTCTGTGATTCTGTGATTCTGTGGTTCTGTGTGAGCGTTGGGAGACCCCACAGTGTTTTACACGGCACAGCTGAGAAAATGAGTATATAAGGAGATGTGAGCAGATGAAAACCACATAGAGCATGACTGGCATGAGTCAGAAGTAGTTCCTGCACCACAAGCTGTCTTTCTCTGCAGGCTTTGTTGAAGCTCACAGACAAGGTTGTAAGAAGGAACCCTGACCTTCTGTGGCCGACACGACATCAGAGATTTTTTTCAGTGGGACTGGACTGGCAGCAGTCAGGTAACAGCCTGTGTTAAGAAAACGTGTTCAAGACTTTTTGGTAGATAGTATGGCCAACTGTTAGACAACTCCTCAGCATAATTCACGTGCACAGAGCCAGCAAATGAAAGCTAGAAATGAAAGTGAAGCAAAGCGAGACAAAACTAAATACCTTAAAGATCAGTAAAGCTTCAGTATCAGAAAGAATATTGTAACCTTAAAGCTAGTGACTAATAAGATAACAATTTTTGATCTGAATGTCCAAAAAATGCCTACAGTTTTTGTACGTGTAGTTTGTTAGATTCTCACCCTAAGATCACCATCTGAAGTCGATGATTTCCCATCACTGAGGACTTCTGGAAACCTTTAGGGGTTCATGGCTGTGACTCTTAAGTGAACTAAAGTAGTTTGGCATCTCCTTTTCCACTGAGCAAAGTGCTGAGCCCCACTAGCTGCCTTTAAAACCTCAGCCTGTGTTTCTTATTACCACTATACATGGAGTCTAGCCCCAGTTTATGTGTAATACGTTGAGATTATTATCCTCATTTTCCAGCACACCAGAAGCGAACGCAATTACGAAGCCTCTTAGAGGTGATTTGACTATGCAGACACTCTACAGCCTGCTGATTTTTCAGCCACATTTAGCGCCTGTTGAAGAACAGAAATCCTTCTAGGCTGATATTGGAGCCATCTGGTGATGTCTTTTTCAGTCCAGTAAACACTTCTGGGTTCAGTTTGGAGGCTGTCAGAATATAACAGCTTATTTAAGAGCCAAATGGAGGAACATAGACCGTGTAACTATGAAAAACACATACACCTTGTGAATTCTTCATGAGCAGAGAGATACAAGTGTAAAGCAATGATTATTCCTAACACTAATCCCTAATGGTAGACAGGAGAAACCTGAATAGTTTCTCTTTCAATATGGTTAGGACGTTTAATGGAATTTCAGCGTCATCTCTGGAAATGACAGCAAGCCTCCTATTTTGTGGGATGACTTGAATGGAAAAGTGTATCTGCATGGAGTGGTCTCCTGCTGTACCGCTTGGAGCAGAATAACACCATCAATCCAGCAGGCTCCGGAGGGAGATGCAGCATTTAAAGGATGCGCCATGTCTGTTAAATACATGATCAGGCAGCGTTGCTCCCCCCGCGGTGTTCTTTATCACCACGCAAAGCTCAGCACCGTGTCCGATGGAAGCAGGTCAGCCAATGCACTTTCTTCCCACACCCTGGCTTTTCTTTAGACCTTTCCCATCCGTGATGGGACCAGCCTAACTCCGCAGAACGGGCACCCTCTCATGAGCTCAGACCCATGGCTGGCTTTGCCGTTGGCAGCTCCTGAACTTTCTGTTTCAGGCCAAGCTAATTTATGTGAACTCAGTGTGGGCAGCGATTCAGAACTAACCTTCTTCTGCCAGTGTTTCTAAAGAACAGGAAGGTCTTTTTGTTATTGGTTTTTCTCTTAACTGAAGTGCCTCTTTGTAACTTGTATTGACACCGCGTGTAATTCTGACGGTTATAGGAGCTCGTTCACTAATCGATATGATACATGTTCACATGTCCAGCTGCTCACATCCCTCCCTGTCCCTCCAGGTCAGTTTTTCAGGCAGCAGATGTGTCCCTGTCACCCCTTATTTCTGCACACTAATTCGGTACGCTTGCTTTCTGCATCAACGCCTGCAGCAGCGCAGGCCATGCTGAGAGTGGGGAGAGCACTGCAGCCCCTTGTCCTTCAGATCCCTCCCTAACAACTGCCCTTTCCCCACATATCTCCACAGGGCGAATCAATAGGATAAACTTCCAGGAAACTTTAAAACAGCATCAGCTAGATATTCCCCACGTTCCTTCACTGCCAGACATTGGAGTCTCTCCCTCCTCTAGCAAATCACTTCATCGTGCCCCTGAGGAAGCCACATGCTGGTACTTGTTGCAATCAGGAGCTTCACCCGGTGCCCTTCCGTTTCTCTTGTACCAACGGCGGCCCTCGTGCCGTCTAGCGTTAATTAGATTACAAGTTCCCCGGGTCTGCAGCCCTGCCTGTCAGTCTGTGCTGTAAGGCATTCGCCTACTTTCAGGTGATGTTAAGCCATAACTAATAGTTTCAAAATAAACTGCTAGAGGGCAAGGTTTCGAGATGGTGCTCAGATATTTCATATTATGAGCCATGTTTTATTGCAGAAATTAATTCTCACGGTCGTTCATGACTGCATGTTTCTTCCCCTTACAGCCCTTGGCTTCTTCCCCAGCACCCACTGTTGGTCTCTGCATGGCATTGTGGTATTAGGAGGCTGAAAATGAGATTTCATCCTATTTTTGATCCTAATTAATGGGTAGCTGTTGTTGGAAAGGATGGTCAGGCTCACCAGGCTGCACGTTTCCACTATGTCTGTTGTGCTGATCCTGCTGCGCGCTGGCGCTGGGAACTACACCAGCAAAAAACCTTCTGTGGCGTAAAAACTGGAGGGCTCTGTGCTGGTTTAGCTGCCTGGACTGGCACAGTGTGGGTCAGGGACACAGAAATGAGGTGAAATGGAAGTTGCAGGATGCATGCTGAGGTCAGGGATGGCGTCAGGGAGTTGGCATTTTTTCTCGGCGGTGGTTAAAGGGAGGTTATTTCCACTGTATAATAAAATCACAGTTACCCAGACCACTACGGAGCTGTGTATCCTGTAACAGCTGCCCTTCAGTACCAGTGTGAGAAGTGATGTATTGAAATTTGTTCAACAAATGCAATCTCTTCTCTTCTTCTGGAGCTAACAGAGCTCCTCAATTATTATTATCACATTTATTTTGCATTTCTCATATAATTCTTTTTCAGTAAGTCATGGCCTATCAACTATCCATCAGCATCTCATGGCATATGGGTTAAACTGAACTGTGCTGTCAGTTTTGGCTGGACACATGAATCACAAGTCAAGTTTATCTTCTCTGGCTGGAGAAGTTAATCCTGAACTAGCTTTCCTTTGTGGATATTCACAAATGACCTCCACATGCACTTCCATAGCAGGCAGCTACTCCCTAGGCATTTCCTTCAAATTTGTGTTTATATGAACATTCCTCACTGTGAACTGAACGAAACGCAAAAAGTAGCAAACATGAGCTGGAAGCCAACGGAGACCGAGTGATTGCAGTTCAGGTACTCTTTGTCATGTACAGCTGTACAAGGTTTGCGAGGAAAATCAGTGGAGCTCAATATATCCCGGATTTTCCTACAGCAAACCCTGGGTAACTGAGATGAATCACAGCTTGATGATACAGGGATGTAGGTGGCAGCCCCAGGATTTTACATCCATCCCCTGCTATTGCTGCTTCTTTTCATATGGCCGCTTGCTTTCATCTCTGCGTTGCTCTCATAGATATGCAACCATCCCTGCGGCTGGACATAAGATGGGATCTTAAGACCACACACTGAGTTTTCCATAGGAGAACTTCCTTTGCTGCCTCTGGCTTTCAGGGTAGATTTCCATGCAGGAGTTAACAAGGACAGCTCATTGCACTGTGGAGAGGAGAGACTGTTCTGCATATTGGAATTTATCTCAACATGTATCCGGAAGAACAGAGCAGGCTGGGCACAGGAGAACATCGTAGCAGCTATATTTCAACTTCTCTCTCCTTTGCTGTCAATACGCCGGTGCATGCAATGCAGGCTTTGTACAGGTCCCGCATAAACTGAGTAACTCAGGAGTAGAAAAGTCTAAAATTGGAAACCAAGTTAATTCAATATTCTCCTAAGTAGGACAGTCACCATTTACAAGGCAGTTCACTCATTTATCAAGCTCCTCATCAAAACTACCTAGGTTTTTACTTACTGGAAAGTTCTTTTAGGACATTTTGTAGGAAGTTGTCCTGCATAAGCATCTTCTGGAACAAATGGGCAAGGCACCAATTTCTTTTAGGTGTCACTTTATAACCGGTGCCTTTATACTAACTTTGGGATGATTGCTTGAGAAGAGTGCCTAGAAGAGACTAAAAACCTTGCATTGCTCCTGTTAGAGTACAAATGAATTAGCAAAAGGAGATTTTGTGTCATTGTTTTCAATGGAGGTGCCATTTTGCTAACAACGCACTTTTCAGGTTCCACGACCATTTATTGTGGCATTTGCATGGCAGCTATTTTGTGCCTGTATTGGTATTTTAGACTGTGATCCATGTTGTTTAAATGGCTTTTCCATTTATTCCAAAAAATGCATGAAAATGATTTATTTTATTGTCATCATCATTCACCTACAGTTGAAGTTGTAGGTGGATCTTGGTGTTCTGAATGCATAAGGCTTGGGGTTTTGTTTAAGATTTTCCTGATTTCTTTGTTTTTCCTTCATGTTCATTTCTTAACTTGATGTATGGGGAAGGGGTTGAATCAAAACATGTCAGAGCCTTGTGTTCAAAACTTCCTACAGGACATGGATACTCCTTAATGAAGTTAATAGGAACGAGGTGTCCAAAGTCCTGGAAATCAGGTAGGATTTAGACTACCTCTGCCCTTCCTAATGGGATGAGATAAGCAGCAGAGTAAAGTGAATTCTGAGGTCTGCCAGCCTACAGAGCCCATCTTCCCCCACAGCGGGTGATCTCGGGAGCCTTCTGAACAAAACCAGAGGCTTCTTGATTTGGTAATCTGAAAAAAAGACGGCTGAGGGGTGACCTTATCAACGCTTACAAATACTGAAAGGGTGGGTGTCAGGAGGATGGGGCCAGGCTCTTTTCAGTGGTGCCCAGTGACAGGACAAGAGGTAATGGGCACAAACTTGAGCATAGGAAGTTCCATCTCAACATGAGGAGGAACTTCTTTACTCTGAGGGGGGCAGAGCCCTGGCACAGGCTGCCCAGAGAGGTGGTGGAGTCTCCGTCTCTGGAGACATTCAAAACGCACCTGGACGCGTTCCTGTGTAACCTGCGCTGGGTGACCCTGCTCTGGCAGGGGGCTGGACTAGATGATCTCTAGAGGTCCCTTCCAACCCCTTACCATTCGGTGATTCTGTGATTCTGTGTAATTGAGAGCATCTCAGGGCTGCTGGGAGAGAGACAGGAGAAGGAGCAGCATGCTTCTCTTGGTCCAGGCAGGTGGAAACTCTTCTCCATGACAGGGGACAGTGTGGTTCACATTCAAAGTACTGGGAAGCCATAATACAGACCCCTGAGGTCATCTACGCAAGGACACACCAGGTTACGCAACCTTACGCATCACACCCGGCACGTATGTGCCTTCAGGTGTCGTGCTTGTGCTCACCTGAATTACTCAGTCTGACGAAGGTTTGCTTCCTGCACATCTGTGTTCCTGCCAGCAGCACTCTGTAACGTGAGTCACCCTGCAGCGTGACAGCCGGTCCCTAACGGTGTCTGCTAAAACCTTGACGCCTCGTCACGCTTCCCAGAGAGGTCGGCTGTGTGTTGTCAGCCCGGTGCAATACACGGGAATGGGTTTTGTGAAAAGAGTCAAAGCAATACATTCCTTGGGGTAGCTCAGGGCTCCAGGAAGATCTCTGCAGTCAATGCAAGGCTCAAAGGTGCTGGTGTTTCACTTCATTCAACAGTTGTTAAAAACTAGAAAGGGGTGAAATGTACTCCTGATGAGAGGGAAGCATGCTTGTTTACCTTTTGGTGGTTTATTTTTGAGGAAGTGACCACAAGGCCCTTCTTGAGCTGTTCAGCAGCTGCTCTTTTTCCATCATTTATTTTGCTTTCAATATTTTCCAAAATTTAAAGAAGAAGTCATAACCCCACCCCCCCAAGAAGAAGAGCGGTATGAGACTGGTTAGATGATTTAGCCAGCCCTCTGCTTTCCCAGGCAGTCAGTGCAGATAAATTGGTTGATGAATCTGCACACTCAAAACCAAAAATCATCATTGAGATGATCAGGAAATAATTCATATTGGCTTATTCAGTGAAGCCAGATTGTCTTAAAAGGGAGGGGGAGGTTTGGCTGTCTGGGAGCTGTAAACGTGTTCCTGATTCACCGCACAGAATCATTTCAGCACACGCTAAATAACCGCTTTCCCCTGGGGACCGACTGCAACTGGTGGCTGGCAGCAACTAAATTTTCTGGTGTTTCCCCCCCTCATTTGGCAAGATTCCCACCCCCAGGTTTTTAGGGGACACGTTGACAAAGAGGCATTTCCTGCCCCTTGGAGATGCAACCGAAGGGAGGTGAGTGCTCACCTTGCAGTTCTGACAACGCGGAGAGGGCTGACTGCAGCAGGGAATTTTGCCTGTAACATTTAGGCATAGGTAGAGGAATCTTGACATGGGGAAATGATGCTGCTCTCTGACTGTCATGCACTCACTTGCGTATCTGACCGAAAACAACAATAAACACTAAGAGGAAATTCTGGAAAAAATATCCCAACTCCTGCTCTTCCGGCACCTGAAAGTTGCAGCCTGGAAAATACAGATCCAGTGGGAGTGCCTTTGTCCCAGCCTTTCTGATGAACACCGGGTCTCAGCTCCTCCAGCAGTGTAAGAACCTAAGTGCCGATTGGTGTTGTACTGCTGCTTTGCAGAAACTAGCGGAAAAAAATTGAATTAGAGGACACATGGGTAAATGCGATGTGCTGTGGAAGAGTCAGCGTAGCTTTTATAAAGGGAAGTCCTGCCATATGGTCCTAGTGGAGTTCTCTGAAGGTGTCAACAAGCCTTTGGATACAGGATATCCTGTTGATATAACCAGCTTTTATTTCCTGAGAGCTGCAGACAGCATCTCTCACTAAAAGCTTTTAAGGAAACTCAAGGCGTAAATGGGAAGGTCCACTCTCTGCTTCCTAGGTTTTTTTATTCATTCCTTTTTTATTCATCCCCTGGATGAATAAAAAAGGAATGAATAAAAAAACCTAGGAAGCAGAGAGTGGGAGCTCGTGGTCAGGTCTTGTGGTAGAGGTTGATCAGCAGTGGAGATATGTGCTGTTTGCACTCATACACGAGCAGGAAAGGAGTGAAAGGTGAAGTGACAAGGTTTAGTCACGATACAAAACTACTCCAAGTGTTAAAGATGAGGACAGACAGAGAGGAACTGCTGAATCTCAGTGACTGGACAGTGAAATGATGCACAAGGGGAAAAGCAGCCCTCAGCTCACATGTGAAGTGATGGCCCTGCGCTGGCCATTACCAGCCAGGAGTGAAAACTTCGGGCTATAATAGATAGTTCCATGAAAACATCAGCTAAGCATTTAGTAGCAGTCAATAAAGCAAATCAAATGTTAGGAATCACCAGGAAAGGGACAGAGAACAAAACAGAGAACATTGTCATGGAACTGTATAAATCTATGGCTCTTCTAGCTTGAATCCTGTGTGCAGCTCTGCGCCTTTCACTTAAAAAGGAAACAATAGAGGTAAAAAAATTCAGAGGAGAATAACTAGGATGATAGGAGAGTGGAACTGCTCACTGTAAGGAAGAATTCCACTGTAGGGAATCTCTTCAGTCTGAGAGATGACCAGGCTAAATCTGTAACATCATGAACATCGTGGAAAAGGTGAAGGGATTGATTTTTCATTGCATTTTCCAATAAAAGAATAAGGAAGCCGCAATTTTAAGTAGGACAGGACAAGCTCAAAGCAAAGGGAAGGAAGTGACTCTTCACGCCTGTAGTTAAACTTTGGAACTTCCTGCCACAGTGTGTTGTGGGAACTAAAAGCTGGTGTGGCTTCAAAAGCATCCTTTCAAGGAAGAGAGAGAGATTGAGGGTTATTAATATACCGAGCCCACCTTTTCAGGAAGTCCCTGAACTGCAAATGATTGCAAACTGGGAGCCTGCTTTGTCCAATTCTTACCCTCTTCCTGAAGCATCTACTTTGGACGGTGTCAGAGATGGATTCTTAGAGACAACAGAGGTTGGTCCTCGGGCTGCACTAAATCAAGGGAATAAGCTCATGCATTGACCATCAAAACCTCCACAGTGGCCAGAGTGTTGCACATTTTTCTCTGCATTGCTGTGCATTTAAGACCTCAAGGATCTGGCCTAGAAAGCAGACAAAGCAACCATCTCAGAAGTTCGGCCGCTTTTCTCTTTTTATCTTATTTCCTAGAGCCTGTGCTCGCCTCGCTGTCCTTCGGCCTGTTAGCTCCAAATTTTCGTTTCTTCTCTTACGGGAACTCCATTTGCAACCATTAGCAGTTTGAGGATTTTGCTATTATCCACTGCATAAAAAAGGTAGAATGACCACAAAAGACGTGAGTTCTTAGTATATTATTTCAAGTGCTATATTTAACTAAATTACCCCCTCTTTTGGAATTGTTTGTTATTCCTTTGGTGATAGAACAGCATCCTGTTTGCCTGCACACATTGCAGCTGCAGAGTTTAGTGAAATCCTCCTGGGTTTCTTGAAATAGCTTTATAACTGAAACCTCCCCAACACTGCACTGTACTTCTAATTTATTTAACCAGCTCCTACTATGAACCAAGACTGTTCCTATCCCACTGTTGTTGTTCTTCAGAACGCATGATCATAGTGTTTTAGTGCAAGTGCATAAAAATACCCCTGAATTACACAACTTTACCAAAATATGTGACTCAGACCGGGCAAATGCCAGAAGGTACGTTTGCTTCCATAACCCTAACTCAATTATGCCGCACATCCTATGTGAATAATCCATTGTCAACCACAGGAAACTGGGATCTCGTTGAACTACCACAACCCGATTGCAGACAATGATCCATAAACTGGTAGCTCTGAGCAATATTAATCACTTTCCTGAACGTTTGAGTTTAGATATATGGCTAGGTAATTAATTCAGCGCTAATACATTTGGAGAGTTTGTAAGTGTTAAGTTGTGCTACTGTTATGGCAAACAGCTGTGTGTTCCAGTAATGTTCTTTGCTTTTGATATTCGACAAGTATTTCTTTACCTTACAGGGAGAGACTGGGAGCTAGGGTTGCTTTTTGCTTTTCAAAGAGGTGATCTTCACTTTGAGGTTTTGTTTTGCAAACACAGAATAGGACGGGGTCCAGCCTAAAGCAGGTTTATGGATTAAGGATTCTGGTGTTAATTACACCTAATAATAATTGTGTAGCTTTGGAAAATACTCAGAGTCTGAACATCTGCTGCTATATAACAGCAGAAAGTAGAGTTGAAAAACTGGCTGGTAAAAAATCCAGATGAGCTAGCTCCCCACTAATTCCCGGGAGATGAGAAACAGACTGGACAAATTGCCAGTGCTAGAGGTTTCACAGTCTTCCTAAGCACCTATCCACTGTCCTCTCTGTCAAAAAGGTTTCTGTTATCTCTAACTTAACTCTTCTGTTTTGGTTTAAACGCATCACACCTGACCGACCCCCATGGAATATGAAGAGCAGTTCACATTATCCCTTTCTGCAGCTACCTTGCCCACTGTCATATTAGTCTCTGAGGAACTCTGGGCACAAGAACCTGCCATCATCTTGGGTGAGAAGAGTAGTCTGGATTGAAGATATGCCATACCTCTGCTTTAATTTTAGGCTCAGACCATTAACCAAAGAGCAACAAGCTGCAACTCTGCATATGTATGCAACATGCTGGACAATCAATCTATCATCCATTGCAGCCACCATCTTCATCCTCGTTTCTCATTTTATAAGGATGTTACTCAAAGCCACCTGGGCACTGGAATCATCTCCACGCAGAGGCTCAAGCCTGCCTCAAGAATAAAATGAATAAAACAGCAACATTATCTGTCTGCAGTCAAAAAAATTTAACAGGGCCACTGTACTTTTGGAAGTTACCAAAGAAGAGCTCTCTCCATACTGACACCGTAGGGGAGACCTCATAGGGGAGACCTCTCCGTAGGGGAGACCTCATCACTCTCTACAATTACTTGACATTGTAGAGAGGTTGGTGCTGGTCTCTTCTCACAGGTAATTAGCGATAGAACAAGAGGGAATGGCTTCAAGCTACAACAGGGTAGGTTTAGACTGGACATTAGAAAAAAATTCTTCACAGAACGAGTGGTCAGACACTGGAACAGGCTGCCCAGGGAGGTGGTGGAGTCACCATCCCTGACTGTGTTTGAGAGTCGTTTAGCTGTGGTGTTGGGGGATATGGTGTAGGGGAGAACTTTGTAGAGTGGGGGTGATGGTTGGACTTGATGATCCCAAGGGTCTTTTCCAACCTGAGTGATTCTATGATTCTATGACACTGTCACGGCAAGACAACGTGCTGGGTTAGGTGACAGTGTATTCCATCTGGGAGAGCAGAGGGTCTTCTTAGAAAGGGAGCTAATGACAGCGTTCTGCAAAATAGACAATCTCACATATGGAGTCCATTTGGCCACAGGCAGAACCACCCATCGAGCTGATTACAGTGATCCTGAGTTCTGCGGCTCTGCGCAACTCCAGCCACTGCCAGGACAGATGAGTTTACACATAGTACTTAAATCTTCATTACCTCCATCCAGCAGATTAAAAAAAAAAAGAAGAGCAAATCGTGGAGATACAAGACTCTAAATCACGCAACAGCTGACAATATAGGAGATGCTTAAATTTGCTTGGTACATCTGCTGCATGAACACACGAAGCAGCAGTGGGAGAAAAGGAATCACTTCCCAGATTATTAATGTTATTTCAGATCTTATTATTTCAATGTACAAAGATATGGTTGGACTAGATGATCTGAAAGGTCCCTTCCAACCTAGGCAATTCTATGATTCTAACATCAGTCCCCAGCACTGATCTATGGATAAGCACAAGGAAGCCCCTGTGTCAGCATAAAGCTCTGGACCGGCATGAAGACGAACAAGAGCACAAACGCTCAGGAAGTGCCATCTTAAGGGACCGGTCTTGGACTGTAAAACAGAAATTACATTGTGAAACTTCATCAGAAGTGGTCTTGGCTGAGATCTGGGCAAGAACCTTGGAGATACCTGAACTACTGTAACAGGGGAAGAAGGACCAAGCACATAAAATGCAGAAGACCTCTGACCATATGGACTGGGGAGTCAACTTTCTCCTTTGCCAGGCGAGAGCAGTTACAGATAAGGAGCTGTACTGCTGAGCCACAGCTTTTCTGGAAATTCCAATTCTGGAAATTGGAGGACATTTCCCACCTGACAGGCTTAAATGCTGCATCTGTTTCAGAGTATATGGGAGCTGCCCCTGTTCCTCTGGCACCTTTTCAACCCTCCTTGCAGTGCTTAAATGTGCTGCTTGGGGAACGACAGTGGAAACCAGAGAGGCTGAGAAGGGTGTTAGGTTTCTGCCTGGAGCTGCATTGCACTGCATGTATGATTGGGGCACTGTACCCAGTGGAGATGGGCTTCCCTGTCTTTTTAAATATAAATCTATTAACCTTATTGCTCATCCACCTCCATATTTTTTCCCCAGCCCAATTGCACGATTGGGTGTGTGGTCCATGCTGTAGGGGAAACTCCTGGGACTGGAGGGCTCTGGCATTGAACAGTGTGAGGTCAGAGAAAAGAAGTGGAGCACCAAAAACCATCACTTTCATTGAATGGCATTTTGGTGAGCGTGAAACAAGGGAGTTGGGACTCTGTCTGGCAACCTGCAACTCAGTGGCAACTGATGTGTGCGGTAAGTACATCCTCAACGCTCACTTGTCTTGTTCCTGCCTCGTCTTACCCTGCCCCTTGTTTCTCCCATTGACCTTGTGTTTAACTTTGTGCTTTTTGCGCAGCTGATACTTGAGGTTTTTCCTCATTTTGGTGGTTATCACCACTGTGGCCAGAGTTGCAGAGCAAGCAACTCCAGTGAGTGCTGACTGATCAGGATTAGGTGGCACCTATCGCTGGCTGGCAGAGACAAGGCTCAGACCAAACACATCTGCTCAACAATTCACCCCGCATGCAAGTGCTGAGGCCCTTGCCTCAGACTGAGCTTCTAATGAACTGCAAATTGCAAACAAGGTTACCAGCAGCTTATCGCTTGCTTAAAGTGCTGAGGACAAAGAAAGGTTGCAAGGAGTTGCTAAAGAAGAGGCAGGAAAAGTGTTCCATTGAAACAAATTAAGGGCAAGGAGAGGTCCGTGGTTTCTAGGGTTATACTAAAGGGCTTTGATGAATGGCATCTCCCAAAGGATGGTATCAATTACCTATTTCTAGCCTGGGCAAACTGGTTGCTGTGTCAGCATCAATGCACAGACTGATGTCATCCTAATCCACATTAGAACAGTCATCTCTTCCTTCTCTTGTTCTCCACCCCATTCCTCCTTTCACCAGCATAAAGCTTTATTTATACTTTGCTTTTCTTCCTCATCTTTAACATTTCTCTCTTTTCTGACCCTCGCCTCCCACAGCCTCTGTGTACTCTCACTCCTTGCAACCAACTTCCTCCTCTCCTACTCTTTTGGTTGTGCTGTCATAGAGTCATAGAATCATAGAATGTGTTGGGTTGGAAGGGACCTCTAAAGGTCATCTAGTCCAACCCCCCTGCAGTGAGCAGGGACATCTTCAACTAGATCAGGTTGCTCAGAGCCTCATCAAGCCTGGCCTTGAATGTCTCCAGGGATGGGGCCTCCACCACCTCTCTGGGCAACCTGTTCCAGTGCCTCACCGCCCCCATTGTAAAGAACTTCTTCCTAATGTCTAACCTAAACCTACCCGGCTCTAGTTTAAAGCCATTGCCCCTCGCCCTATCGCTACATGCCCTTGCAAACAGCCCCTCCCCAGCTTTCCTGTAGGCCCCCTTCAGGTACTGCAAGGCCGCTATAAGGTCTCCCCGGAGCCTTCTCTTCTCCAGGCTGAACAGCCCCAACTCTCTCAGCCTGTCCTCACAGCAGAGGTGCTCCAGCCCTCGGATCAGCCTCGTGGCCTTCCTCTGGACCCGCTCCAACAGGTCCATGTCCTTCTTGTGCTGAGGGCTCCAGAGCTGTCCCTGGAATCCTCCCTCTACCACTGACAAGATCACAGCTATCCAAGATCCTTTTCCAACTCTTCAAGTCTTTAAGACTGCATCACTTCAGGGAAATCTGCCATGTGTCAAAAGGGGAGAGGGCAGTGGAGTGAAATTTAAGGGCTGTGCTATATGTCAAATCCAATGCTCACATCTGGCTCTATTTCTGATTTCTTTCTCCCTCCACCTTCCCAGAGGTCTTGTCCTCTTTATCTGGCAGTTTTTCTCTTGCACAGTACTCCCTGTTGGTACTCCCATCTTGTATCAGAAAGAAGAACAGTGAACTTTTTCTCTACCTGCTGCCTTTAACCCGATCCCACTTCCTCTTTCTCCTCCTACGTCTTTTGAGCAGTTCCGTCATTTGATACTCTTCTGTCACCTATGCATATTCCATCGCCCTTCTTTTATTTCAATTTCTTTCCTTTATTTCTTTCTCCACAACCTCCCCACTTGGTTCTCAATGAATTTGTTAATCTAGGTGGGAACTGGGCACCAAACTGGCTTTTAGGCCCAGACCATTCTGGGACACCAAAACCAAGACAGCCGCAATCTATTTTTTTCTTTTTCTGACTATTTGCAGGATAGATGTTCAGTTCACTGTTTCCTCATATTGATTTCCACAGCAGCTATTCACAGGGTTTATTCTGTGAACTGATTCAACATTAGGGCTGTGTTATTTCCACCTAGCCAGAGAAGTAATATGATGCTGTTTCTATTCCCCGCATATTCAAGGGCATGAAAGATCAGCCATGAATATTGGTCTGCAAATGAAACTCTTCTTAGCCATTCATTCTGAATGTGAAATGTGTTCCCTGTCAATGCTTTTACCTGAAAAGAACTTTATAATTTGCGGAGTTATGAACTTAGACATTAAATATAAACACTAACTTTTCCACTGCTGTATCTAACATCGATTAAAATTGGAAAGAAATATTCAGAAACAGTTATTTTTCATGCCGTTCCCTTAACTGTAATTGCTTCTTTCTCTACCCAGACAACAAATCCACAGCAGAGCTGATAGTTTAATGATTTCTAGTCCAAAGATACTTCCTCCCATGTATGTAAAAGAATTCATAGAAATGGAGGAAATTCTGTGGCTTTCTTCTCTAAATCAGGTAGATATGGGCTATTGTTTGAACCTGTTTTAATCTTGAGTTGTTTGTCTCATATATAATAATCTTAAATATGTTTCTGACATATGGACTGGTTACTAAGGAAACAACTAGGAAGCCATTTTGGGTTGGAGAGCTTAAGAAAACAAAAATCTAAACCAAAGCTTGTGTTTTGTCCTAATGGCTAGTTAGCCTGAATGCATTTACTGAAACATACCCAGGTAAACCTTGCCCACAGCCAGTCTCCAAATCCACTTTGACTCTGGTTTGCCTGAAGCTGGTATGCCAGTGGTGTGGTCTGACAGCAAGTGTGGAGGACAATCAAGTTTCTCGGTCTGGTGCTTTCCTCTACCTCTGTCTCCTCTGTGGGTCTCTTTACTTAAATGTTTATATGGTCTCCAGCTTCTTCTAAGTTGAACAACCCATAGTGTTGAATAGTATCTTCCTGCCGGTGAAACAGGATGTTCTTACTTACCTTATTCTAGTAATGAGCAAGTTAAAGGGCTGCTAAGTGACTTGCCGATGGTCATAGATATCACAGAAAAGGACCATCAATTAAACCAGTGCAGAAAACACTTGTGGAGATTCTTAAGCAGAAGGCACTCCAGAGAGAACAGTAATTATAATTAATTATTGTAGTCATTAACTACTTGCTTCTTTTTAACGACAAGCACATATCAGTTATGTTTGGGTCCTAAGTCATGATGTTCTGGCATGTGCTCATCAGCTAACTGTCATAGCAGAGCTCCTGAGTGCTCTGCAGTGAGGACGCTCCCACTCAGTTGCCAAGACGAGCAGCTCCCATGCTGGCACAATCAGTGGAAGACTTGGAAGTCATTGTGCTGCTGGAAAACTACGATGTAATTGCAATCATGGAAACATGGTGGGTTGACTCACACAACTGGAGTGCTGCAATGGATTGCTATAAGCTCTTCAGAAGGGATAGATAGGCAAGGAAGGAGAGGCGGTGGGGTAGTGCTGTATGTTAGGGAGTGTTTTGATTGTCCAGGTCTTGACGACGGTGATGAAAGTGTCGTGTGTTTATGGGTAGGAATCAGGGGAAAGGCGAACAAAGAAGATATCATGGTGGGAATCTATTATAGATGACCCAACCAGGATGAAGAGGCAGAAGAAATACTGTATAAGCAGCTGGAAGAAGTCTCACAATTACTAGCCCTTGTTCTCATGGGGGTCTTCAACTTAACCAGATGTCTGCTGGAAACACAATACAGCAGAGAGGAAACAGGCTAGGAGGTTCCTGGAGTGCGTGGAAGAGAACTTCCTGACACAGCTGGTGAATGAGCCAACTAGTGAAGGTGCCCCGCTGAACCTGTTGTTTGCGAACAGAGAAGGACTTGTGGGTGATGTGATGTTTGGAGGCTGTCTTGGGTACAGCAATGACAAAATAATGGAGTTTTCAATTCTCAGAGAAGTAAGGAAGGTGCTTAGTACCTTGGACTTCTGCAGGGCAGACTTTGGCCTGTTTAGGGGCCTGACTGACAGAGTACCTTGGGAGACACTCCTGAAGGCAAAGGAGTCTGGGAAGGCTGGACATTCTTCAAGAAGGAAATCTTAGAGGCACAGGAGCCGTCCTTCCTTGTGTGCCAAAAGACAAGACAGCGTGGAAGAAGACTGGCCTGGCTGAACAGAGAGCTTTGGCTGGAACTCAGGGAAAAATAAGGGAGTTTATCACCTTTGGAAGAAGGGGCAGGC
>VYZM01003129.1:83577-102912 GCA_013398915.1 Dromas ardeola | reverse complement strand
AAAAAATAAAAAAATAAAAGAAACATAGAACGGATGAAAATAAAACACACCACTAAAATGACAACAAAGAGATAACAGTTATCCTTCCAGTTTTCTAAGTTGCCTGTTCCAGCCTTCAGGAGCAGCTTTCACTGAACAGAGACTGAAATGTTTGCATAAAAAGAAAAACTGGAATATAGGCTTATTAATAAATTATCCTATTATATACGTGTATTTGTTTAGAAAAATATTTATGTATATCCTAGTCATTCTTAGGATACAGTTACTGTAGTAAACTTTTAATTCCGCATGAGGACTCGCATACCGAATCAGAGGATATAGTTTTTATAGACATGGTATATAATGGAGAATACTAGATCTGATGTCAAACATCCCTGGTAAGACTAGCACCGATCAGATCTTGGAGCAAGTCATGCTACCAAGACTTTAGGGAAAACATAAGAAACCAGACCATAGACTATTAAAGGGCACATGTTCTACGTGAGAAATCTGAGCCCCATAGAATATGAATGAATGAGTACAGTTGCAAAAGTTTCCTTTTAAACGTAAAACATTAAATAAATTAATTAAAAATTAATAAGTGCATTTCTCTACCGTGTTAAAAACCTGAGAGTTTATCTTTATTTGTGAAAATTGTCTTGAGGTGTGGTCTTCTTGAACTACTCAGAATTTATCTTAATGCAAAACCTACACTTGGATAGGATTACTTGACATAGTGAAAGTTCATATTCTAGTCTTCTTTAAGTGCCCATATTTTTAATCTGGACTTCTTTCCAACCCTGATGTAGCTGAATACACAGAAACACGCAGAAATCCTTAATTGTGTAATGTCATTACTGCCATGCACTGAGTAGTTTATTATATTACAATCCAACCTTTTTAATTATGTCATGAAATAAACATTGTTCTACTGTGTTATTAAACAAATTACATAAAATCTGCCCACTCACTAAATAAATCAGGCAGTATAATTGAACATAAATAGTTTCTGGTACCAACCTAATCTATTTAGGTAGCAAAAATATTCTTTTCATTTCTCTTGCTAAATAGAGAGCTCTGGCAAGTCAAGAAAGGGTTCAGCATTTTCTTCCTTTTCTTTGGAAACCAATACCGTATCCCTCACTTATTTGAATAGGGAAAAAGATCATAGGTGTTGGCCTTTAATAAACAACTTAGCTGTTTAAATTAGTTTAAAATCACTTCTTAGAAGAGCTTGGCAAGGTGTGAGTTGCTTTTAATGAAATTCAACCCCTAATTAATTTATATATTTATTGAGTTTAAAAGGGCTATTTAGATTCCCATGAATTTATAAAAAAATGTTGCTGATGCTTCGTGAAAATTTAACATAAATTTGCCTTGAACAGCCTGTATCTTAACTGAAAGTTTTTGTTAAAATACGCAACTAGAGTATTATAAATATGCTGCATTTCTACACAGAAATAAGGATTACAAGAGAAGCTGAGGTCACATTTGATTTTTTATTCTTCTGGGAAGAGATACAAAGTAAGTTTCTTAAACTTACTCAATTAATACATAAAAGAGTCTGTTCCCGATTCTGATCTCACATATTGTATTGGAAGTCTGGTGTGATTTCTCTGAGCTCTGAAAAAATGGTATAGATCAGAATCAGGCATAGGGAACTTAGAAGTAACCTCTGGCACAAATGGGAAAAAAAAAAGTATTTTTAAAAAGTTTTTATTTAACCTGGTGATGAGTCATTTCAGTTATCTCTTCCTTCATCTGTGTCATCATACAATTATGGTGATATATGACTGTTAAACATGCTGCCATAATGCAATGAACTGAGAAACAGTCTTAGATGCATGATATTTAACTTTTCATTTTCTTCATTTCTCTGATTTTAAAATAATGCTTAAAATACTGATGTAATTTGAAACAGTGAACTTTTACCTAACTACATAAGGCTGAGACTTCTCCAAATATTCTAACATTTCTGTGTTTTTTTCAGGTATGGCATGCTAATCTGACATGTTTATGTCACTAAGAATTTTATTTTTTATGTTTCTACACATATAGAGGGGTTACAGACAGAGTCTCAGAAAGCCTGATGAAACTTTTTATCATAAAACAAATAGGTAATCTGAGACAGGAGGGATTTGATGTCTTTGTGTAGCATAGGTCAAAGAGTTTCTCCTCCTTTCCTAACAAATTCGTACCAGTATGCTTAAGGGAATCCTATTGACTTGTATCTGCTCCCCTATAGAATAAGTGTTAAGATCATTAACATGTGGTTTCTTGTTGTGTGGGATCTTGTTGTGTGTTTTCTGGATGTCCTTAACAAAGAAAAATTCATGGCTTGAACATAACCTGTGTTTAAAAATGCCTCAAAACCATCATGTCCCTCTTTGGTGTCTGTTTTAAAGATCTTTTGAACATGGAATGATACCGAGACCTTGAATGACAGCATTATGTTGTCTGAAGAGTGTTTTGCATAACACAGATGGCAAAAGCACTTTCTGACAATATGGTTTATTAGCCATTTGTAACTGATTAGTGATATCTAAAGTGTTGTCGTTTCAAACAACAAATGAAACTTCTGACACAGAATGTCCATGGCCCCTAATTTGATGAGGCAATGTGCAGTATTTCTGCTTTTCTCCCACCGTGGTTTTCTGTTTGCCTTTCAGTCTGAAACCACATTATGAAAAAAGGCCTTGTACTACTAGGAAATGAGAATAATTTCAGTGTAAAATCACCTTGATGAGACTTCTATGTTGTCAACAATTTTGATCTAATCTTTAAAATAAATGTCTTCACAAAATTCTCTTATAAAGAAGAAAAGACAACTATTTAAAATCTATCTATCTCATCAGGACTAATGTCATGCTGAGTAATTACATTTCTGTGTAACTATATTATTCTTCTATTTTACAAACTTTTTCCCAGATTCACACAAATATTCAGATCTCAAAGACTACCCTGACTTTTTAAAGTTCTCCAGGAACTTTATTATGTTACTGTCTTTGCTTTAAAATTACTTAGGTGCATCTTTGTCCACATTTATGATTCAGCATTTATTAAAGAGAAGAAAAGCACCTTTTAACATTCCCAATGACTGATGATGTTAATATATGAGAAGACCCAAGCACAGTAAAAGCTGAGATAATTGCTCAAAAAAAATTCAAATGAGGGAATGAAGAGCAAAAATTAGTTTTACTATTAAGTGGTTCACATACAACAAAACAACTAATTAACAGTCATGAAAGTCAGAGACACAGCCAATGACCACCACAGTCTGTTACAGAGAAAGCTTAACATTGTGATCCCATACTGTGACCCACAAAATCTGCAAAATTTACTAACACCCACAGAAACAAGAAAAACAAAAAAAACCCTTTTCAGTAAGAATGGGAAAACACGATCTTGCTCACAATGCATTAGCAATTGTTATTTGCTGCATTTGAGTTGTGAAAAAATGGACATCATTGGCTTATCATGTTGTTTCATAACATTTGCTTACATGCAGTAAAATTGTTTAAGACTATTTGAGTTTTCATTTAATTTTTTTGATAGGTCTTATCTCACTGTTTGGGAGATGAAAAGCGTAAGTTCCAGGGTGACCAAAGTAACTCAACAGTGTAGGCATTAACCCTTCCTTTTACTTGAAATTTGCTGTACACTCTAAAATCCCACAGAAATGAATGCACCAAGCACAGAGGAGCAGAAGTGTGAAGCAGAAGAGAGTGAAGGGTGGTGCAGCTCTCACTGTTGCTGCACAGCTAGACCGTGTGCTAGTTTGTGACGGTGTGCTCCCCTCAAGGTGCCAACCTGATCTTTACCTCCTGTAACCCTGCCCAAGTGATAACCACCCATGGCGGTCATAATGGGTGCGTGCACTCGTGATGTCTGCACCCAGATCAATGTGGTTTAGGGGAAACAGATAACACCACAATAGCTAGGGGTTAACTTGAGCAATACTGGTACTGTGGTCAAAATGCAAATACGACTATAAGTCAGTCATCTTATCCCCATAAATAGTGAGTAGCCCAACAGCCCTCTGAGCTCTACTGCACAACAGTGGGCTGCACACCAGGATCTCCTGTTAGTAGGAACGCCTTTCAAGGCTATTTCTCAAGATACAGACATTCCCTGCCACAACAGACTAATAGCATGCCAAACTTGATATTTTAGCTAAGTGATATAAAGGATTACTTGCGTATATATAATCCCTTAGACATAAAACATTGACCAAGTCTGGGACTAGGATTGGATCCAGCCACACCTAGACTCCTTTCTGAGAAGGAGTTTAGAAAGCAAGGGAGTCCTTTCTGAACCTCATGACTCAATCGGAGGGTGTCCCTGACAGTTCTGGCTGATCCTGTCCTCTATGCAGTAAATAACGAAGTGTGCCTTGCCATCTCAAATCTTGTTAAAACACTGTCACATTTACCATCAATCTTTGTTGAATTCTTGTTTTATATCAATACATGTATTGCTGTTGCTCTCTACAGGTGAAGTACATCACTTCATCCACAATATAGTTTAATATTAAGGACCTGCGCATGGCCCTCTCTTCTGTTCCAATGAATGGGACATTATGTATTTTACTTGCCTGTCTGGAAGTTCTGGAGGATTTATCTCAACATGTAGGTACATGTGTATTTGCATATGTACATGTCCACATCTACCTATCTGAATTCCATTCATAGTAAGAGATGAGAAACAGAAAATTCTAGCACATTATTTACTTCTATATATATCACGAGTAGCTCTCTTGAGATGCTTTTTTCTCTGTATTGACTACAAACATCAATATTAGCGTGACTAGTGCTTGCCCATATTTTAGACATATTTAGTCACAATCTCATTTGTCTGTTTGCTTAGGTAGATTTTGTTCCCTTGCAATGAGCATCAAAAATGCCAGTAGGCTGGGCCAAAAAAGACCAAGATAGAACCCTAGAAAAAATTTGACAAACTTCCATAATTTTGATCTGGGTTTTTTTTTGTGTTAGTGTATTTTTTTATATATATATGTTTTTAAATCTGTAGGGAACTCTCTTTTTAAAGTGAAAACTTAATGTTTTGTGAAACTAAAATCTTGTGAGTCTTGCTCAAATGATCTTGGAATTAGAAAGCCATTATTTAGAGACTGGGGCCAAGTGAAATCAGTTGGTGCCTTTCAATTTGATTTAAAGGAGTGTTATCCTGCAATCCTGTTACCAAATTATCTGGGATATAACAAGATTCCCAATGAAATCTAAACTTTCCACAGAAAATGTGAAAATGGAAGGAACAGGTAATGTTATTTTGAGTCTCTCTTTCTACTATACTTTTTTCTGTACATTTTGCTTGGCTTTACAAAGTCATAGCAGTATCTCTGTATAAATAAATACACCTTACTAAAAAGAAAATAAAATCACTGTTGAAAATCACTGATCTTTAAAAGTAACTTTACAAATTTTTTTGAGCATTTTATGATATGTAGTATAACAGATGTTGTATAGCCAAGCAAACACTGTAAATCCTGATAACAGCCAAAATGGTTCCCAATTACTTATAAGTACAGCAGGTCTGAGGACAAACAAAACAATAGCCTAAGTATCCAGGTGATAGGACTTACAGAGAAAGGACACTGACATAATTCAGGTAATACTGCAAGACAAGCAGTTTTCAGAGAAGAGACATTTCTTACCCTTGGTCCTAATACCTCTTCTGCATAAAAAGCAGTTTAATATATCTTTTGCACTGTAGTTTTCCACAAATCTTTTAAAGGTCATAAAATGATAGCTTTAATCTGGATTATGTGTGATAAATGTAGTGTTACTGCCTGAGGAGTAACATGACCTCAAAAACTTGAAAGTGTACTCTACTGTTTTTTCTTTCACATACCAATCAGTCGTGGTTCCCCAAATTTCAACATTATATAACAATCACATAATTCCTATAGAATAGAAGTCCTTAAGAGATAGATCTTTTATTTGAAGGTTTTATAGTGTGCATATTCTTTATTAATAATTTCACACACAAAATGCACTTCATTAAAATACTTTAAAACCATATTTTGTATTCCAATACATATAGTTTATCTTCATCAAATACTTATATTTATGTATGTATATATTCTTTATATTCTTCATGTATTATTTCCATATTTATTTATGTCCTTATAATACAGAAGGACTTATACAGTTTGAAGCATTTTAAATATGTCCAAGATTAGCCTCCCCTTCCCTGATTCCTTATACTCGTTGTTTGCATTATATATCATGCTAATGAAAAGGGTTTGCGCCATGTAAAGGGAAAGGGTAAGAGCTGAAGAAGCTCTATATCAGCTTCAATGTGACTTGTCTGTTGGAAATATCTGCAATATATTCATGGATATCCAAGTTTTCCAGATAAAAATGTAAATAATGACTTGAATTGCATCTCTGCACAGCAATTTGCACACCATGGAGCAAAATCACCGAAATCTTAAATTTCATTTTCCATGGGAGTGAAATCTGCTCCCTGTGGTGCCAATTTTTTAGTTGTTTAAGCACTGGTTTCCCTGTGAAATCAATGCTTGCAAATTCTCCCTGTAGCACCAGATGCAACTGGCCAATAAGAAATAGTGGGTGTTCATTTTAAAAGTCATATATTTGGACTGAACCTGAAACCTGAAAAAAGTAGCTGTTTTGAAACTGATAATATGAATGCCAAATAGACAAAGAAAATCACAGGGTTCAGAGAGACTAAAAAAGACTGAAAATCAATGATGTCCCTCCTAATCTTGGAAAAAGAAAAAACTCAAAACCATACGTTCCCAGGTAGCTCTTTCTCCCTCTGTACTTACCATTTCTTCTTATTTTATGGTAATGTCCTATACAAGGGTATATAACACCTACAGCCATCATGAATTTGTCAACAACAAACTGTGTCAAACCAATCTAATTTCTTCCCATGACACAGGAACAGGCCTTGTGGCAAGAGACAAAAAAGATGTCATATCTTGACTCTGGTGGGGTTTTTGATGCCGTCTCACATGACATTCTCATAATCAAGTTCAGAAAACATGGTCTGAAGGAAGCTGTTGAAAC
This sequence comes from Dromas ardeola, assembly GCA_013398915.1. Classification (NCBI taxonomy): domain Eukaryota; kingdom Metazoa; phylum Chordata; class Aves; order Charadriiformes; family Dromadidae; genus Dromas; species Dromas ardeola. Next base: position 95,875 of record VYZM01003129.1, on the reverse strand, counting down.
AGATATAAAAATGGTTCCAAAAAGATAATAATACCATTGTTTTGCTAGCACAAAGATAGGATAACTAAACCAAGAAACTGTCTTTGCAGCCATAAAATATTGTCAAGGTTGACCTGATAATGTGTATTTATTAAATACACATTTTAAATACACATTTATTAAATACACAACAGTGTATTTATTAAAATTGGTACAAAGTTGGAAGAGACTGCCAGGGTGTTGTAAGGATAAGAATTCAGATGAGTCTTAATGAATTGGGAAAAAGGTTGTTGGAAAATAGAAAGCAATTCTATAAAAAAGAATTGCATATCAATTGAAACAATTGAAAAAAAAAAAAGATAAACTGTGTGTGTTCGTTGTACTTCTTTCAATAGGCTTCAAGGTAAATCTGTACATTTGGGCAAAACCAGTTCCAATCAGGAAGCTGAGTCACCACTAGACCAGTCACCATCTCTATGGTTTTAAGGTTATCATAATTATTGATTATTTTTTACTGTTCAGGCCATCATAAGTCATCATGGACAAACCTGCAAAGTGCAAGGCACCCTCTGCCCTATGTGCCTCTTCAGTACCATATTCTGGATAGTGTTGTGTTCTCAAACTCCTCCAGGCCTTTCATGGTCTGTCTTTGCACATGCAATACCTGCAACCACACTGATGGGCTACAATACAGTCCTAACATTATTTCCGACACTTTTAATTGAAAGAAACACATTCAGAAAAGTAAAAGTTAGCAAAAGTAATAAAAATATTTAGTACCACAGGGTATCACAAGGAGCACAGATATGATCTAGTATAAATTATTATATAAAATGGGTACAGACAGTCTCTGACACCAGGCCCCTGCTCATAAAAATAGCTTCAAAGTGTGTACAAAGATATTTAAAGAAGAGCTTTTGGAAGAACACATATGAACACAGAGTACACTGCCATCAATCAATGATAAAACCAATTTGATTACAGCCAAATATTAATTAAATTATATGCAGCATCAATTTCCCAGGCTGTAGATTTTTTATCTACAGGTTAAGAGGAAAGGATTCTCAATAAAAAGACTAGGAGAAAGAGATGGCCCATACAGGGAAAAGGAAGTCATCTTCTTTTTATTCTGCCTATGAGAATAGGTTATGGTAAAAGGACTATATTGTTATACTATTATCTGTTTAGGCACCATTGTAGAAAGTTAGTCAAATTAAGCAAAACAAAAGAAAAAAAAAGAAAAAAACTCCTGACAAGAACAGTTACAGAATTAACTTAAAATCTTGATTTATATATATATACACACACATATATATACACACACAAGAATGACTATTTCATCTGTGAAAAATTAAAAACAAAAATAGATTATTTGTCTAGGAGCTAATATGCTCTAAGTAATCAACTCCCTCTGCATGCATAATACCAGACAGTTCCAGAGCACCAATTAAATTGATGCATGAATGGAAAGAGGGATGCTGGTATGTTTTCCTCAAATAATTCTCAGAAGAAGATGGAAAGCAAAAGTAAAACAGAAGGAAATTAAAATATTAAAGTGCTTGTCATTGATACTAACATCTAGTGTCAGCCATGCTAAATCAGCAGACAGTAGATCTTAGGCATAAGTATTCTAGTTCATGGTAAAGTAAAAATAAAAATACAGTTATCAATAATGCACTTATAGAATCATGGAATCATATAAACATCTAGGCTGGACGGGATATTTAAGATCATCGAGTCCAACCATTAACCTAACACTGCCAAAACCATCACTAAACCATGTCCCTAAGCACCATGTCTACCCGTCTTTTAAATACTTGTGCATTTTTCTAACATAGTGCCATTTATCAGACAGAATCAGAGAATGTTAGGGGTTGAAAGGGACCTTTGGAGATCATCTAGTCCAACCCCCTGACAAAGCACATTCACCTAGAGCAGGTTGGACAGGAACCCATCCAGGCATGTTTTGAAAATATCCAGAGATGGACACTCCACCATCTCCCTGGGCAGCCTGTTTCAGTGCTCTGTTACCTTCAAAGTAAAGAAGTTTTTCCTTCTGTTCAGGTGGAATTTGCTGTGTACCAGTTTGTGTCCATTGCCCCTCATCCTGTTACCAGGAACCACTGAGAAGAGCCTGACCACATCATCTTGACACTCACCCTTTAGATATTTATAAGCATTGATGAGATCCCCCCTGAGCCTTCTCTTCTCCAGGCTAAACAGACCCAGGTCTCTCAGCCTTTCCTCATAAGAAAGAAAATGCTTTCCATAGTGTTCTCACTGAATCCAGTATTTGTTCAATAGGGTGCAAATCTACAGACACATAAACTCAAAAAATTAAATCCTTGACATTACTCAGGTGCAGAAATGAGATAAATTTAGCAAAACACTTCAAGATAGCTGGGCCAAAATGAATGAAGTCTTTTAAATTCTTTGTTAATGCACTAATTGACATGTCCATCAAATATTAATCCTCTGGCTAAAAATCCGCACCTTACATAGTGGAGCTTAATTGATTTAGCACAGGCAACTTGCTATAGAATAGTGCTTTTTCATGAAAAAGTTTTACTCAAGGAAGACAAAACAACCAGAGAAAATAGGTTTAGTCAAATAAACTAAAATCAGTTATGAACTATTTCCGGACTTGTTTATAGTTTGCTAAAGAAACATGTTCTACGTTTTCGTCACTCAGTTGTCTACCAAAGCTTTAAGTGAGATGTAATTTGAAGGTATATGCTTATAACTGTCAATATTGAAAATTCAGTGTTTGTATGTATGTATGTATGTATGTATGTATTTGGCTTTCTAAAGGAGAAAGAGCATGTTGGGTCCTTAATTGCAATATGGGCTTCCAGCTCAGAAAACCAAGCAAATTCTGGGCTGCACCAAAAGAATTGTGGACATCTCTCCTAGGAAGACAGGCTGACAGAGTTGGGGTTGTTCAGCCTGGAGAAGAGAAGGCTCCAGGAAGACCTTGTTGCAGCCTATAAATACTTAAAGGGGGCTTATAGGAAAGATGGAGAGAACCTTTTTATCGGGGCCTGTAGTGACAGGACAAAGGGCAATAGTTTTAAACTGAAAGGGGGTGGATTTAGAATGGACATAAGGAATACGTTTTTTGTGATGAGGGTGGTGAGATGCTGGAACAGGTTGCACAGAGAAGGTGTGGATGCCCCATCATTGTAAGTTGTCAGGGTTGACTTGGTAAAATCACGACAGAAGTGTTCAAGATCAGGTAGGACGGCGCTTTGAGCAACCTGATCTAGTGAAAGTTGTCCCTGCCTGTGGTAGCGGGGTTGGACTAGCTGATCTTTGAAGGTGCCTTCCTACTCAAACCATTCTATGATTCTATGTTTCTATGATTTTATGAATATGTATCAAACATTTAAGACATTACTCATTAATATCCTATACATTACCAATAGAGTAATTATTCCCTAGATGCTATTGCTTTCAAGAGTTTCATGTTGCTGGACCGAGCTCTAAGTACTTTTTCTGGTAAAGAAACAACTCCAACCTTCCCATCAGGAATTTTGGAAACAATGAACAAAGCAATTTGAAAACTGGATTTCAGGAAAACAACTATATCTTAGTCTTCTCTACCATTTGGTCTATCCAGGAATTGAAAGATTGACTGTCTTGTTCCGTATGCTCCAAAATGACTACACTGCTGCAAGGCTTAGCATTGCATCTCAGCTTCATGATTAGAGTTCACAAGGATCGCTTAATCCTTGAGACTAAAAAGCAAGAAAGGATTGTTCTTTTGCTGTTGCTTTCAGAACCCCAAACCCATCATTTCCTTTGTGTTTCATTGCCACCACTGTAGTGGCTACATCTAGAAAGCACTGTAGTAGTAAACTAGGTATGTTGCAAAACTTGTGACAAAACAAAACTTGTTGCCTAGTTAGACTAACGATATAAAGGATGTCACTTGCTGTTTCCTGCATGGCTATAACTAGCCTAAGTTAAAAGTGCCTAGTTTAATAATTTCTCACAAAGTGTTAGCTTATTTCATAAAACTAAAGATAGGAGAAATTCAACAGAAAAAGGAGAAAAAAGAAAATAACAGTAAACACTGGAGGTTTTCCCCTCTTTTGAATTAATTTTGTGTCATCGGGATTGAAATATTTTGTAATTTAATATTTTTTAACACAGGATCTTCACACATATCAGGGTGGGGAGGGGAGGAAGCATCAGCTTTTCTAATTTATCTTTGATTCACCTCAGAGACCAGCTGCTATTGAAAATCTGATTATGTGAAACAGTTATTTGCCTCTCTGGGCTCAGAAATCCTTTCCTGTAACCATACACATGCCATAGATTGCCTGAATTTAAATAAAACAGTAGAAGAATGGATCAATACAGCAGCCACTTCCAAACATTAAGTGCTCTTGATCTGAATCATTCTTTCATGAAAGCTTATTTCCTCTTTCTGTTTCTTGGGGTATCATATCACTAATTTACATACCTTTGCTTGTCCTGACATTCACTGTTCTCACATCTCCGTTTAGCTGATCAGTTCTTGGCAGCTATCTTATGATGTTCATGATCCCAGGGATATCATCAACACTAAAACCAGAATTCAATCAAGCAGCAAATTTACAGTCTGGATCAGGCTAAGCAGATTAGGTGCTTGCTCCATAATAAGGATGTGAAGGGTTGCCATAGACAAACAACACCAAATGCAGTTCCTGCCAATGAATTTTCATTCAGATTCAGTGGTTCTCAACAGTAAAAGCTGACTAAACAGCACGTCTCTATTTATATTCTGTAATGGGAATTTTAGGAAAGCGTCCAAAGTGTATTATATGGGCTAAAATACATTTTGCCTTTGTCTTCATAATCTAGGATCAAACTGTGCAATGTAATCAGAGTGCAGTATAAGTTTAAAGGTAAATTCAGGAAAGATGATTGAAGGAAGCAAAATCTTTTCTGAAAAGCTTTGAAGCGCTCTAATCTGGCATCATTACAATCAGAGCATACAGTACATGCTGTGTTTGTTGTAAAGGCATGATAGTACGATGAGGACAAGGGTTGGAAGGAAGTTGTTGACATTAGTAAAGGATGCGATGCTGTAAGCAAAGATTGGGGGGGGAGGTGAATGGCAGAAAAATAACAGTTTTGTGAAGCAGATACTGCCATGGCCATCCTAAAATCATTTGCTGTCTGTGAAGATATGCGTGTTGTTCACTCACTGTTCCTGGGACAGACAGATTATTCTCCCAGGACATTTAAGCATACAAAGAATGCCTATCAGTGAGTCTATCCAGAGCAGTGGCTGCAGATAGTTTGGACAATCTCCAAATCTTGGTCCCGTTTCACATGTGTGTAGTTTACCCTAGAATATCTCTGTCCTTGTTGCAGCGGGGATAGTGTTACTATTCCCCAGGATCTGGCAGGGGACACAAGTATTCCATACCATGTGATGCCCATGCCCAGTCTATAGCTGGGGAAGACTGCCAGGGAGGGGGCAGGAAGTTGCCACTTGGGAGTGAGCTGGGGATTTCCCAGGTTCAGTCAGCCAGTGAGCGATGGTACATTAGTTGTGCTTTGTATATTCCTCTGTCAGTATCCTTGTTATTGTTTTCCTCTTTCCTTCACTGCTCTGTTAAACTGCATTTATCTCAATGCATGAGTGTTGTCTTTTTTGTCCCGATTCTCCCCCCTCCCACAGCCGTGTGGGGATGAGTGAGTGGCCACGTAGTTTTTTGTTGCTGGCTGGAGTTAAACCATGGCAATTTCTAACAGTATAACTCAAACCTTTGCAAGCCTCCAAAGCTATCTTTTAAACTGCTTCAAGGGACCTGATAGCCTTCTATGATGGCATGACTGTCTTGGTAGATGACAGGAGAGCAGTGGATGTTTTCTACGTTGACTTCAGTGAGGGTTTTGACACTATCTCCCATAACATCCTCACAGGTAAGTTCAGAAAGTGTGGGTTAGATGAGTGAACAGTGAAGTGGATTGAGAACTGGCTGAATGGCAGACTTTAGAAGGTTGTGATCAGTGGCACAGAGTCTGGTTGGAGGCCTGTAACTAGAGGTGTTCTTCAGGGATCAGTACTGGATCCAGTCTTATTCAACATATTCATCGATGACCTGGATGTGTGTACCCTCAGCAACTTTGCTGATGACACAAAACTGGGAGGGGTGGCTGATACACCAGAAGGCTGTGCTGCCATTCAGTGAGACCTAGACAGGCTAGAAAATTGGTCAGTGAGGAACCTTATGAAATTCAACAAGGTCAAATGTAGGGTCCTGCACCTAGGGAGGAATAACCCCATGCACCAGTACAGATTAGCAGCTGACCTGCTGGAAAGCAGCTCTGCAGAGAGAGACTTGGGAGTCGCGGTGGACAACAAGTTGACCATGAGCCAGCAATGTGCCCTGGTGGCCAAGAAGGCCAATGGTCACCTGGGGTGTATTAAAAAGAGTGTGGCCAGCAGGTGGAGGGAGGTCATCCTCCCCCTCTACTCTGTCCTGATGAGGCCGCATCTGGAGTACTGTGTCCAGTTCTGGGCTCCCCAGGGCAAGAAAGACAAGGAACTACTGGAGAGAGTGCAACAGAGAGCTACAAAAATGATGAAGGGACTGGAGCACCTCTCTTATGAGGAAAGGCTGAGAGACCCGGGTCTGTTTAGGCAGGAGAAGAGAAGGCTCAGGGGGGATCTCATCAATGCTTATAAATATCTAAAGGGTGGGTGCCAAGGGGATGGGGTCAGGCTCTTCTCAGTGGTTCCTGGTGACAGGACGAGGGGCAACAGACACCAGCTGGAACACAGGAAATTCCATCTGAATAGAAGGAAAAACTTCTTTACTTTGAAGGTAACAGAGCACTGGAACAGGCTGCCCAGAGAGGTGGTGGACTCTCCTTCTCTGGAGATCTGCAAAACCCGCCTGGATGCATTCAAGTCCAGCCTGCTCTAGGTGAACCTACTTTGTCAGGGGGGTTGGAATAGATGATCTGGAAAGTGATTTGGGTAAAAATGCATGTAAGTTGATGCAGTATTTTTTAGTTTTTTAGAATTTCTTCATCTTTTGCTCTGACCCTTTTCTCTAAGCCAGGTTAGGGCTGCATAAACACTTTCGCAGGAATAGCATGAGCAAGAAGAGAAGAGCTGAGAATAAGAAGCCAGAAGGTTGTGGAGTGATGTGGTGAGAAGGGTATAGTTGTGTAGGTGACTCTGCTGCTGTTCAGTGTACATGGGGGGCCTTGGATGCTTCAGTCTCCTACTTGGAAGTATTTAGTGGCCAACACAAAGACTGAAAACAATCACAATGTTGAACACTAGGTCAGAAAATCAGCCAAGAGAAAATTCCAAAGAAGATTGTGCCTGAGAATCTTTCTACTTTCTATATTCACTTATCTCTCTAGAGTTACCTCTTCAGAGCTATCACAAGGTAATAAAAGTGGGCTAAAGTGGGACAGGACCTGGAATGAGTTTATCCAGATCTTTTGGGTTTTTATGTTTTTTTGGTCCTTTGAAATCTAAGCCTATTGAGGATGGAGATGCTTGTACCGCCTCTTGAATGGCATTCTACTAGCAGAAAACTTTTGGAGAAAAAGGAAAGAAAAGTTCATTCTTCTCCTTACATTGGGGAATACTAACACATTTCTACTATCTGCTGGAGGAGTCCCCTAGTGAGCAGATTTCGAACTACAAAACGAAGATTCAGCCCTGAGCCATTTAGAAAAAAAGAAGAAATGGGGGGGAAGAAAACAACAAAAACAACCAAACAAATACTACTATCCCCCAACTAAAAATCAACAAGAACAAAAACCCAACAAACCTTTGACATAGCTACTCCAGAAGAGATTTCAGTCCCTAGCTTCCAGCTAAACTGAACAGCCTGCCTTGGTAAGGGTAGCTAAGCCATGAAAAGAAGTGGAGTTTGAGATTCTGTGGTTAAATAACTGGAAGTGCTGCCATTGCACCATTTGAGTTATTTTGATTTATTACTCCACAGGTACTAACTTGCCCTTAAGCTTACAACTCCAAGTCATGATGCTTGATTCCATTTCAGAAAATATTTAGGCACCAACATTCTCTACTGGACCCAGCCCAAAGGCCAGCAAACTTTGCTATATTGGTTTCTTTTGCCCTGTCTTTTCAATTTCTTTATGAGAACATTTGATAAAAAGAATAGAAGAATATATAAGAATTAGAAAGAAAAAGAAAGAACAATGGTTTAAAAATAAATGGGAACCAACTGTCTTTTACTTTTTTTTCTATTAGGGATATTTACTTTATGGTATACTGCATGAAAATAATTCTCTAATGCATTGAAATCTTTAATTATGATCTGAAGTGTTATCGCATCATTCACTTTCTGTGCTAACTCTTGAAAATAAACTGTCTTCATTCATACTCAAAGGACAAGTGTTCAACAATTATTTATGCCCACTACATAATCTATACATTAATACTACTACTAATAATAATAATAAAATCCTTAAAACATTTTTCTCTGCTTGTCATAATTTCAATAAAATCATGTAAAGAAAAAGTCCCTAGATCAAGTTATTGCACATCATATTGGCATGTGTAGGAGTAGAAGCCAGCTAACACGAATATGACAATGGGTTATGGCCATTAGAAAAACTGTCTGCTCAACAACTTCCAAAAGTATTAATGTTTGGAAAGGCCATATTTGAAGTACATTGACAGAATCTTGTAATCCTGTGTGTTACTTTAAATTATGGTAAAGGGTATCTTAAAACTGTAGGAAAGAAGAAAAAGGAAGACCAAAATCTCAGTGTTTGATAGAAGAATGTTTGATCATTTTTCTTTTAAACTGTATCTCCATTATAATATTGCATTATGTGTTTCAAAATTTTTGTTATCGTACAGATAAAATAGGAAATACTTAGCAAAGGAAAAAAAATAAGATCAAGTTTTGGTGTTATAGTAGAGAATTTGAACAAATTTGTATCCATAATATTTTTAATATCAGTTTTATGCTTTGAAAAAAACCCACATAAACTTGTTGCCTAAATACTGTTTTCTGGATTTGATAAAACAGATTTCTATTCTGTTACCAGATAGAATTTCTGGTGCTCTTACCAGAATAGAATGCCACTAAATTTACTGTAGTGGCATATTAGGTAATGTTATTTACCATTTAATTTTATCGTAGCAGCAAGAAAATAATTTACCTCTCACAAAAATGGTCATATCTATTGAGACAGTCTGCAGTACAAAAATGGAAAGATAAAGATAACTGTGAACAGTTTATTTTTCCAAATCATTGGTAAGACTATCTTAGGAGAAAGCAGAAATTTGTCTGACTACCTTCAATGAAGGGAATTCTTCAGAATTTTTTGTCAAAGTTTATCTCCTACAATACACAGCAGTCTCCTTTGATGCAGCCTCCTCAGTCTATCTTACCTTTTCTTTCACTTTTTCTTCAGAATTTTATGCTACATATCCAACACCAAAAAAAAGACAGTATCAAGAAATGGAAAGTAATTCCGCTCCTCCGAAATACCCAACTGGTAATAATAATCTTTCTAAATACACATTTTTCAAACTATTGCATTAAACAACAGAACTAGTCTTAGGTCACTCAGTTGAAATATAGAGTGCAGAGCAGAGCAAAAGAGTAATTTGGTACAAAATATCATCAAGTCAGACTCAGAAAAAGTTGAACTTTAGCTAAATTTTTTTCTACTAGTTTTATTATGATTAGAGTTTCCCCCAAAGCATATAAAGAAAAATAATCATGCTGATCACTTCTAGTCTCTACTATATCCTTGAAAGATCAGTGGATATGAAGGCAAATCAAAGAATCGTAGAATCATGAAATTATAGAATGGGTTGGGTTGGAAGGGACGTTTAAAGGTCATCTAGTCCAACCTCCTCTGCAATGAGCAGGGACACCAATTAGATCAGGGTGCTCAAAGCCCCGTCCAGCCTGACCTTGAATGTTTCCAGGGATGGGGCATCTACCACCTCTCTGGGCAACCTGTTCCAATGCATCACCACACTCATCATAAAAAGTTTCTTCCTTATAGCTAGTCTAAATCTACCCACTTTTAGTTTAAAACCATTACCCCTTGTCCTACTGCAACATACCCTGCTAAAAAGTTTGTCCCCATCTTTCTTATAAACCCTCTTGACGTACTGAAAGGCCACAATAAGGTCTCCCTGGAGTCTTCTCCAGGCTGAACAACCACAACTCTCTCAACCTGTCCTCATAGGAGAGGTGTTCCATTCATCTGATCATCTGTGTGGCCCTCCTCTGGACCTGCTCCAACAGGTCCATGTCTTTCTTGTGCTGAGGACCCCAGAGCTGGATGCAGTACTCCAGGTGGGGTCTCATGAGAGCAGAGTAGAGGGGCAGAATCACCTCCCTCTGTCTGCTGGCCACGCTTTTTTTGATGCAGCCCAGGATATTGTTGGCCTTCTGGGCTGCAAGCACACATTGTCCGCTCATATCCAATTTTTTATCCACCAGGACCCCTAAGTCCTTCTTGGCAGGGTTACTCTCAATCTGTTCATCCCCAAGCCTGTATTGATATTGGGGATTGCCCAGTTCATTCTGAGAGCAGACAAATTTTACCCTTTTGAGGAGTAGATCAAGATTCACAACAGAAGATTTTAGGTCTTGTTTAGTTTGGATAGGAATTAAACAAATGAAAAGCTCTTGAGAAAAGCTTAAATCATGTAGTCTTAACTTTCCCATGTGTTGTTAATATAGTCTTGGTTAACTCAACATAGCTAAACATTGTTGAGCTAAAATAAGAGTGGACTCTATAGCACCTCGGAAAATTTTATAATCAACAATAGAGCAAGCGCTTACCCTTTTCTTCCTTCCTTCCTTCCTTCCTTCCTTCCTTCCTTCCTTCCTTCCTGCCTTCCTGCCTTCCTGCCTTCCTGCCTTCCTTCCTTCCTGCCTTCCTTCCCTCCTTCCTTCCTTCCACACATCTAAGGAATGCATACTTGAAGAAAAGTGGAAAAACTGTTATCTATCAGCTGTCCCAAAAGCCTTGAGAAGCAGATGAGTTTAATGTGGTCAGTCAGAGGATCACTGTTGATCTACTTCTTAAGTTTAAGAGAAATAATTGATAAATAGAGAATTAAACTAGAATGTAAGATGAGAGGATGTTGAAGGAATGTAGAAGTGTGGCATAACCCTAGCAGACCTCCAGATAGGTCTTGTGCTCTTATAATGAGAGAAAAATATATTGCTTGCTTGTTACTTAGGGCCAGAAGGGCAGGATAGAGTTTATTAAATGTGGGCATATAACATGCATGTAGAATAAAGCACTTAAAAAACCTGACCCCCCTGAAGTAAATGCCTAAATCATTGATTGAGGTGGGAGGGGGTCTTTGAGGGCCTCCATAAGAATATTTGGCCCTCCTAGCCTGGGTTCATCTCAATGCAGATGAAGGTAATAGTCCAATTTAGTACCTAGAGTTGAGCAATCCAGTTACTGTCCTAAGTCTGTTACTTTTAATAAATAAGGATTTTTAATAATAAAGCTCTTACTGAAAACCGTAAGTCTTTTACTTCTTTATTTGTAACAGTAAAGTTCCTCTGTATCAAAAGACAGATCTGCATTGCATTGAGCAGGACAGATGTTCTTAGAGTTGTAAAGCATGGTGGGATGTAAGGATTTATACATTAAAAAAGATAAGAAAAATATAAGGCAGCCTCCCATTAAGATGACTATATGAGCAGTTAGGCAAAATAGGAAGACTTAAAAATCAACAAACATTCTACCCAACTCCTACAAAGCAGTGTGTTGTAGTTTTTTTAACAAAACCAAAATATTAAATAGCATTATTCACCTTTAAATTCTCTTCTGTGGAAAATAAAACAGACTGTCAAGATGGCATATTCTTCGGCCATAGGTAGTAGTAAAATTGTATGTGGCTCTAGTTTTCATCCTTTCTTAGTTTTATGTAAAAAATATCAAAGTTAAACCAGGCTGTTATTTTTGTTTTCACTTTATTTTTTTTTTATGCCCATTGTTGAAGGTTGCTTATGGTGGTTTGTTGTTTTTTTTTTTCTAGTGTAGCATAGATCAGGAATTTTATTGAAGAAAAAAAGCACATTATACTTAAATTTCTTCCTTTAAAATTTAGCATAAATTTAAATGGAAACATTTACTGACTAAAAAGTGAAACACAATGTGTTTTTTTTTTTTAAATATAAGCACAGCACTAACTGCTTTCTTTAAAGTACTGAATAGCTACGCAAAATGAAAAAAAATATCCCAGATAACAGTGTTAATTAAAATTTTAATTGTATCTATATGAATTACCAAGGGCAGAAGAAAAAATCATATACAGAACACTGCTTGATGTTTTGGG
>VYZM01003129.1:67329-83563 GCA_013398915.1 Dromas ardeola | reverse complement strand
TGGTTTGTGTTTTTTTTTTTTTTTTTTTTTTTTCTTTTTTTCTTTTCTTCCCCCCCCCGCCCCCCACCCCATTCTTTTTTTAATAGTTTCTGGACGCTCATTCAGCTAAACTGGAGAGTGCAAGAGCATCCCCTGCAGGAACATTTTAGCCCACACTGATTTTCTCTTTTTTACAGTGTTTTTTCTTCTGTTAATTTGTATTCATCTTGCATGGTGCACAGTAATTGTGTCTAGAGAATTAGAGAGGGATGGCTATTGCAATGGTAATAGAATTACTATCAGTGTTCTAAGCTGGTAAAAGGATTGTGAGTTTCAGTCAGAGGATTTAAAAACACACGCTGAAATGTATATCGGGATCTTTTTTCTGCAGCACTACTTATAGATGCATTTTTCTTTGGGTTTATAAATTGGATCAGTTAAAGCCAGCAAATATTGCTAAGAAAGCTAACAGTATAACTCTCTGAAAAAACACCTTTAGGTTTGTATGTGATAACAACACGGAAATGCATACCCATGCATACGTACATTCTGAAGTCATCTAGCAGTCTCCTCATGTGTCCTTGAATTCAATGGGACCTGCAATTCACTGCCTACAACAGTAGTTAATACTTGTTGTTTTATACCAGTCTTTTTTTTTTTTTTCTTCCCCCAGTATGTGCTTTCTGACAATCTCCCCAGCTTTATTTAAATAAAAGAGAAAAGAGGAAAGGTATCATCATTAAATATCAATGTATTACAGATATGTCCAAAAAGTCTGACCCATATGTTGCTTCAATGGGTGATTCTATGAAAATGCAGTAAATGTGGAGAGAAATTTTCAAGTCCTGATACAAGCTTTTTATAACATTCTGAGGGCAAAATTTTACTGAGCACAGGTATAGTATTTTTAGTAATCTATTTATATTATAAAAATACTATAAAATTCAACAATAAAAATCAGATAAATCATATCTTTTTGTTCTCTGGAGGTGTTTGTATCAGCTGTGTGTATTGTACCTATAAGAACTAAAATGTAAGTCTGTAAATCCGGCTTCAGCATAAGATACGAGAAAAATTTGTCCTATTTCACCTTATTTCTGCAGAAAGATCCATCCTCCCAATCTAACTGAAACTGCAGTTCCTTTGAAATATGTGCTCATGCAAACAACACGAATCAAATGACTTTGTTGAAAATTACTTCATGGTGGTTTAGTAAGGAGGAACTTGTTATGGAATTGGGTATTTTTGTCCCCTTTCCCTGAACACACTAGAAATCTAAGGTCCTATATACAGAAGCAGAATTTTTGTATTTGATATTCCTCGATATAGCAATGCCTCACAATGATCTGGGAATTGAAACGGAATCCAATGAAATCTACATTTCTTTTTGTAAAATAGAAAGTAGATAAAGGACCTCAGTATGTCCTGCAGCTCTTGTTCTTTATTCTGTTAATCTGGCCTTTTATCAGTCCTCATTTGAACATCTAGAAGACACCCATTTGTATAATTTATTAAAGAAGCAAAGCAGTGTTTGCTCCCTCACAGACAGCTGGTAGTAGTCAGGGGCAAGTCTGTCCCTTGTCCCTTTTTGGCTCATTAGCATTCCCTGCACAGAGATTTGAAATCATAATAGAAGAAGAGCTTTTTGAACCCCCAGCTTCCCATAATACACAGACAAGTGTGTACTACTCTACTGAAGAAAAGAGCTTCTGTTATTTGTGTTTAAAAGAAAGTATTAGTTTTCACACCCTTTTGAACCAGTCCATAATACATTTGTTCTGCCCATGAGATATAGCAAATGATGAGTAGGTCTTTAGGAAACTGAAAAGTTGAGAACAGTTCCTAATTCCCATATTAGTTTTGCCTTAGATGTCATATCTTTTTGTAGATATTGGCCAATAATTTACAGATAAAATTTTATTCAAAATTGGTCTTTGAGTTTTCTCACTAATCTGATGAGATTTTACACAGAATCACGCTATAAGCAGTAGTTTGAAGTTAACATGAACTTAGTTCAGCACTTGTCATCTCCAGGCAGTAGTATTTCTCATTATTGGACCAAAGAATATTGTCCTTTTGCATTCAAAATTTTGTGGTATTGTCACACTGGGATGTATTTCCACCATTCATCCTATTACAGACTATTTTGGAACTTCAGGCTCATGGGCAAAATGCATCTAATTTCCAGATGAAGTTTCTTCTCTGTCAATCTGTAGCAATTTCCTGATCTGTTTATGCTGTTCTTTGGAGTATGGTGTTCTTTTTTCTCTCTTGCATTTATTCCCCTGCTATATCTAAAAGAGAAGAAAACAAAGCTATTTGCAGGCTTATTTTTAAGACTTATCTTGATCTTTGATCATTATAGCATCTCTTCATTATATCTTTCCCAGGTATATTTAAAATTTTTTGGACATGGACAGTCAGAACTGCACTCAAATGCACACTTGAACTATCTCCTTCAGATTTTTCATTCTTCCCTTACTATATATGTTTCCTTCATATGTCCCAATATTGTCAGGCATTTTTCATGGTCACATATAGCTTGTTTCCATTTACTAGCCTCTTCTATTGACAAAATTGCCAAGTAACTGTGCTATCAACTAAGTTTGATCTATGTGCTATAAGGATTTTAAATAATTTAGCAGTAGTACACTTACCTGCCAAATCTATTTAAATATTAATCTATTTAGCTGTCTCAGAGGTTTTTTCTCTTCAAAATTTAAAATGGAATGTGCTAGTTTGCAATGTATTTTTTAGACTGTCATATTCTATTCAATCTCAACATGAGGAGGAACTTCTTTACTTTGAGGGTGGCAGAGCACTGGAACAGGCTGCCCAGAGAGGTGGTTGAGTCTCCATCTCTGGAGACATTCAAAACCCGCCTGGATGCGTTCCTGTGCAACCTGCTGTAGGTGACCCTGCTCTGGCAGGGGGGCTGGACTAGATGATCTCCAGAGGTCCCTTCCAACCCTATGATTCTGTGATTCTATGATTCTATGATCTTCTCCTTTTAATCTTTTTCAGTTTTATATTGACATGAATTGTTGAATATGATTGTGCATTGTGCTGTATTAGTAGCAGAGGACTTCAGATGCCTAAATGTAGGTGACTACTGCCATTTGAATGCCCTAGGGTATCTGAAAGACATGGTCTATGGAAGAGTCTTTCTGGCCTGGCAGCTGGAGGTCAGTTGGCTTACTTTAGGATGTCCATAGCAGAAACAATGTTGATATTTACGTAACCGCATCTCACTTCAAATTTTGTCAATGATTAGATTTGTTGATGATCTAGTGTTGTTTTAGGCTCTGTAGGGTATCCCACTCAGGATCCAGCTGCTATTGCAGAAAGAAGCAGGTTTCCAGTAAATTCCTTGTCCTGTACACCTATCCAGTGTGCATGTCTCAAATAACTCATCAAGCTGCAAATGCCACTAGTTTTCCATGTTTAGGTAACCAATAGCGCCCTAACCACTAAACGTTTTCAGCTTTGTATTGTAGATTCAGGAGTCTTCACTTAAACCAGGTGTTTCAAGTTCCCAATATATAGAGAGTCAGTAGATCAACAAAGACCTATATGAAGCCAATAGACTCTGGAGATCTATTCAGGTCAACAAAAAGTAGTCATCTGTATATAGCTACCTGCATAATTGCCCAGACTCTATTGATTTTTTTGACTGAGATATTAAAGCATTTACCTAGAATTGGGTGTGCAGTGTCACTTCAAATGTTTCTCGGTTAAGATATCCGCGTACATCTAGCATATACAACACAAAGCAGATAGGAGCCCCATGCTTCTGTGGCAGCATCTAAAAGCCATGTGGGATAACCTAGTACACCTCATATGTAGGTGAACGAATCATTCCATAACTCTGCACAAGCCCTAATGGAAGCTTAGACACCTAGCTCACGTGTTTGACTCTCAAATTTAGCTTTCTACAGTCCAGGGATAAATTCCATTAAAAGTTACTTATTTAAATTATGTATTTAAATTACTTATTAAATATTGCTTATTTACAGAGGTAATTATTACTTATTTTGTTTAAACTCTCTCTTTAATTTTAGAAGGGTCTTAATGAAAGGGTTCGAATCTTAAAGGTGTCACCCTAATCTTAATGTGTCAGGTTGGATTTGGATCCCCAAAAGCAATATGTTTTCTGGAAGAGACTTTAGTAGCTCTGCCTCTTCCTCCTCAAGCCGATAAACTGGAAAGCATAAAAATGTCCCTACAAAATTGGACAAAAAGACCAGACTATCCATTATCTTGGCTCTGGCAGTGACTGACAGTGGGTGACCAGTAAAGATAAGAAAGGAAAGGTAATAGTTTCTTCCACAGTCTACCGTCTGTGCACTTCAGTGATTTGCAAACCAAGGATGTTTTGAGCAAAAAGTGAGATCTTTTTATTCTGTAGGGACTGATACATTTTTTCTTCCATGGATTTGATTGTTTACCTGGAAACAACTAACATCCCCAGAAAGATCTCTCTACAAATCTTAGTAGTGACCGCTGCAATGGTCTTCTGTGGCAGACAAATTCAACAGAGAAATGATATCTATATATGTCTGAAATTAGACAATTCACTGTGGAGAATATGGCAGTTTATAGTCTTTTTCTAAGCAGTGTTTAGCAAGAAGGCCAGGTGATGGTACCATTTTGGACAGCCTCAAAGAAAAAGCTGTACTGCTGTCGTTTAGAAAGGTAGATTCTGTTTTGAGAGACAGGCAGTCCCAGCCCTATGACAGATACAAGCTGCTATTTCTGAAGCTCTCAGGGATTACAGAGCCCTGTAGCACATTAGAAATCCAGGGGTGTAATGCACCTGTTTCTAGTAGTGAATTGACAAGATCAGGTACCTGTCACTGATCCAGACAATATTGTCAGTTCCAGGCCTTAAACATGAATCTTTGTTCTGTTGAAGAAGTGAAGAAGCTGTTCCATGCTGGAAAAATATCTAACATCTTTTTTTCTGGCAGAGTTTTGGTTTGCTTTGTTTTCTCTTGCTTAAAAAAATTCAGAAGCTTAGAATCTTCACAGTGGTGTCAGGGAGGAAGCATTAGTGCAGGCTGGAGGACTTGTGGTGAAATACACTGTCAATTTTCTGATGTTTTTTTTTCCTGTTTCTCCATAGATATCACCACCACACAGAGGTAAGCATCACTAGTAAAGAACATAATCTTTTCTTGTTAGCTCCCTCTTTAACTTCGCAAAGCGGATAAAAACAAGCAAAAAAACACACAAAAAAACTGAAACCGAAACCAAAACAAAAACAAAAACCACACAAAACAAAAAAAAAAAGAAATAACAAAAAAAACCCCAAAATAACAAAAAAAGCCCCACCCACACAACCAAAGAAACAAAAAAACCCACCAAAAACACCCCTCCCCAATCTATTACATAAATGGAGATCTTCTTGATTTAGTCTTTTTAACAGTGATTAAGTCCATATTTTCCTAGCTGAGTTTCAAAAATACTATGTCTTATTTCACTGTTTTTAAGTGAGGAAGATATATTTTTGTCTTGAGCCTTCAGCAATAGTTACATGACTTTTAGAAGTCTTCGTGTTGGTATTATTCAGGTTAGCACACTTAAATTCTGGGTTTAGATGATTAGCGCAGCGCAATAACAACTGTTTCCTCAACATCTATCAGCTGTTAAAGTTATTGGTTAAATGTAATGAGTAAGTGGTTCACAGGCTAAAATGCTGATGCCTCTAAAATTCATGATGGCAGCCACATAAATAGAAAGTCAGTTGGCTCCAGTGGCTTTCTCTTAAATATTGAGCTATTGGGGAGGTCATTATCTCCTGTGATAAGAAGAATATACAGTATTAGACTGAACTAGCTTTTCATTTAGTTGCAAGACAGTATAAATGATTTATTTCTGTCATTTTAGAAATAGAAAAGCTAGCATATTTTAATATAAATGATGAATTCTCTCTTTTTTTTCTCTCTCATTAAACTCATACTAGTTACTGACTAGGCTTCTGAGTGCATTAAAAGAAATACTAATTTTTAATGTTGCTCATTAGAAGTCACTTTCCAAATTCCAGGACAATAATACCTTGGGAAAAGCAGAAAATTCGGATAGGATGTCTGGTCCGAATAACGCTTCCGCTCTGATATATATAGAATCCATAAACTTATACCCAAATAAAAATAGAAATAAATAAATATACATATTTATGTGAAATACATGTATTTCATATATGTATGTGAAATAAGACTCTGCAGTATATGTCTTCCAGTTCCTCAACATCCTATATTCAGTTCTCACTGTGTGATCTATGCATATGACCTATCAAGTCTTGTGCATAGAGACCTACCTTACTGGACCATGCCAGAGGTTTGGTATCTTTTGCATTGTCGGTGCTCTATTGCAGCTTCACTCCTACTCTTGCAGTCCTTTTGTTGATACCACAAATGCTTCAGGTTTCAGTAAATCAGGTGTTTAAACTCTGTTTTGCTCTGGTCAGATATGTCTTAATGCTGCTACTGTGCCTACAGAGACCGAGGCTAACTCCAAGCAAGCTGGTACATTTATACAGCACACTGAAACACAGAAAAGAAATACTCAGTGAAATCCTTAGGAAAAAAAGACTCCAGTGTTAACACACAAGTGTACCATGGGTGATCAGCCTTATATGTTAACTTGTCCAGTTTGTACACAAGCAATACAGATGGTAGATTTACTTTGCATCCGCCTCCTGGTCTGGTTTATTCATATTTCCTAACCACTCCGTATGGTAGACCAGCATTAACATCATGCCTATCTTTCACAGGGATCAATAAACAAGATCTTAAAACATCTCACCTAGACATTATAGTGTATAGCCATAAAGGAGTCTGTGAACACACTGAAGTGAAAGCTACTAAGTGAAAGCTTCTTATTAAAAGACTGATGATAAAATATGCCTCCTGGTATAGAAAGGCATTAAAATTAAATAATCAGTAACACACTTTTTTTGTAATCTTAACTTCCTTAGTAAGTTTAAAAATGAGTTTTACAAAGAGTCATATTTAAAATCTGATGTTAAAATGTGACCACCGAATAACTTGAAATGTATTAGTATTAAATAAAATTTACATCTGTATTGGTTTTAATTGTTAAGTTCTTGCCAGTATTGGAACAGAGAGTTAGCTTTTTTACATCATATATTGGTAATAAAGCCTAGTACAGGCACTAAAGGCAATTGCAGAAATAAATTAACTGGAGGCAATACTGGTATTGTAAAGTAAATGACTGTAAAGTAGCTCAAAATGGTGAAGTATTTAAAAATAAAATAGATTTTATTAACCTACACTAGAAACACAAGGACAGAATCACCTAGTGTATATTGAGAGATGGTGAATGAATTATAACATTATTTTCTTATGCCTAGTTCTTGATGTTTCCAGAGTAACATCTGTATTATAATTGTCATTGATTTGTATGTTGTTCAATTAAGTAGCCAGTTTTAAGTCACTAGGACTATTTCATGTGAGCTTGAGTACTGTAAATTAGCTACAGTTAATCGTACCTTATGCACCTCTAATGTATGTATGCGTCATAACAAGTGGCAGAGTAAAAAGTATTTTACACAAGGAAGAATAATTTCCACCCCTTCATGAACCACTGGGTAAATTGATGATTTTTGTTCATTGAAATATTTCTATTCCATAATTATCATATCATAAGACTATTATGAGCTAAACAGTCTTTGCTTGATTAATCTCTTATAAACATCTTAAATCATTTGGGAAAGTATAAGAGAAGTTGTCTAGAAAACATTACCCTTATAGGGATAATCTTGTCAACCTCCTGTGTCTACTTTTTTTTCTTTTTAAATATTTAACTTTCTTTTAACATGTTGAAACACAATGTTGACAACTGTGATTGTGCTATCTAATGAGAATCTTCAAGGACTGAAAACTGTCCCACTTCCTTTCAAGTGTGTGTCAGTATGGTTTTATTTGGGGACCTGCTATGTGGCTTTCCTGTTTACATTTCAAACAGTCCCCACTGAATTGAAATCAGAGGTGTACAAAAACATTTTGCTTTCAAAAAACCCCATATTATTCTATATCTCATTAACTACAATACAATTCAGAATCTGTAGATTATTAAGTAGCTGTTCAAGTCAGACACAGTAAGCATGCAAGCCACATGTTGCGTTGAGAAACTGATTTTCTAAAGTAGGAGAATGGCAGGTTGAAGATTTTAATTTCTAAGGCTCAAAAAAAAAAGTACAATAGGAGTTTGCAAATAAGCTGTCTGCCTCTGAATCCAACAAACAGATTTCTCTGCATGCAAACATGTTTCTGTGCACTGGCTCAAGTCTTCAGCTTAAATATTTATTAACAGTGTTCCTGCTAGAATTTGAAATATTATCCTTAAGACAAGGTGACAGAAATCTTTAAAGATTTCAATAAATCAGGTTTTGAAAATAAAATGTAAAGTCTTGTTGATAGAGAGAACCATATCTGGAAAGTACATAGGCTTTGAGATGTTAACTCTCTGTTAATAACTCCTGCCAACTAAATACAACAGTAGACTACTGTCGTGGTTTGGCCTCAGACGGCAACAAAGAACCACGTGCCGCTCGCTCGGGCTTTCCCAGTGCGGGAAAGAATCGGAAGAAAAAAAAACAAAAACCCGTGGGTTGAGACAAAGGCAATTTAACAGAACGTCAAAGGGAACAAGAAAACAACAACAATAACACGGATAGAGGGATATACAAACACGATTACGGAACCGACCGGACCTAGGACGCCCCAGCCCGCTCCGAGCAGCGACTTGCTGCCCCCTCTCCCGGCAGCTCCGAGTGGGCATGGCTCCCATGGGATGGGATACCTGTGTCCCTGCCGGAGCCCAGGGAGAATTAACCCTATCCCTGCCGGAACCAGGACAACTACATTACCATGGATCTTGCTTTCCAAAATAGGGGAGGTATCTGCAATTAAATAGCAATAACTGTGATATAGTTTAGTGCATTGTATATAAAACTTTGCATACCTAGTCAGCAGGTGGAGTCACTTAGACATGTTAAACCGCCATTATGAAACTATTAAAACAAAATGGGAATAATGAAAAGCTAACTTTTGTGTACAGTTATTTTTGCCAGGGGAAGAGGGAGTTTGGTTCATCTTAACTGCAGTTTATAGCACAGGCATGCCCTTAACTAGCCATCTGGAGCTGGTTTATAACAAAAGAAAATAAATAGCTACTTCAGGCTGTGATTTATCTTACCCTAATATTCAGGCCTAAAATAGGTACTATAAATTGAACATTAGATCCTCTTATTTCCTTCTGTTGACCACTCTCTGAGCCAGATAACGTGCTTCGGTATATTTAAGTCATCTTTAAGGCCGACTATTTCCATCACAGGTTTCTCTGTTAATTCTTTCCCCCCAAAAAGGAACTGGTGAAAAAAAGCACCTTTCAAAGACTTCAGAATAGAACTATATATACAAAAATATATGTAATTATCTGTAAATACATATACCATTATGTATTTTATATTATATTACCAATGAAATTGCAGTATCATTTAAAAAGCCAAATGTCTCTCTCCTCACCCACATGAGCCATCATAAGCATCTGCACAACATCGTACAAGAGATAACTGCACGCGATCTGGAGACAGCTGTACCCGCAATAGCTGTCCAGTAAAGTTCCACTTTCCTGAGTGTTTTTGTAGTGATGTTAGACCATTTTTATTGACTGGTTATGGGTAGAGAATTTTTAGTAATTAGCATACATCCACTTTTTTATATATATGGTTTAATTAAATATTTGCATAATAATGAAAAAGGGACTTGAACATTCTGGTAATGAAAAAATATTTCTCCAAGCTAGTATTAACTACAACTTTTTTAAGCAATGTATAGTTCTTGTGGAGAGAGATCAAATGCAGTTTAATGAAAGATTTAATTTCATTTTATCTCTTCGTATTTTGGAAATTGCTGGAACACATATTGCTTTGGTTAATGTAGTTGAAAAGTACTGATGCCTCCTTCTGTCCCAGTATGTCCAATTTTCCCTGGGTTATGAGACACATAGTGTCAAAATATTCCTTATTAGCCTGATTTAGAATTGGGATTCAAGTATGCCTAAGCCACATGTAACCTACCTAAGCTGCTGAAAGTTAAAGGACAGGCTGGAGCTGTTCCACTTTGTATAAATAACAATGGGAGCCACAACTTCAATCTGACTCATACTTCCCAAGCAAGTATCTTAATCACTGGTGTATAGAGGTAATCACTCATTTGTTCTGGCCCAGTGAATATTTATTTATTGAAAATGGAACAGCTCCAACAAGAGAGACAAAGACTGATGCAGTGTGTTTTAGTAGCAGGGTAATTACATAACAGAATTTATGTTAGTCAATAAATTCCTGCAACAGGGAATCACAAGATAAAACTATTACAAAAAGTCTCAGTCATACATTTAGACAGTTGGCAGTTATGAGAAATGGCACTCTAGCTGGAACATATTTCTCTTTAAAAACAGACTCCATCAGAAGTGAAAGAACAGCTCTGTTCATACTGGTATTTTAGACACAGAAGTATTGTACTGCCTCTTTCCATGATCCTTAATCCACCAAGGGAAGTCATAGGATGGGACTTTGAACACTTGGACAGTAGTCTTGATTCTAGCAGCAATGTGGTGCCTAATCTTGTGAATAAAAAAAATAAAAAATAAAAAATTAAAAAAAAAGGATTCACTCCTCTCTTATTCAAAATTTGTCCTCTATATTAGATCATTAGCTCTTGAGGAGATAAGTTTGTCCTTTTCTCTTTCTATTTTAGTAAACACGCACCAGATGGAAGTTGGTTGACGCTTTATATACTATGGTATCATAAATCGTGTATTTTGCCAATCCACATTAATAAAAATAATGTACTGTCATGAAGCATTATAGTATTTGTAAGAATTATAGCCCTGTCCGCTTAAATTGCTGACATTCATTTTAATCTAAGAATTTTTTTTTTATATTTAAAAAAAATGTAGAGCAAAACCAAATTTTAATTTATAAGCATTAACATCTTACTTATTGGGTTTTATTATTGCTTACTCAAGAGAAGGGAAATAAAGTCATCCACTATATATCATTTGCTTAACATGCAAGTTCACCATTTTGCAAAATAATGTATCATTTTTACAGCAAAAGCACATTTTTCTGCAAAAAACATAGTAGATTTTTCTACAGTTTATTGTTTTATAGTTACATGAAATATAAATTGAAAATTGAAAAAAGTGCATAATAATTTCAGATAATTCCATGCAAACATGAGTTGTCATTCATTTTGTGAATACTTTTATTCCCTATGCTTATGCTTACTGCCTATTTCACATGACTGTGCTTTCAAAACCTTCTACTTTCTTCTTTTTTGGGGGCCCAAATTTGTTAATAGAAATGACTACCAGATATGAAAAAAAGTATGGGTTTTTATTCCTCCTCCGAAATAACTTTACATTTTACAAAAACAAAACAAAACAAAACAAAACAAAACATTGTTTTACCTTAAAATTACTTTTTTACATTTTACTTCAAATTAGTACTTATGGAGGAATCCAGACAGACACTCAAGTTTAATGTCGCTGTGGTAGCATATATTTCTCTACGTAGGGCTGTTGTAGACATATGTAATACAAACAAAATCCATGAACTACATATTTGTATAACTGGGAAAGGACTAAAGAGTCAGTCGATCACAACGACAAATTTCACCCAGGTCAAGACTGATAAATAATCATATACATTTCATAAAGGAGGGGATGACACAAATCAAAAATCTGCTGTCATATTATTGCTGTTATGGCTGACATTGATAAACAAATCGACTTTACCACATTAAGCATGTCCTAATGTGTGATTAGACCTTTCATCCGACACATTTTGACACATTTCATTTGTATTACAGAAGTCAGTTTGGAGGATGATTAAATCATTCACATTTTAAGATCTCCTAATCAGACCAGTAAATTCACACAAAATTTAAAGTATTTGATATGCTGGTGAGAGCATAAAGAGGCCAAAGGAAAGATTAAATGCATCAATTTATGATAGAGATGTGCTCCTACTATGCAGAATGCCTGATATATGTACAGAGAGGAGTGTCAGAAATAGAAAGTACTAAGGCTCTGAAAATCAATCCACATTGTATGATTTTCATAAATGTGTCAGTTAAGGTGATAGTACTGAGATATTTTCAGGAAACTACTCAAAATAGATTTAACTTACATTTTTATCATGTCATTTGCATATCTAGGTAAGTTAAACAGAAACAAATATTATGCAAAGAAATTTAAGCTATATGCAGAGAACTGTGCAAAAAGATGAAAGAAAAATGCAGTAGTTTCAGTGTAGGCATGTTGGTTCGTGTAAACTACTGCAGTGTCTGGTGTTGTCAGAATGTGAGAATGATTTAAGATGAATGATAAAGACAAGACAATAATATTTTGGAGACTAAAGGAAATTAAATTCATTAAGTCTTGCATCACCGTGGTTCACTGAAGTTCATGTGTAATATTGATACGTTACGGAAAAGGTACTTAATACACACAGGTTAATTTCCTGTTTCTACTTACCAGAAACATTTTCAGGTGATGTAGAAGCACATGGTTTATGCAGGGGGTTCAAGACCACAAGACAATGCAGCAATTTATTCCATAAGAGTTTAAACTGATGGTTGTGAGGGAAGCATTTAGAGATACCTCAGGTAGTGATCACATCTGTGAGCTGGAGTCTAGTTAACTGAACAATAAGATAAAATTGAAGCAATGATATTGTGGGCAGTACAAGACAATATTAATACTAGAATCAATCTACAATTTTGTCTTCCAATTCCTCTTTTATAGTTAAGTAGAATATGTATTTATGGCTATATTAGTAGGTTAAATGACATCACCAATGGTTTATTTCTCCTTCTCAGTGCCAAAGATCCAATTTTCTTGCTACATATGCTGACAATGACCCAACATCTGTTCTTAACTTTCCATCGAACTTTGGCAATTGAGGGCAATGACCTAGTCTGAGCGCTCAGATTCACTTTACATTCCTATAAAGAAGTTTTAAAGGAGCTTGATCATTTTAGACTACAAATCAATCTGAAAGGAGGATGGAAGCTGTTTCAGATTGGAATGCTGCAGATATGAGTCACTTAACTGAAGTGATTTTTACAAAAGTTTCTGTCATTCAGGCACAGCATTTGAGGAGCTACTAACACTCACAGGTCATTAATCCAGTGCACAGGTTTATCTACTAGAGCCTCTCTACACCGCTCCAGGAAATTTTCTGTCAGCCAGCTAGACGCCAGCATTGGTCTGCAAGATTTTTTCACTTTCTTAACATGTTAATTTCTCAGACACAGAGGTTTTCTTCCAGTCAGGTGTCTAAAGGAAACCTTGTTAGTTGGGGGCAGGTGCAACATTAATGTGCTTATGATAAGGGTAAGAATATCACTAAAATAAAAACACATGAAAAGCATTAAACTGTCAAGCTTTAGGACTGTTCTTAATCGAGTTACAGGCAGCTAAGCCTGGTTGCACACTTTCTAACTTCAGGCAACTTTATGAGAGTTATGATTTTAAAACCGGCTTGTAGAGACAAAGGAGATGAATGATCAGTGTCAGCAGGTGAATCAGATCTGTAGAGTTCACTATACTCTGCTGAATGTTGAAGAAAGGTGGGGAATGACAGTCCTAACTTAAGCACAGAAGTTATGCCTAAACATGTGATGAATCTGTGCCACGTTGTATCTGCATGGAAGTCTCCCTTTCTTTCTGTATCTTCCTCTGCTTCTGTGAAAATTTGAAAGGCAGAAGGGAAAGGGAAGACATATTAGTAATGTACATCTTTTCATCTCTGTGTTTGGAGAGCCAGAACATTTGCCTTTGAGAAGTATTCTACTATTCCTCCAGTTTGCTTTACATCATCTGGCTTTTCATGATTTTCCTCTGCCTGGTTCTGGAGCATTTATGTATGAATTAAAGAGTGCCTTTGCGGGGCGGGGTGGTGGGGGGGGGAGGAAAAGACAGGCGGACACAGAAGATGACATAAGCATGTATTAAATATCCCATATTAATATGGCATTAGACAAACACACATACTACCTTTACACAGAACTTCCTGTTCCTGTTGACACAGCTTGTGACTGTATATGGCAAACATCACATCTTGAATTTACTTGATTGCTGAAGGCCAGTCTTACTATGGAAAGATTAAGGTAAAAAAGGCATTGAGTACTTCAACCTTCTCCATGTCATATGCCACCAGGTCCCAGGTCCCCTTCCCCGTTCAGCAGATGACCCCTATTTTCCTTATTTTTCCTTTTTGCTGCTGTTGTACCTGTAGAAGACCTTGTTGACCTTCACATCCCTCAGCAGATTCAAGTCCAGATGGTCTTTGACTTCCCTAACCCCATCCCTGCATGCTTAGACAGTGTCCCTGTATTCGTCTTGGGTCATCTGTCCCTGCTTGCATCTCTTGTATTCTTCCTTTTTATGTTTCAGTTTAATCAGGAGCTCCTTGTTCACCCATGCAAGCCTCCTGCCACCTTTATTTGGCTTCCTGCACCTGGGCGTGGACCATTCTTGAGCTTGGAAAAAGTGATCCTTGAAAATCAATGACCTCTTCTGGACCCCTCTTCACTCCCAGTTTATTGAATAATCTAACTAACAGCTGTCATTGCCTCATGTGCACTATCTGAGCACAAGTGTTTTTTGAAACTGTCACCTGTACTAGATATTTTGAGTTACATGTCTTAAAAAAGAAAAAAAAAAAGCAATCATCAAGGCTTGCTCTGATAAGTCTGTCATCAATCAGCCTCCACCATTACAAATTACACATCTCTATTCCTAGGAGAAAGGGCTATGAATTTGTATTTTTTTTTTCTGGTTCTTTGGTTCCTATTATTAGCTACATTGCTTTTTTCAGTGTGTTCTATCTTCTAATTTCCAGAATTACCATAATGAAAATATACTTCCTTTTTGGACTTAAGTGTCCCAAAGTGAGAAGATACATGATCCCTCACTCAGAAAAAACAAGAGGAAACTTTTAAATTCTATTTTGTGCTTCTCAATGTGGACTTGAGATCATGATATGTGTGAGTAACTACTAATATGTTAATACTATGTCATAAATATTTTTGACAAAATGACTTGAAAAAATATACTGTATGTTAAATCTATCCCTGCACTGAATAAGGTTAAAGACTTAACCCATTTCTTCAGTACTACACATAGTTTTATCTTAATTTAAAGTGTTCATACTTTACCCTCAAAACAGCACATTTTAAACTCACTTGTCCTTGTTTTTTTTCCCTTTTAATTTTTTCTTTCCCCTGTTATCAAGGCAAAGCATAAGCTGAAAAATGGATGTGCATGACATCTCATCTCCATTTACTTTCATTTACATTACTACATGTACCAGTTTGGAAAGCATTTAAAATCAAGAAATTATTGACTCACTGACAAGTCAAGGGAAGGACATTAGCTCAGAACATGTTGACTACTCATTGCTAAGAAACAGAACAAGATTTATAGGGAGTCAGTGAATAGTAAAAGCTGTCTGAGGAAAGTCTCTCATTGTATATCATGTCTCATTTTAGCTCTTGCTTTCTTTCCCCTCAAATGAACACATTTCCAGTACTCTTTTCATTTTCTTCCCCAGTTTCAACTATTTTTTTTTTTCTTTTCTAAAAGAGTCTATTCCTTTCCTATTTCATTTCTTACCGTTCTTTTTATTAATGTGCTGCCATATATAAAATAGGCAAAAGAGATATTTTCCCCAGCATTACAAATGTACTTTCCAATTAGTTTGCATACTATTGGTCATCTCAAATTAACATTAGATAAATTAGTTAAGCGTTTTGAAATATAGGATTAAAATAGTAGCAAAATGTATTTAATATGAATGTTCATAAAAACCCTGAAGAAACATTTTAATCAGCTAGGTCTGGTCATGCATGGCCAATTAAAATACTGCAAATTAAGCATCTTCAGTCTTTCAAAGTGAGATGAAAACTCGGTCTTCTGAATTTTCCCACATGGAGTAATAAGCTCAGGATCTGTGGAAAGAGACAGAAACCTGAGGACGTCTACCACTGATTTTGGATAATGAATCTACTGTCACCAGAAGTGAGATTCTTATGATTTTGTGCCAGAAAGTTGATCCAGTAAGAACAAAAAAAAACCTTTAACTCTTCTGTCTTGAGAAAGAATCAGCAGTTCAAACCATCTTTTGTGGCTAAGTTTCAGCTGGTTTTTCACATTAAAA
>VYZM01003129.1:54218-67265 GCA_013398915.1 Dromas ardeola | reverse complement strand
AAGAAAGAAAAAAGAAAAAAAGGGAGAGGTTATTCATTTGCAGAAAGGACAAGAGAGGAAAGAGATATCTATTGCAGATTTAGATTTATCCTCGGCTGTCTCTAGCTGGTTGGATTTCGCCTTTACAGTTCACAGTGTTTAATATCAAAGTTCAGACTTTTTTTTTCCTTTTATTTTCCATGCAATGTAGGGAAAAATGAACAAAATAAAAAGCGTTTTAACATTTTATAGTGACTCTAGGCAAACAGTCATTGATGAGAGACAGGCATTTCTAAAGAGCTATTCAACCCACCAGGATGTGAGTTTTACCCTAAAGCCATTTATCTCTTGCCACTGCTACAGACTGAGCTTTGGCAAACAGACTTCTAACTTAGTCTTGTGCCTAATTCAGGTGGGATGAATCAAGACCATTATGTTTCTTTTCAGGCTCTTTGCTTCAAAATTCTTGTAAGTTCTTTCCTTCTACACAGATAGAAGCAGTGAGCTATAACACTAGTTATGTATATGAGGAGGGAAAGGAAGGTGTCCACTCCCGAGCACCTGCCTGTGGATGCATCAACAAAAAGGGAAAAAAAGGGAAGAAAGGAGGACCTCCTTTTAACCCAGCTCATATCACTAATCTGGCTAAGAGCATGACTGCTAAATCAACAGAGTTGAGTGACTGCTCAGGGACATCTGAGTGGATGGGACCATCTTAATCCCACTTGCTGCTGATGTTGCACTGAACATTGAGTCTGATATTTGCATTACTTGGTATTTCATCTTCAGTCTTTGTTGCTAACGTTCATGAATATTCACAGAATTTTAAGTCTGAAGGTGTACCCAGTATTCATAGTCCTTTGTAATGGACAACTTCATTAAGATTGTCTTCTTCATTTATTGTCTCTTTTTTATTCCCTTATTTTTTTTAATAGAGAAATTGTTCAGCAATAGGCTGAAAGAGTTAAATGACTAAATATGCACCCTAAATAAGTAAATTTGCAAAGAAACTGCACCAGCTGCATACAGGGGTAAATTAAACGATATATAAAATTGTTCTCATGCAAATTACATTATAGTTTAAATAAAGTTTTCTGTTTGAAAGCCTCCTGATTGATTTACGCTGCATGTTTAGGACAAGGTTGAGCAGGGCTATAATGAAGACTATTTAATCTAATCTCCTTTGCAGATAGAATAAGAGCTATTTTTGCTTGGACAAAATGTTAAGTATAAAAAACTGGAAATTTTTAATTATACCTTCACATTCAAAAAGATTTTTCACTTTCATCTTAAACTTACCTATCTACAGTTATCTTCTGCAACCTTCTGAATATTTTCCCACATGAATGTCAGTGATTAATTGCCTGAGCGTCTGACAAATCATTAAAAGTAGAGCTTGTAGCAAAAGCTGATTGAAGGCTTATGCCCAGTACAATTACCATATTGTTCATCAGGTCTTTGAAACTATAGAAACTTCATCATTTGTCAGAAAACTTTCTCTCTGTAGCTACAATATTTTGGTATACTCAGTTATGTACAGTGAGTAAGTCATATAAGTGAGTAAGTCATAAGTCAGAAAATGTTTAGTGATTTTAAGCGATATTCTTGCTGTTTAAAAAAAGAACACAAGGAGAGTGTGAAACCGTTTTGATAACTGCAAAATTACAAAAATGTCAACTTTTTATTTAAAATTAATAGGCAAATTGGCTGGCATATGTCAGATCTTCAACATAGTGAGTAAGAGTTTTACATTTATGATAAGAACGCATAATGACGTTTTTCTCTAGGCTTAATCAAATTATTCAGGGTTACAATTGTAAAAATAAAGACAAATGTTTAAAGGCGGAGGTCTAATTCTGGAATGGTACTAGTGTCAAAGTTATCTCTGAAATAAACTAAAAGATAAAATAAAGGATACTTTTTTTTACTTTTTTATTTTTTTGTACTTTTTTTTTTTTAATTAATTAGCTCTTGCCATGGACATGGTAGAGAGGACAGAAATATGTATTGCTGAGACTGAGCAGTTGAAATGTGTCAAATTATCAAAGGGAATAGGACTTAACACAGATCCCCTGGTGGTAGAAGTGAGATTTTTTACAAAAATTAAATGTGTACAAGATTGAAACACTAGGAAATGGAAAGTGGCTGTTAAAAGGCTGCATAGGAAAGGCCAGGAGAGGGAACTACACTTGATGAATCAGATCATTTACACTATACCTCAGTGGAAAGGTTCTGTCAGATGAAACAGAGGGTGAACTTTCAGAGTTCTGTCTGAGTTAAAAGCCCTATTCAAAAACTGCAAAGATAATTATTTCTTTTCTTTAAGTTTTCAAACCATTATATGTTATTAAGTTACAAGAATGATATTCTCTACTTATTCTATTGCAGCCAAAAATTCATGCAGGAAAAAATTATCGCTTTCTATTCCATATTACAGTGTTTTATGATAAAAGGCATAGAATGAATAAAAATCTGATCCTGTTTTTCCTCATGTGTTACTCTCACTCAGAATCACAGACTTACAGGGTGTCTGGGGCTAAAAGATATCCAGTCCAACCAGCCTGCTAAGAGCAGCATCAGCTACAGCAGGTTGCTCAGGGACGTGCCCATTTGGGGTTTGATTATCTCCAAGGATTTAGGCTCCAGAGAAAATTTGACCTGATTTGACCACTCTCATAGTAATAAAGTTTTCTTCTTATATTTAAATAGAATTTCCTGTATTTTTGTGCCTATTGCCTCTTATCCTGTCACTGGGCATTGCTGAGAGGAGTCTCAGTGTTCTTTACTCCCTCCCATCAAGTATTTATTGATAAGATACCCCCTGAGCTTTCTCTTCTTGGAAGTCGAACAACCTGGTTTTCTCAGTCTCTCCTCATATGTATGTACTGTTAGTCACCTTTGCGGCCCTTTGGAGGACTCTTTCCAGTATGTCCATGTGTCTCTGATACTCGGAAGCCCAGATCAGGACCAGCTGTCCAGATGTGTACCAGATGTCATGATTTAACATCAGCCAGCAGCTAGAACCACACAGTCGCTCACTCACTCACCCCATTTGGGATTGGAGCGAGAATAGGAAAAGTAAAAGTGAGAAAACTCGTGGGTTGAGATAATGATAAAGCAAAAACCATGATCACAAGCAAAGCAAAACAAGGAATTAATTCACTACTTCCCATTGGCAGGCAGGTGTCCAGCCATCTCCAGGAAAACAGGGTTACATCACATGTAGCGGTTACATCACATGTAACGGTTACTTGGGAAGACAAACACCAGCACTCTGAATGTCTTCCCTTTCCTCCTTCTTACCGCAGCTTTATATACTGAACATGAAGTCATATGGTATGGAATAGGCCTTTGGTCAGTTGGGGTCAGCTGTCCCAGCTGTTTCCCCTCCTGGCTTCTTGTGCCCTCCCAGTCTGCTCACCGGCAGGGCAACATGAGCAGCAGAAAAGGCTTTGACTGCCTAGCCACAACTAAAACCACCAATGTGCTATTAAAAGTATTTCTCACCCCAAATCCAAAACATAGCATTACACCAACTGCTAGCAAAACAAAATAAATAATTAACTCCATCCAAGATGAAAACATGACACCACGGCTGAGTAGTGAGGAAGTATTAACTCCATCGACCTACTGGCATGATGCAGCCCATGATAGTGTTGGTTGCCTTTGCCTCAAGGACATGTTCACCTTGGCATCCACCAGGAGCCCTGGGAACTTCTCTGCAGTGCTCCTTTCCTGACAGTCAGCCCACGGAATTTAAGGGTTCCTGGAGCTGTTCCTCTCCAGGGGCAGGACTTCTCACTTCTCATTGTTGAACTTCATAAGATTCACGTTTTTCCCATTCTCCAAACTTTTGAGGTCCCTCTGAATGGCAGCACAACTCCCTGGTGTATCAGCTATTACTCCTCCTAGTTTTGTATGATCAGCAAATTTGCGATGGGTGTTCTTGGGCCCATTGTCGAGGTGACTAATGAAGATGTTAAACAGTATTGGTCCCAGTACCAATCTCTACTGGCCTCCAGCTAGGCTTTGTTCTGATGAAATCCTTTATGCTCAGCAGTTCACACAGTTTCCAGTCCGCCTCACTGTCCAGCTTACCTACCCTGCTACCTTTGAGCATGTTACATCAGAAAGCATAAAAAGCGTTGCTAAAGGCAAATAAACAACATCCACTGCTCTCCCCTCATGCTTTGAGTTACTTATCTCCTAGTTGAAGCCTGTCACGTTGGTAGGGTGTGTTTTCCCCTTCAAAAATCGCTGTAATCTTACTGTACTTCATGTGTTTGTAAAG
Organism: Dromas ardeola; assembly: GCA_013398915.1. Classification (NCBI taxonomy): domain Eukaryota; kingdom Metazoa; phylum Chordata; class Aves; order Charadriiformes; family Dromadidae; genus Dromas; species Dromas ardeola. The sequence goes on along the minus strand of VYZM01003129.1, from coordinate 62,995 downwards.
AAACAAGATGATTTGCTTGATCACCTTCCCAGTTAAAGTGACACTAGCATGCCTGTAGTTTCCCAGATCCTCCCTCTTGCATATATGGAAGTTAGGAGTGAAATTTCCTTTCTTCCTGTTATCAGGAACCTTCTTTGGTCACCATGACCTTTCCAAGATAATCAAGAGTAACCTCATAATGACATAGGTCAACTTCCTCAGTGCCCTTTGGTGCATATCATCAGATGTCAAGGAGTTGTTTGGTCTGTTTATGTGTTCCCTAGCATAATCCTTCTCTGCTGAAGGTAAGATTTTCTTGCTCCAGACTTTATGATAGTGTCAAGGGCCTGTGACTCCTGGAGGCCATTCTTACCAGGGAAGTCCAAGGCAAACAAGCTATTGAGTACCTTGGTATTTTCTATTTATTTTTAAATCTTGAATATTAGGTTTTTCGCTCATTTAAAACAATCACATGTCGAGGCTATAATACCGTCTGCAAACTACCACCAAGGGAACATTTGTTTAAATGTGTCTTCTGTGCATGACGTGGATGTTACAACAGACCAAAGCAGGGAAGCTGGTGTTTCTTGCAGGTTTTGTGTGAATCATTTCTAATTATTACTTTTCACACTGAACGTTTTTTCATAAATTGCACTTCGGACATTTGACGGTAATTATGTTTTATCTGTGCTAAAGTATTAAATATCCATAAGCCTTCTTCAATTAATAAGTTAATTGATATTCTGTGGGGAAACTGCATATTTGCCTCTTGATCTATACAGATCTCTTACCGTGGAAAGAATTAATGGGGCCAGTTGTAAGAAGAGTGGCCCTTGCCTACTGTCATGGGTGAGGCAGAATAAACAACAATGGTATCAGATCTGTATATTGTTATTTATTTAAGACTCAAAGTTTGATTTTTTAACGTACTTGGTTCTTACACACTCACTTGTTCTCCTCCCACCTGCCCACCCACCTACAGCATTGTGTTCTCTAGGTCTTGAATTCCCTTTTCATGAGGGAGATTGCTACCAGTTGCGGGATGGTGGGGAGAAAGTTATTTATGGTGTGCAGCTGCTAATAGCTACAAGTCTTGGGCATTACTGACCAAGGTCTCTGGGTACCTCCTGGCTTTTTTTTCCATGCTCCTCCCTGATCTCTGAGAACTTTCTCCACTTCGATGATCTTTCCTCCAGCCGTATTCTTCACTACCTTCTTTCTGGGTCCCTATTTTACTGACATCACTTCTTTTTCAAGAACGCTTTGGATCTTCTTTTAATACTTAATTATTTTTGTGAAGCATTAAGGGAAGCAATACTTTCATACTGCCTTTTTATAATTGGAAACAGATTAAGAGAAGCCAAAAACTAGCTCCAAAGATATTTCAGTCCTGTAATGCCAAGCACCTTGTCATTCTATAAAAAGGCATAAAACACTTGGGAAGAATTAAGTATTCAGAAAAAAGAGCAGAGTCCATAACTAACTAAATTAAAAGCTATCAGGACAGAAGTGTGGAAGATAGAAGGTCTGGTATCAAAACAGACAATCTGGCCAGTGCCATCATCCACAAAACTTAAGTCATGAACTGTCCATGTGAGTCAGTTGTTTAACCCCTGACATAGGAGAAAAAAAGCTCAGCTGATAGGAAATGAACTGTCTCATATCATTAATCAATGCATTAGCATGGCTACTCCCATGTTCACCTTGCCAAGGAAGTAAGGAAGTATTTTGAACAGATAAAATTTAGGCTCACAAGAGGAAGCACAGCCAAGACATGGGACAGAGACATCTCTAACTCAGTCATATATTTCCTGCGTGATCTTGAAGAAGCTATTAAATAGCTTTTCATCACCTCCTCTTTCTTTGAAAAATAACTTTGTCTTGTGTTGACACTCAAGAGTTTGTCAAAGCCTTTAATTGGCAAGTTTCTTAACAAAATGGGTATTGCAGTTGAAATAAAGGTTTCAGAATTTGACCACTTCATGGAAAATTCTTCAAAGAAGATTTTATTCTGTGCCTATGGGTCTGTGTGCATGTGTAAGTACTAATACAATAAGTTCATGATAACAGAAAGGTATAAATAGGTCTATTTTACAAACAACAATTGCAATTATTTACAAGAAGCACTTTCTGAAGTACCACACTGCATGCAAGGAAAAGTATCTGCCTATGCCTTTTGTTTTTCTTGTTCAGATATATATAGATACAGCTCCTTTTACTGTGTTTATTATGGATATAAGAATTAAAGTTTTAAGATTAAACCCTTCAGTGTTACTCAGACAAAACGTCCTTTGGGTCAACATCTGTTTTCAGTTAACACACACTTGTGGAAATTGAGCTGAAATTTTTGTGTTATGATGAACTGATGTCAGTAAAAGAGGAAAATATGGGTTTTTTTCCCCTTAAAAGACCTTCACGTTTTATTCCATAATCACTTAATGTAAAGGAGTATAAAATATTCCCAGAATTGCTCTTCAGTATTATCCTAAAATCTATGAACACATTCAATCAAAATACACACTTTCCTTGATTTAAAGTATTGCATAGTAAACTGCTGAATTATACCGAACTTGCTAATTTGTAATACTTATATACAGAGACAGAGGTTAGTAAAATTACAGCTCATTACTGTATTACATCAGCATATGAAATTAAATTCCTTTTTAATATATAAGTAAAATAGAGAAAATAATGAATAATAATGAATAAAATATTATTCCCTCTCTGCCATTTTTCATTACATGTGGGATCTATTTTACCTAACTTTAGCTATCTTAATATGATCTTAAATGTTTAGTCTAGGCTTAGACTCATCTGTAGTTAAAGGAAATATACCTCTGGAACCCGACTTACCCCAGGTGTCTCAGGATGGAATAAAATTCTTCTGGAGATGCCTTTGTCTTTCCATTAACATCAGTAGGAAACTATGGGAATGGGACCACGGTGGAAACTGTCTTTGATTAAATATGTGACCTTTTGATTGCTAAAGTTAGAGTAGATCAATTCTAACTTTACTGCCTCAGTTATCACAACAGAAATAACTATTCAAGTTGGTATAAAATTTTCATTAGTGCCCATGCGGGCTTCCACTACTGAGAAATATTGAAGGTGGACTATAATCAGGACTGTGCTATTTCTGTGTAATATATATGGCAAGGATGGCAAAGGTTTTCTAGGGTTTTGTCATTGTCAGGAGAAATTTTGTCTGTCATCTCACAATCTGAGCAGAAGTAAAAACTTAAAAAAAACCAGTCCCTCAGCACACAGAAACTACTATTGAATAGGTGAGCTTGGACTTCTCTACTTTTTTCAATGTTTGTCTTTTCTGACTGAAGCACAATAACTTTTGAATAAAGTATCTGAGAGGTTTCCCCTTCAGATATCCAGGAGCATGTTCCTCTCCCACATGGCAGGTGTTTAGGTAGTAGCTGTAGACTCCCCTGTTATGAGAGAGATGGCTACTGAATGGCTTCATTCTTCCGTGGTTGCCAGAGTGGCACAGTGACTACATTGAGCAGGGCAGTCTAAACAGTAAATCGTTATTAGGCTTTTTGCATGGCAGAAGTAAGGAAGAAGCCGAGAAAAGAACATGAGTGCCATCTTCCTTTGTGATACCAGCTAGAAATTACAACAGTCAAGCATTCATGATGGTATATGATAGGTAGGAAGTACCCCTTTCTGCTGCTGAAACAACTTTGAGGAGGAAGTAGAGTAATTGAAACAGTGATGTATCCATGGAAGCCTGGTCTGGTCTGACAGCAGCGCAGCATGCCAGCTTTTTGGAGACAAACACGGTGGTCAGAGCCTGACCTCAGTAAGAGAAGACTCCTTTCTCTTTTCTTTTCCCTTCCCATTCACAGCCACCACCACGCACACAACCATCTCCCTGAGGACAACTACCCGTATCATCTCCAGAGTATATCAAGGTTATTTACTACTTCAGAAGTCACATGGCAAATAAGAGGAAGCTCTATATGGTGCATTATGATACACGACACTTGAAAACCTTATGTTGTCAGAAAAGTAATTTATTCTGAGCTTTACTAATTCAGTAGTAAACTGTGTTCCTTAAAAATATGCTCATGCATCCGCATATGTGCTGTCTTGAATCTTGACTATTAAATATTGCTATAATGCATAGATTTAATATTACTCATTGTGTACCAATGTCTCAAATCATGTAATTGCCAGAAGGGAAATAAACATTGAAAAATTGTTAGATTGGGAAGGAGACTGGAAAACAGCTCTGCAGGGCTAAAGGGGTAAATGGAGCCAAATAAAAGCCCTTTCCATGTGTAGGGAGAGGATGGAGGGGGAGGAGCTAGGGAGGATGTAGGGAGAGGAGCTAAGGGGAAAATCACGCAACAGCTATAGGAAGAAGTGTATTTAAACTTGCATATGACAACAGAAATAATGAACCCCTATGGAAGGTGTGGATAGAAACTGGAAATGCATACAAATTCCTCTATAGTGAATCTGATTAGGTTCAGGGCAAAATAAAGGATACACAAAAGGCCTGATGAAAGAGATACACAAGAATTGTGTTGGGCCAAGTAAAGATAAATACAAAATGTTCATAACAAGACTTCTTGACATGGAGAACAAAATGAAAGGAGGAAGGAAATAAGTATCCAGATCTCCTTCTTTGTATAAATGGGCTGGAGTTTTCAAGGAAACTTTAAAACAGAAAGGGATGGGGGCACTTGTGAAAAGGACGGTGTTAAAGTGTAAAGTGTATAAATGCAAGATTCATGGTTGCATGAAATGGCTCAGCCTTTTAAATAATAATATACCATAGTATACATTAATCTTAGGGTATTCTGCTTCTCTCTTTCTCATGACATAAAGCCACACTGATGTTCAGCCTGCTAGAAATGTCAGAGTCCTAAAAAAACCCAAACCCCATCAAAAACCCAACCAACCAAAGAGCGAGAAAACAAACAAACAAAAAAAAAAAAAAGAAAATGAACTTATTTAGAAATATATAAGATACATAAACGTAAACTGAGGTAAAATTAAAATGCAACTCAATTCCAAATTAGTAATGCGCTTGGAAGGAAAATAAAAGGCAGCAAATGAAATAAATAAATACAACAATAATAATAATTTAATAAGGAAATAAAGCAAAGGCTAAGAAAGCTAAGGGTACCAAAGAAATGAGCTAATCAAATTGCATCCTGTTCTGTGGAAGATTTTAATTTACTTATCAAGAAATGGAAATCCAAAAGGTCTTTGTGTGCAAATGTTTTAATAGCAGATAAGCAGTAAATCTCCGCTACTACAGTTTCACTACATTTAAAATCTGAAAAGTATTGCCAGCAAAAGTATTAAACTCTCAAGTGGTTTTATTTACAACTGCTCCCTAGTTATACAAGGATTAGGACAAATCCTCTTAAAGGAGACATATTTTGCTATTTTTCTGTTCCTTCTGGAGATCTGATGGAGGAAGACGAACACAACCATATCATGCTCAGCCTCAGGAGGCAATTATAATGCAGATTCAAGGCCCTGTTCCTTTTCCATCTTCTTGTTCTGCCTACAGTAGAATTCAATGTCATTGCTGCTCACGACCAGCACAGTAATGGTCTGACTCTCTGCCTCCATTAGTTTACTAAGATAATGAGATCAAAAGTGGATGCAACACTGACAGCTGTGAAAAAAACAGCTGGACAGCTGTGGTTTTTGTGTAAGTGGACTAAGCTATTTACAGGTGGTCATGTCTGGAACCTACGCTATATAATTGAAACGGGGCAGGGGGTTCTTTAGCGTTTTTTCAAAATGCTAAGAAAATGTGAAAATCATGTATGTTCCTCTAGTTATTCAAATGCATGAAAATACATAAAATTATTTTATTAATAAATATTGTCTTCCCTGAATATTATATTAAACACACTATTTATTTAATCATACTACACTCCTCTGTTAAGTCTCTTTATGTATTTTCCCCACATAGTCATGGCAGAACAATATGTTTTTCTCTCTTCATTTCTTCACAGCTTTCTTACTTTAAGGCTTTCAGCAGTTAATGCCTAAATAATGAATTTCTGGAGTTTTCTACCCTTCTGTAACTGACATAAGAAGACTTTTTATTGTCTTCTCAGAAAACAAATCAAACCTTCAGCTGCTGAGCATCAGTTCTGAAACAGGGTGCACTATCTCTCTGCGTCTGCAGGTTGGAGCTGTAATTCAGATTCAATTTGACAAATGTGTCAGAAAACATGTTTTATTATCACATAGAGCATACTGTTAAGAACTAACGCAAACTGTTATTCAGCAAGTCAGGACTATCCTTGATCACAGGCTTTTGGCTTGAGAGGGGAGTAAACATTTAACATTTAATCTCAGACGATGGCAGACTTTTTCTAGAAAAAAAAAAACAACCAAACATAACAACAAAACATTAAAATAGATATAATTTTACTGGTGAAAAAAAAAAGCATTAAAACCCCACGTCTATCTATCTTATTTATTTATAATAGGGATAATATCACAAGTTAATGATGGACCAGTCCTTCAAAGAGATACATAAGGAAAAAAAGCATAAAGATGGCAAGAATATGAAATCTGAAAGAGGATGAAGATCTTCTTTAAAGATTTCCTCCATTTTCTGTTTGCCTGATGTAACTCCATTTCTGGATTCAACAGAATGGGACCTGACACCAGACAATCAGTCCCAAAGCAAGACAGCATAGCAGAGCATGACACTTAAAGATAGATCACATAACAAGAAAAACAGCACGCAAGCACAAATGTCAGTCCTCCCAGAGTGCCTTTATGTATGGTATTTTTGTGATTTTTTTCCCCACTGGCTCAGACACGTGAACGCAACAAAATATTATTGCTTAAAAGGAAATATTTCATTTTTTATTTTTTTCTAAGCAAAGAAGATATTACATGTTCCTGTCAGTCCAGTACCTGTAACGTGGAGGTCCTGAAAAACAGTGTAGGCCATACTGGAGTTTATCCCCTCATAACGGTGGACATAAAGCCAGAAGCTTGAGTGGCTTCATATCATTGCAGACCTCGACACACTGATTTAACTGGCCAAGAAGGCACACAAATTCTTGGAAAATTTTGTAACCCTCTCCGTGGTCTCTGCAGCTGTGGTTACACAGCAAGCATTAGTTGTATTAATGTCTGCAACAGTGATGACCGAGCAAATGTAACCTATCAGTCTTCTCATAGTTAAAGAGAATTTAGGTCTAAAACCTATTTTTTTTTCCTGAAAAGACATGGCTGCGTCACTTATGCAATCTGTGTTTTAAAATGTTAGTCTACATCTCCATGTTTCTTGTAAAGTATATGAGAAATTATGAAACTCACATAAAAAAATATGATGATTTAAAAGTATATTTAAGCAACCTGTTTTTCTTTTCGATTGCATTTTAGAGTGGAAGTGAAGGCTTGTTTACAAGTATTATACACTAAATAGCCAATCAGTCTATATATAACCTTCATGATTAAAGGTCATAAAAGTATTTAAGCAGACAGATGATAAATATGCTAACAAAGATAGAAAAATAACTACAAGTGCAGTAAAATCTGGTTTTGTCACAGCTGTTTGTCACATTTAAAGCTGTCCGTCTGATACAATTTCTTTTCCTTGGAGGGCGGGTTTATCCAGGGACATCTGTTCTGGTACTCCATGGTTGGCTTGACACTTGGCAGTTCAGAGCTGCAAAATAGCAGCCACAGAACTGCAGAGAGGATGCCCACAGTTCTGAGGAAGACTTCTCTACAGACACAGATTTTATCCTTCCCCCATGCAGCCAGTACAAGCTCACCTGGACAGACAATGAACTGATAAACACATAAATACATAATGTCTGACCTATAAATTAAACCATAAGGCCTAACTGGAAGACCATTTGCCATAAAATCAGAATTTTGTGCTGATTACGTGTTTTTTTTCCAAGTCAAAGTGGGGAAAAAGTTGTTTGCACAAAGCCAAAGGCTTGAAAGAGGAAGGACTGGAGGAGTGGAGACAGTCGGCATTAACTAGCATTCAGTACTGCAACAGCTCTTCCTCTTGGGAATTTTTATTTTTGTTTAATGGCCATCAAAATGAAGCAACTTCTTTATACAAAAGACACTGACTTGGAACTCAGGACTTCAGATCTAAGTTGTGTCTCTGACACAGGCTGTTCGGATGCAGCTGACTAGGAGGTTTGCTGCAGGTTTTTTATTTTTGTTTGGTGTGGTTTTGTTTGTTAGTTTGCTTGCTTGTCTAGGGGGGTTGTTTTTTTACTAAAAATAAAAATGCAATTTTCATGGAAACGTACTTCTTTGAACAAACTTCTAAAGACAAAATTTCAGGATTCTGGAAGTGAATGGTGTGATTTCTCAAGGTTACTTGGAGAACTTGCTATTTTCAAAGTAAGCGGTCACAGGACAGTGCTAGGGGTACACAACGTTTGAAAGTTCACAGCTACAGGGAGCTCCCATGGACAGCATATGGAGGAGCCAAGGTGAGGTGATAGCAGTCCTCCAGAGCAGGGTGAAAGAAGCCCCAGGCACACGGCTGGGGTTGAGATGCCACAGGCACACAAAGTTCTGCACAGGCTCACTAGGAGCCACAGACAGGAGGTGTCATTTTGTAGCAGAAAGCTACAGAACCCCACGGTGGTCAATTCTGAAAATTTGGAGCTGCCCGATTGCTTTTCTGGGGAGTTACCTGCCTAGACCCAAGGGTCCCAGCCCATCACTGACTCTCAGAGGTTCTTGGTCCTGGCTTCCTTCTGCCCATCCACTCTTATTTCAGAGTGAAAATTTGGGTATGAACTCAAAGGAAGAAAAGG
>VYZM01003129.1:4838-43268 GCA_013398915.1 Dromas ardeola | reverse complement strand
AGCCTGTTCCAGTGCTCTGCCACCCTCAAAGGAAAGAAGTTCCTCCTCATGTTGAGATGGAACTTCCTATGCTCTAGTTTGTACCCATTACCTCTTGTCCTATTGCCGGGCACCATTGAAAAGAGCCTGGCCCCATCCTCCTGACACCCACCCTTTAAGTATTTGTACACATTAATTAGGTCACCCCTCAGCCATCTCTTTTCCAGACTAAACAGACCCAATTCCCTCAGCCTTTCCTCATAAGAGAGGTGTTAGGAAATAATAGGAAATTATGTCAACTGGGATTATCCTTAAACTTGAAAAGCTTTGTTAAGACTGACTGAGGAAAAAATTTATGAAATTGTGTGTGAAGAAAATATTTTATAGACATTGCTATGTCTCAAGGTTTCCTCTACAATTATTTCAAGTACAAAAAGCCCTGTATCACCAAAAAACAAAAAAAGTTAAGTGTTATCTCATTGTTTATTGTTTCTGTAATTATTCTTACTGAACTTTGAAGAAAATTACCTGAAGAAAAGTGGTGTAAAAAACTCCTGTTGTCCTAGGATGGAATCCTACCATGAGATAATAATGTCCTAAGACAGTTGTTTCATGAATCATTTGCTAAACTAAGAAGGATTGTTTACAAAGAAATATGTGAATTTGTTTGTTTATCAATTTAGAACTGGTTTTATAGCTTTGTAGTTTGCAAAAAGATTATACAACTAACTTTTATACAAATTCTTCCTAAGTTTTTGAGGGGACATGAAGTTTTCATTCTGCATCATAAGCTTACAAGAAAAGAATTCTGGCTCTCACCAAATCAAAGCAGGTTAAACCTTCAGGTTCAAGAAATTAATATGATTTTGCTGAAAAGAAGAAACATTTAAATTGGAAGCTGGAGAAAGACCAATATATATCTTGAAGAACACTCAGAAGGACATCTGTTAAAACCACAAATATTAGAAATGCATAACAGAAACAAAAAGGGGAAAATGTCTTAATGGTGATATATTTCAGAAAGAATTGAAAGAACTAATATAAGTTGACTTTGTTTTGAACAGGATGTTGGACCAGATGACCTCCAGAGATCCCTTCCAACCTATATCATCCTGTGATTCTAAGTAAGTCAGAAAAAAAGAATAAAATAAAAATGTAGAAAGTAAAAAAAAAAGGTTCCCCACAAATAAATTCCAACCCCCACCCTCCAAAACCCCCAAATCAATAATTTTAGAAGATATTTAGGTGAACTAGAATGTATAAACACTGTTATATCATGCATTTCTGATGTGACTGATAATAAACTATTAGTTTATACAAACATGACTTGACAAGAAAATGCCGTTATTCTTCCCTAATCTACAAACACTTTCTCTAAGTGCTTAGACTTCTTTCTAATATATATTTTAAGCTCAGATGTGCACATTTAAAGGTTACCTTTATTTCAGTGCATACTTAAGACAAGTGCTTGATACCCTGCCAAATGTTGTTGAAGAACACAGTTTTAAAGACAGCAGATTTTAGCATCACGACATGAAAGGATTTGAAGTCCCTGGACTTACAGACAACGTGGTGGAATTTTTCTGAAGAGTCAAAAGATGAGGAGGGAAGCTGATTTGTAATTTCACGAAAGAAGACCATGTCTTTAAAGGAGTGTGCGGAAAATGTTGGATCCTCCAGCGCTGGCTGGGTATCTTACCTTGTATTCTCCCACAATATGAAGTGTGACACCTGGGGGAGACCCAGCATTGACTAAAAAATATAGTGTCCTCAAATTTCTAACAATCTAAAGTACATAACTTGGTAAAAAGGAGGGGAGGGAAGAGGAAAGCACAGACCACACGTCAATACCAAACAAGGAAGAAACCATTTTCCTGTTTTGTTTCTCACTTTCCTCAGACACTTTAGGGAAGCCTAACATAGAGATGCAACAGTAAAGACTAGTTACTGTTTGCTATTAAAAAAGGAATAAATGAAAGAAAGAAAGGAAGAAAGGTGGAGGAAGAGTGAGGGAAAGGGGGTGGAGGGAAGAGAGAGAGTTATATTCTTGCATTTTTATGTCACTCAGGGTCTTAGTAAACTGGTGCGTATACCTGAAAGTGCTAAAACCAGTTTACCATGTGTAGTAATAATTCCTAAATTGGCCAGAAAGTATAAAAGTATAGCATTGTTCATACATTAAGGAAAAGCATAAAATCGAGAAGATTCTGCGAGAAGCTTCTGAGGTGGGAAACTGCCGCAGCTGGCACGCCCGGAAAGCAACATCTACGATTCCCAAGACTAACCTACATGGGGGATGGAACGGAATGCTCGGTTCCGTGGCCTTGCCTTGTGCAGACAGCGGGAATAAGAAGGCACCAGGACTAGATAACGCGGCTCACTCTGGACCCAAAGCCAAAACTTTTCAAATTTTGATGAATTGCTGTCCTTTGTGTGAACTTTGCTCATTATAATGTCGTTTTAATGCATTTCAATACCAAAACACACCTCCATCCCGAAGGCTACCCGCCTCCAAGGTGCGACCTCTCCTCTTTGAGTCTGCGCCCTGAATTTTTCGTAAGCTATACCTTTAAACCAAGGCGAGAAAATTTTACACCAATCACAATAAAGGTATGTATGACTAAAGTCACCCAAACTCCACCTTGAAGGTAAAAAATAGTATAAAAATGGCACAAGAAAGGGGGGATATTGGGGAAAACACCATCGCGAACAAGTCAGAGAGGACTCCATCACAGACTGCCTTTGACTCCTGGGACCAGTCGACGGGCTGAGCCTTTCTTCCCCCCTCATCGGGACGCCTTTGGGTGAGACTTAAACTATACCAAGCGCTTCTTCGGGAAACTTAGAATTTTCTCTAGAGAATCTGTTTTCCACATTCATAGTCAGGCTGTATCATTTATAACTTCATCGCGGGTTCTGTAACTAGTATTACCTTTACTTGCACGTGCTTTGCAGACAGTGTACTTATTACCGACCACCCTAAGAACCTGTAAATCTGTTGCTCTAATAAACTGCACTTTTTAAGTAGCTACTCGCTCCGGTTTCTCACTGAATGTGAGCACAGACTCGAGGGTGGCCATGCTAGTTCGTGGGCACGACTGGACTAAAGGTGTATTCCACTATTTAGTGTATCCAAATCGTACTAGTTTAATACCTGTGAAATGCGATTGGACTGATAGTGGCGAATTGGGAATCACTCAGAATTTAAACCTAGCCGCACCTAGCCTCCCACTCCAGTGAGGAGTGTTGGAAAGCAAGGGGCTTTACTTTCTGCCAAAATTGCTCTGCCCCTTTCACGCAACACCATCTTCCTTTTATGACCTTTCAGATGCAATTGTTGTCTTCCATAGTGCAGAACTCCAAAGTCCTAATTTAGATACCCATATCCCTATTGGCTTAAATAATACCGTATATTGAAATTACCTCATTAACTTTAATTCACCATTTGTGGAGAAATAAAAAGACAAGATTAGCAAAAGAAGTATTTAAACGTAATGAGTGAGACTTTAGGCAGCACTGATTCCTATCTTGTTTTATTAACAAAAAAATAAAAAGGAGATTGCAAGCAGATTGTTCCAATTTATGCACAGAGATGTTCTTAGGAAAAAGAAATTGATATAACTTTTTGTCTATGACTAGGAAGCACTTCAAAAACCTGTCAGATTATACCTGAGGTTTGTTAAGTATGATTGAAATCAAGTAATGTGCCTAACAAATGAATGGAAGGGCCTGAAAACCTGCAAATTCTCACAAAAAATATGTTCAGAAAAACCTTATCCACAGTCTTTATATTCCGTCCGTTCACCCACATTTGCAATTGAAATGCTCAAGCTACATTTGAAAAACAGAATTTTTTGAGGAGACCTAGAGAGCTAAAATTATGTATGAAAGGAAAGAATCTGCTCAATGACAAAAACATATCTGCCCACAGATGCAATCAGTTGGAGCCGTAGAGAAACGCTGATGATGCCAACTTCCAAAATCTATTTCATTTTATGTCTTATGGCCCATACAGCTATGTGTAGAGTTCCTTAGTATCACCACAGAAATCATACATGGCATTCTCAGCTTCTACGGGGACATTAAAAATATTATAGCTTCACTTTTCTTCCCATAAGATCAAAGATTACACTTAAGAAATGTTATGTAGACTTGTTACCAACCTGCAAAGGTAAAACTTTGATTTAGACGAGTGGAGCCAGTACTCAGAACTGAAGTCTCTGATCATAAAATATTATTATGTTGCAAAGGGATAAGCAATCAGCTCCCCCTACCCTAACTGGATGTTATTTTTCATTACATTGCACATAATGAGCTTCTACAAACAAACAAACAAACAAAACAAAAAGTACTTGTCATGGAAAGCTATTTTTTTCCAATTTGCTGCAGGTGGTGAACAGAGAGCAACATGAATTGTCAGCCAGCAGAACATCCTTAGTCCTCAGGAAATGATGGACTACTGACAAAGATATACATAACTGCAGTGAGCTCTTTTGTTTACCAAAAACAAAAAATTACCAAATTCAGATGCATCTAGGAGAAACTCAATGTGCCTATGAACAATGGTAAATGGTCACTGTGACATATCAAGGCACACACTATGAAATGGGAAAGAATTTCTACTAATCTGACTTCTGCTTATATTTACTTCATCATTCTGTATAATCATGATATCAAATTAAAACCATAGCAATTCCCCTAGTAACTAGCAATTTAATTGCTTCTAGTAGTAAGTGAGGAATAAAATAATTAATACTGTTACTGTGTAACTGTGTTACTTGCCAGACCACATTCAAAACCAGAATACAAATGGGTTTTAATTAAAAAAAAAAAAAAAAAGTATCATGAAGATAAAATAAAAAGAGAGTTGATATGCTTCTTTGTAAAATATATTAATGTTTTGCAATCTTACTTGTATTTTAAACCTGTACGTTTTCATCAAAGACCTGGTAACAGCTAAAATACTATTGACTGCACAGACCTCTTGTCAGGAACAGTTATTTTGACTCATATCTCAGTGGAGACTGGGAAGCTTTAATTATGAAAAATTAATTCTTGTTGCCAGTTACAGGCAAATTTTAATAAATAGATAATAAACTCAGATTTGCTGTTATTTTGGGGAGTTTTTTCTTCTTTTTACTTTGAACAGATTCTGTGCTTTGCTCCTTATATAAAACATGGTCAGATACCACAATATTATGTAAAGATTACCTTTAATTTAGGAAAGAATAGAGGCACTTTCTATTATTTCCAAAAAGATTATTTTATGTTTGCATTCACTGAAGCTGATGTTCAAATCTACTTTCTCCATTAATAATAATTTACACAAATGTATGTTTCTTTTCAGATGTGGTCTATTTTTGAAACTTCTTTCACTCTTCGTCTAGCCTCTATTGTTTTGGTTTTATTCTGTTTCTTTGAACCCAATGAAAACAAGCATAGCTTAATTTCTGTATTTTTTTTCAGAAAAGCACAGATATTTAATATTTGCAGATGGATATTATCATAGGTTATTTCTAGTGTATAAGGATTGTTGCAGTCAGTTTCTCATTAGTTCCATGAACACAAATGTTTTAACAAAATAAAATAATCTGAGATGCACCTGTCCTATCATCAGGGAATCTTAGTCTTGATGTTTCTTGTCAGAAACTGTGAAGATGACAGTAATCCTTTGAGCACTGTATATTATCTATGCCATTTTAGAAATATTTTCTTTACTGCTCATAGATGTATGTTTATGAAGAGGCCTTATTCCTGCTTTCTAGTGAATTTTGTTTCGGAGAAAAAATATTGAAGAGTTCATCAGCTAACACATCTCATAAAGAAAGGATCAATGATATCAATATAACACAGGGCATTAACAGCTTCTTTCTTCCATGTTGCTTACCATTTATGCAAAATCCAATCTGGATAATACACTATTGCAAAGAAATCATATCAACCTATAATCCTCTATGTTTAATATTGACAGTTCAAATACAGCATAAACTGGTATGGCATTATGAAGTCTGTTTAATATGTAATAAAACAGAAGAAGGGTTTCCACCATAAACTGAGAAGATTACCATATGTAATCTACCACAAACATAAAAGAAGTACTGATATGAAGACAAAATGTATCAGCTGTGTTAATATTCCTCAGCTTTCTAGTTTTCTTGGATAATAACCTCAGGAACAAATGCTAGGATCTACTGATTGCCCTTTCAAATTTTCAGTGTCTTGGGAGGTGGGGGAGGAGAGGAGGAGGAAAACAAAACAAAACAAAAAAAAAAAACAAAACCCCACAACCTAATAAATATTGTCTAGTCTTGAGAACATTCAGTCCCAAATGAAAATTGGTTTTGATGAAGAATTTCTGGGAGGTGCCAGAACAAAACAATTTTAAAAGGGGTTAGACACCCTGATGTGGTCAGATGTTGTTGTGTCTGCAGTGACAGACATTCAGCACAAGCCAAAATGAAACACTGCATAATGTTCTGAGCTAAGGAAATGGACAGTTAAAAATCAATCTCTATCCACATTCCCAGCTCTGAACCCGAAAATGACAGCTATTATCCAGATTTACATTTTATCCCAGCCAGAATAAAGCCAATAAATCACTGGGCTTTTGGCTGCTCGGATAATTACAATGCGAGTGGCTGGTGTGAGTTGCACCGGGGGGAGATGCTTTCAGAGGGTTAGAACACAGAGTGGAAAGAATGACAGTGAAAAATGGGCTTGATTTCCATGTTGAGATGAGAGTTTACGACATGCAAATCACTGAACACAGTAACCTATGCTGAGACCCATCAGCCTCCCTCATTAAATACCCAGACAAGGTAAGTCTGTGTAGTAGAACATCTTTACAGAGCTAATAGCTCAGGTGAACAACAATTTGGTTTAAAGGGGGCGAGGGATTTTTAATGGTATATTAAAAATATTCCCATGTGTCTTTGCCAGAAGTGATTTCATCATTGTCACGATCTTCAACCTAACTTACCAGTTTGCTCCCGTGAAAACAGAAACCCTTTGAAATCTGCTTCATTCTCAGTTACGATTAGTATGTTTCCAATACACTTCTAATCATACCTGTGTATCAGATTACCCAGCAGCAAGAAATTCAGCTACACAGACTTGTTAAGAGTATTTGAATTAAGACATGATCCAAATGTTCCTAAATCTGTACTGTACTACTCCTCATTTTATCCTGTAACATTTCCTTTCATTCCTCAAATGCAAATCACAGTTTAGTCTTATGACAAATGTAACATATATGCTCCATGACTCCTCCCCATAATTTTCCTGGTCTGAACTGCATCTTCCACGTTGCTTGCCTGCATAAGGCCCCCTTGGGATCCTGACAAAAATGTTAAGATGGAAGAATTAGATTTATTATTCTGTATGACTGTTTAATTTATATTTTAAAATTCCAAGAAATAAAAAAGGGAAAATAAATATATGTAAATATCAGATAACTATTTTTTCAGCAGCTTTACTCCTGTCCTTTGATGAACTGCCTAAAACTGTATGCAAACAAACCCAAAAAGAGGTATATTTTCATTACTATAAACTTGAGAAAACTCTCTTAAATACAGCTGATAATTAATCTAACTAAAATTGTCTTGGGAAGTCACAACAGTGGGATGTCCTTATTGTCGCAATAGGGATATCTTATTACTCAGATACACTGATTCATTATTATACATTGTTGATTACAGTTTTCATCAAGTTGCCTTTTCTCTTGATGCTTTAATTTTTGGTGTTTATTGCATTATATAAGACCACCTTTTTCTCTTTTTGTAATAAAAGTCTGTGGGAATAAGTCTGCAGATAAAGATCTTTATTCTTACCCTATTTCTTTCTGCTTTACAAGGACCACAGAGAACATCAAGAATGCTCCAATAAACCTAGCAGGCAGACATTCAACTGCAAAAAATGCACCAAGTTTTTATTTAGCGTTGAACACAATATGACATCAACATCAGTTTGTTGTATGATAAAAACAATAATTACTTGCAGAGAACATCAGACAAAAATCTGCACTAAGGTAAAGAATAAGCGTATGGAACTTTTCAGTCTACTTGAAACAGGCGTCAGTAAATTAAAAAACTTATATATTGCCCCTCTGTTGGGGTATTAAAATATCTCTATAAAAAGGTGAGGGAAGGCATCAAACGTGAAGGTTCTGCCACTCAGCTGAGATTATACACAGCAAATCTCTTTAGTAGTTATAAATGGATCAGATTATGCTAACTGTAAAAGAAGATAATAAAAATTATCTAAAATGTAAGAACCTAAGACAAAGCCACTACAAGAACATTAAATGATGTCATTACAGAACTGCTTTAAAATCAAGGAACGATAAAATTGAGAAGAGGAAGAGCCCTTAGCTAGGACAGAAAAGGGAACAGGTTGAAATATTGAAGAAAATGGGAGGAAGATAAAACAGGCTGGATAGAAAGAGAAGATGAATTGTGCTGAAACAGGAAATAATGATAGACTTTAAATATCATGCTAAAGCACATCTTGGAGCCAGAGCAGAGTAGGTAAATGAAAAGACTATCCTTGACACTTCCGAGATCTTTAATTTTTTGAGTACAGTCATGATGTATTAAGTTCTGAGGCACATAAAGGATAATAAACATTAGAGGAAAATTCAGGGAAAGTTGCTCCACCCTTTGTCTCGTTGAACTTTGAGCAGAAGAAATAGAACAGATGACAACAGAAAATACACTGGCAGAAATTTGTGTACGCTACTTCATGAATGAACAATTTCCCTATCCTTTGTTACCTTCTTTTCTGAAGTGTAAAGAAAAATAGCATTAAACTTTTTTTTTTTTTTTTTTCCCCATTTCATGGAATTATAAAATAGAGTCATGGAAAAATCTAGGCTGGAGGGAGTTTTAAATGTCGTGTGGTCCAACTCTCCTCTCAAAATCCAGTCATTTTGCATCAGGTTGCTCAGGGTCTTACGTAGCTGAGTTTTGAATATGGTAAAAGATGCAGATTCCACAGCCTCTCTGGGCAACTGGCCCCAATATTTGATTATCCTCTCTGTTAAATTAGTCCATACTATCCATTTAGAATTTCCTTTGTTTCAACATGTGTCCACTGCCTATTGTCTTTTCCTGTGTACCTCCAAAAAGAGTCTGCCTCCATCTTCACTACACTTTCTTGTTAGGTCATTGTAGACAGCAATAAGATCTCGCCTTCACCATCTTTTTTTAAGGCTGAATGGTCCCAGGTGTCTCAGCTTCTCTTTGTATGTCAGGCACATGGCCTTTCAGCATGTCAAATGCATTTCTTGACTTGAGAAATCCAATTAGTAGATTAATTAGTACTTGTTTGTATGCACAATAGGTAATATGACCTGAAATCATATTCCCCAAGAAAGATTTCCAAAATCAATGCAGTATGCACAGAGTTAAACCAATCTACAAAGAACATCATTGAGAACTCATTTACAAAACCACTGTTTAACCCATGCATAAAAGTAGAAGTAGGAAATTTAGAAGAAAATCAAAAGTATTCTGTATTCCTTATTAATTGATAGAATTTCATTGAATTTTCTAATTTAGTAAGAAATCTCTTTTCCTTACAGCTAGATTCTTAATTAGCCTACTTATGTATACAATAATGAATTTTGGTTTATACATTAACTCAATTGATATGGATATTCTGGTATCACAAATGTAATGTATTAATTATCAAGAATCTACATCATACTAAATATGATGAAATTATTAAGACTATTCGTAGTATTATAGCAGGACATAAAGACCCACTTGTGATATCATTACTCCAAATTCAATATCTGGTAAATCTTAAAAGGCAAACATTACAGAAGAACAAAGGAGAAAGAAGCAATTATATACATTTTCTTCTTCAAATATATTGTAAATTTTTCTTCAGTTTGAAAGTATCTTTTCTGTTAAACTTTACTAGGCGGTTTGAAGAAATAAATATATATGTACTCCATAGCTGTAAATTATATTGTACTTTGAACTAAGTAATACACATTGCTATTAAGCAACTGAGTCTCTATTGTGTTCAGGAACTGGAAATTTAACATGTATGAAGATTTTTAAAGTGGCCATTACCTCCTAGATTATGCTAATAATTACAGTTTCAGAAGGTTTGGGTTAGAAGAATGGTATATTATGAAACTGTACTTAGTTGGTGTAGCAGGCATAATAACCTACCACTTATAAGGTGAGCTAACTCTGCAAGGTATTTAAGATGAAAGGAGGTATTTCTCTCTTCTCAGAAGCATTCTGGGTAAGGTCAGTTGCCAGGAGCATGAGTTCCTGTTAGCAATCCACCTGGTTAATATATAGGTCCGCTACATTTTCTTACATCTAATATTTACTTTACCAAGGTAATTTTTAAAACATATTACATTATTATCAAGGTCTTAGTTGGGCTAAAAGCAACACCTTGACCTTCCTTCAGCAATTGGTGCAAATTAATAAAATTTGGTGGACAACTGCAAACAGCTCATGCAAGAATGTTGTCCTAAAGAAAAAACAGAGGCTTTAGAAAAATGACAACTTTTTTAGTGATGCAATATATGATAATACGTAGGCTAGAGTACAAAAATATATTTCATCTTATCTTGTCCATCAGCAATGTCTGATAAAGATTAAAACCAGTTATGTTTATTTTGTTTTTGTCTGAACTGCTCAGACTGCTTGCTACTTGTTCTACAACTCTTTATTAGCAAAACTCACTTTCAAATTAAGGTCATATTAGCATACTCTTTATGTCATTGGTTATTGTCAAATATTTTTGTTTTGGGAAAGGGAGGTGAATTTATATTAATCAAGCTGAAAATGTTCTTTTTTTCTTCTTTTTTTCCATTAACATTTTCTGTTAGAAAATGGGGTTTGTAACCAGGAATTTTATGTCTCTTGCCGATAAAATGACAAGAAAAGCCCAGAAACATTACAAGCCATGGAAGTCCAAAAAACTAAAACTCAAGTCAGTTTTTACCTCTCATCTTAGGTCTGAGCACTAAGATGTCCTTAGTATGACAAGAGCATGATTTTCTATCACCATCTTTTGACCTTGAATGTGCAAACAAGTCATTTTATGTCGCATTTAGAAGAATTTTGAATATTTCATTCACCCTTCATATGTATCAAAAACCACGCAATTTCAAGATGCCTCTTGCAGCTTTCTTTCTTGTACAGTCACTATCTTAATTTTAAACACAGTTGTATTCTTTTTGCTGGTAAATAACTCAAGAAACAGAAGTGTGAGTAAAGCAAATTTATAATAATTGTAAAATTATTCTTTTTCGTCTATGTATTAAATTAAAAAAAAAAGAAAAAAGAAAAAAAAAAAACATTTCTAACCAGAATTCCAAAGCTATCATTTTCTCTGAATACAAGTTCTTTTTTTATATGAAGATTAATTTCTTCACCCCTTTCAGCACAGTCCATGTGCAAGCATCAGAAAAATCCCATTATTGCTACTTGTCAGGTTTGTCTATTATCCCCTGAGGAGCATGCAACACTAGAATTTCCTGCTGCATCCAAATAAAGAGACTCTGAACAGCACTACTCTAGGGTATATATTTTTCTCACATTGAATAAGCAAGAAAAAAATTCACGGAATAATAATCAATTATTTTGACTACCAATTTCCTTGAGTGTGGTTGAGCTGAGTGAGTAATTTGCAGTGAATCATTCATGGGATTAATTTTCCCCCTTCCTTATTTATGGAAAATCCATGAACCGATCCTAATTTATTTGAATTTATGTCTGTCTAGAATAGAATCCTTCTGAAGCACATGAAAATGTTTTCACTGAAGACAACAAACTTTCTGTCAGTGGAACTGTACCTGAGAAATATGTCCCCCAAGTTTTCAAATCTATATGGACACACAGCCAAAATTCAATTTCTGTTATTTTAAGTTAACTAGTAATTTTTTTGTATGCGAATAGTGATATGTTACATACAACTGAACTACTCGTATGCACAAAGTTGAGTGTGTGGACAGAAATGTGCAGGACCAGCATTCACATTCTGGGCCTTGCAACACTGTAGTACAGTGTTATTTTTTCCTCTGGTCCTTTGCAATCCACCTTCCATCAGGAAAACCATCTTCAATTACTGGAAATACCTTGCTATGCACCATTAGATAAATGTCTTTTTAATAAAGAGAATCCAGGTGTACTGGTAAAATACTATGATTGAATACCTTTAATGGCTCAGCTTCATTAGGGAATGACAGGCTGTCATGCTCTTTTCTTACTTATTCTGGTTGAGTTGCCAGCCCTTTCCTGCAGCTATTAATGATGACAGATCATTTATTACTCTATGAGAATACAAATACATTTCCATCACTGTTTTACACATTTTCCCAATCCCACAGATTGTTAACTTAGAACCCTGCATGCTCTCTTGAAAAAAAGATATATACCTATACCTTTTGTCTGTAACTGAAACACAACTGAAACACATGCAAGTGCAGAATTAATTAAGGATTAATTTCCTAATCATGCTTCAGCAATACTTCCTTTTGAAAATATCTCGAGGTTTGGTACGTACTCTACTGATAAACAGTAGTAAACTAACATTTCACCTTTTATTCACACTAAGTAAAGTTGTGTTTGACTTTTCTGCTGAAATTAAAAATGTGATCGTGAGAAGAGGTTTTATTCAGAGGAAGATTACTGACCTAATTAGAGAAAAGAAAACTTCACCACATTCTGCAATGCTATTCATTAATCTCTATAGATACCGTTTTAGTAATGAGAGGCAAATTTGTCATATGAAGAAGACAATTTCAATTTGGAGAGAAAGTATATGTTTTCTTTACATTAAGGATAATTCTATTTTAGAATATCAAAATGTAAACCATCTACCTCATGACAGAGGAATTACTAACCCATAAACCAAAACTGTTGGTGAGGTACTGACAGATAATATTGATTGACTTAAAAAGTTTTTCACCACCAAATGAAACTGACATCCCAAATTTCAGTGTTAAAGAGTAATGAATACAATGACTACAGCATCCTCAAAACAGCTCTACACAGAGAGCTGGGCTGAACGTGCAAGATTCCTAAAGTTAATGTTTTTAACTTTCTCTGAGTTTTCTAACTCAGAAGAACTGTTAGTGATTTTCATATGGTAGACAATACAACATGCCATGCAATAAAGAGATATAGCCTATTATACATAAAGCTAGAGTTAACCAAACAGGTAGTTGTATAAATTTTCTGTAACCCAGTGGAGAAGAAGGTAAAATGCACCCTAATTTGATGGCTAACTTTGATTTAGCAAGATTCGGTATACTATTTCTGATCAGATGTGGGATTTAGTTTCCAGGATTCAGAATGACATGTTTGCACATTGTGAGTCTAAATATGAAGCATACCTAGAAACAATTTGTTGTGTGGCTATATTGATTAGATTGCTGAGCTGTGTTTTGTTCACACATACTGCTATGAAATGACTCTTATCTGCAATGGTGGCAGCAACTCCTGTCTCTTCACTACCTACAGAAGAAAAGGAAAAACACTGTGCAATGAACTCTGTTTTGAATACCCAAACACTACTTGGAAATCACTACTGATAGCTTCTCCACCCAGTGAAAGGGGATGTGAGAAAAAAACACTCTGTTTGATACCATTTGTGGCTGTGTGTATTAAGACCACAACTCCTAATGCATGAACAGTAAACCCCAAAATTTATTCCACCTGCCTGGCAGATGATGTGAGGTTGAATATCCCTGCAATCAATTATTAGGGTGAGGCTTTAAACAAAGGAATGAATTAATTCTTCTTTCAGGGAATATCTTCCAAGTTTCTAAACTCTTCAGGGTTTATTTTAAGCATCCTACATCATTGAATTTCACAAAAAATCAATTTCACTCCACTTGTACACAGCTATTCTGAAACCACCTCCAGAGAAATTCTGCAATGATCAAAAAGGAAGGTCCTCATGCTCTGAGCATCAGTACTATATCAGTCTAGTATGCAGCTGCTGCTTTATTTTACTATTAATTAATGAAGCACAACAACTTAATCTCTGTGCCACAGTTGCCGAGCTAATTACATACTCTTAATTCCAGCACCTGATGAAATCATTGGTCCCTTACCTTGTGAAAATAACAACTAATTTACCATGCAGGAGATAGTTGGAAACATTAACAGACTGTTTAACTGTCATATATGCAGATATGTTACTCCAATTAAATGTACTAGGAATATTACAGATCAGTAAAAATTACTTTCAAGAATTAGAAACCAAGTCCCGCAAAACAAAGTAATATACACCTACAGCTTTCATATTTTTCATTAAATTAATAGACAGTAATGTACTTTTCATGATCTGAATTTGTGTGTTGTAACTGTTGGCGAGAAATAGGCTTCAGCAGCAAATTTAATTGTGATTTCAAACTGATTTCATTTTCAGAAAACAAGAATCCTTTTTACAGTCTCTGCTTATGTCGAAAGTGAAGTTTCTGCTGAATCTGCACAATGAAAATGACAAGACTTCATAATGTACTATCTTATTCCATTTCAGAAAAGTAGAAGAATTTTCATTTTCCGTAAACATATTAATCCTTATGAATCCTTAACATTATGTCCTAAAAAAGGGCTTCTACAGGCAGTAGAAGCATTAATGTAGTGACATTACAGACAGTGGCATTAATGAAGCCTAGTTTCCTGTGCAATGGCATCCTTTATCTCTATACTTTCTAGTACAATAATGCTAGCTTTCTTCTTCCAGCTCATTTCTTATTATTGCACTTCTCATTCTCTCTCAAATCCCATGATTTTCAGCCCTCACATTATCCCCACCTTTATTTCATGCTTCTGGGCAGACAATAAACCTGTGCTGGGACTGATTTGGAGCTACTGCACTCCTTTGTCAACAAATATATACTTATTGATTAACCTATAGTCGAAGAAAACAGGTTGTTCTTGAGCTCATGTTACAGCCTTTTCCTCAGTAAGGGCACTAATTTCATTTTACTTCCTCTACACAGACAGTAATAGAAATTTTCTACCTTTTATACCTCTGTTCCTTTGACATATATAGTTTAAATTTTCCAAAAAAGTTCAAAAGTTATTTACAGACACTATCAGATAACACAGTAAAACCTCATTTCCTTATGAAAGTCAGATAAAATTGCTGAATTTAAGTGTTCAGTGCATTTTAGTATAAATTATTGAAGAACTACCTTTATTCTAACCTTTAGACCAGAAAGTTCTCCTGTTCCGTGAATCTTAAATTCTTTTCTGCAGAATCAACAGCTCCAAAGAAAGTCCTAGGCTTCCTAGTCTAATTATTGGGATGTCCCTCTGTGGGAGCTGTATGGTTCAAATTATTTAAAGATGAAGAGAAAAATATATCCTCAGCTCATATTAATTTAAAAAAAAAAATATTTTCAGTGATATTCAAAATGATTAAACAAATCCTGAGAACATTTTCCATGCCACTTGATTTGCTTTTACTACTCATTCTTTGAAAAATGCCAGAGTAAAATTTTGTCCTTGTCATCTAGACTTTTTGTCAAAACACACCTGGCTAAATTCTTGTCTGAGTAACCATTATAGGCACTTCTGTTCCATAAGTGAAACAAGTTCAGCATTCATTTCATTTCCTTCTTGATTTTTTTCTTTTACCCAGTACTTCCTTTAATTTTGGAATAGCTTCTTCAAGCCCATGTGATCACGACCTTCTCTTTTTCACTTAAATTCCCACTAAAAACACACTTCAGTAATAAAATACATAAAAAGTATTACTTATGTGCTTAAAGTAGAAAAATAAGCTCTATCAGAAAAGGATTGGTTCTTTTGTTTTCTTCTAGTTGGTTAGAAAACCATCATCTTTTAATTTTCTTAATCATTTAGGCTTTCCACTCCCCTAAAGACACTTTAGATCAAAAGATCTTATTGTGAAATGAGTTGGCTGTGGAAGAAGATGTTTTGTGGGGCTTAGCTCATGGTTCATTTATGTCTGCCCTCCCCCTGTCATCTACTTAAAAATCATTTGCCCCATGTTTGCCCTTGTTAAACCTTCTCTGTACAGCTAAGACAAAGGAGTGCTGCTGTTCTTGAAGTTTTCTCACATTCTTTTCACTTTGATTCCTTAATTCCAAAGGAGTAGCATTTGATTTTCTTGTCCTTTAACCCGCTTATATTCTGTAGGATTTTAAAAATTCAGTAAAGGTAGAGAAGAATCTAAGCTGTGGTTTATGAATGAAAATAGCTGACTCCAAAATCAAACCTGAAGTGAGGTTTCAAATAAACTCCTCTGCTGTATTGGGTCAACCTTATTCCAGCACACCATGGTTTTCAATTCCCAAGACACTGAGGGTAAGACTACGTGAATAAGTTTTTATGAGGTAAACGAGAACAGCACATTTCCTCAATCTACTATCATGTGCCTCACACATTTTTAATTAATTGCAAAAATAAGTAACTTAATCATTATGCTGGACAATTCTCAGTGATGTTGGAATCAACAGCACTGAGGTGTTAGCTTGCGAAGGGGTGTCATGTTTCAGTTTATGTCAAAAAAAATTTTACATGTCTTCACACATTGTGTAAGGAAAACACCTGGTGGATTCTGGAATTACAGAACAGAATGCGTCACTCATAAATGTATTTAAGGTGCCTGATCTTCAGTGGCATTTTGACAATTTCTGATGAGACTTATTACCCATTATGAAATGGGTCTTTGTAAGCTTGCAGACAATTTTGTGCATGACAGAGCTGGAACTTGTATCATTTTTCTCACTTCATAGGTTGTACACATTAATGAAGTGATACAATGAAGTCTTTGCTGATTCAAGACTTTTTTGACTAGAGTCATGCATAGTCTTTTTTATTTCTGTCTTTAGTGACTGGTGGCCTCATGCAATGAACAGACACTGAAAGCTCACCCATGTTTACATTAACCCATTAAACATGCATGCATAAAGCAAAACAAACAAATAAATCAATAAACCACAAAAAAACCCCAAACAACAAAAAAAAAACAAACAAAAAAACCCAACCAAACAAAACCAAGAAAACACAAAAAGAAACCACTGAAATCAGTGAAATCATGACGATATAACAGATGCATGGATTAATGGTTTAACAATGGTTTAAGGTTTGCATAACGGGTAGAGAGGGGAGAATGACACACCATGGTCAAGTTGGAGCCTGGGGTCTAAACTTATGACAAGGACTGTTTCCTGTGACCTTTGGGTACCTATTCATTTATAAACGTATACCCACATGTGGTGACCAAATGTTATAATGTTCCGTAACTTCTGTATGTTCCATTGCCCACAGGAAGTGTTTTTGTTGTGGAAGAATAATCAAGTTATAGCTAAGTAGATTTTGGACATAGTGCTTGTGTGAAAGGAAATAACTTTATCTGCTCATTCTTTCTTTGAACTGTTTAAGTTTCAGATAATATTTCCTTACTTTTAAGCAATGTTACCTTAAAATGTATGTGATTTTCAGTTTTAATTTTAGAGGCAGTATAGTTAGAAGTCTATGATACATGAATAAAAACTGAAATTCTCTTAGGAAATTCAAAACATAAGATAACATTTGGAGTGTACCAGCAAGGTGCATATAATTAATATCTCAGTTCTTACTTTGATTCATTAATTGTAACAGTGAAAAATTGCAGCAAGACCTTAAAGTCCTGGCACTCTAATTTCAGGGACATATTGGTCACTGGTGCCGGTGTGGAATTTTTGTTGAGTATAGATAATATTCTCCAGAGAAAATAGCTGTTCTTCCTCTACAGAAATGAGTTTCTAGAAGGAAAGCATAAAAGATTAGGTGAGAGAAGGGCTAAACTATATTTCAAACACTATTATAGTTGATGTTTGAAGAGTAGGAAAAAGCTACTTTATTCTAAACTAATACTGATAAACCAAGACTTCTATTTCCTGTAATATGATTTCAAATTTAAGTCATAGGTGAATTCACTGTCATGGCTCAGGAAATTTATGCAGAAGGAAAAACAGGAGAAGAGCGAGCATGTGCTGTGAGTACGACTATGCAAGATAGCCAGTAATTCTTGTTTTCCAGATTCCATATTGTGCAAATTAAATAATCGTGGGTTTTCTGTGTTGTTAAGCAAATAAACAATATACATTTGCCTTTTTCAAATTTCTTATTTCCCAGTGTCAAGTTCCTAATTCAGACATTGAAACAGCAAATGAACTGATCGATCTTTTATTTCTAAATGTAGGCTTTGTTTCAGAGGATGAAGGAATTGAAAGAGTGCCAGTTAAAAACACTTTGATTCTGAGTCCTGCTTGGTATAAGACAATTTCTGGGACATGCTGAACATCCTCACTGGAAGCAAATGTCTTTGAGATAATACAATATCTGAAAGATCACAATATGACATATTGAATAATTAAAGTTTAAATGTGAAAAAAAGTAATCTTTACTCTCTGCTGAATCTTCATTTTTTTCTGAAATATTTATTAAGTGCCTAAAATTATTTTCCAGTGTCCAATTATTTTTTTTAAGTAATTTCTTTTATTATATAGAAATAGTATTTTATATTCTATTTGCCAGGTTGTCACAGCATGTGCCTACAATATCTAAGAAATGTAATGAGACAGCCTAGATCAATTTGAGGTGAAATTTAAGGCCCTACTTCACCCTACTTACCATTCAATTATCTGATCATCAGTAGTCTAAGCCAAGGCAATCTGAAAAGATGTCTGAATGCTACCTCACAAAACACAGATTTTCCCCAGCCTGAGGTGAGAAGCATTTAACAAGCTGTGATTTAGAGGCAGGAGGGAAGTAATTAAGAGGCCCAGTCTCTGTGTATGCTAAAATATGTTCCTTATCTTCCACGAATGCAAGGAGTTAGAACCTAAAACTCCCACTTTCCAAGAAAATGTCCTAACTGCCAGACATTAGGGGAACATTTTTCTCCATATTCCTTGTAACGATACAAAAAAAAGTAAGGAAGTCAGACAATCATATTTAGTAGGAGGGAATGTTTTGGAGGAGAGATCTGTGTTCAAAGGACCACCTATTCATTTTACAGTGAAGAGCCATGCACAAAGAATACAAAAATAATGGGAGTCACAGTCCAAGATTGCTTCTTTCATATTTTCCATCTATCAGGTGATGCTACAGGTCTCATGAAACACAAGAAAAGTGAAGGGTCAAACTGAAATGTCACAATCTAGATGCTAGCCAGGAGACATGGAGGAAAACAAAGGTATCAAAGGTCAAAAAACTGTGTTAGGGTGATGATGGCAGTTAGTAGATTTCCAGTTACTCATGTTCCCAGGACATTTGCTGGGTATCTGTCATAATGTGGATCTTGAGCAAGTAGATTATAAATTTAAGCTTTAGGGTTATGACAGAAATGATCAGTGAATCTCATCTTCTTAGAACCTTGCCCCCATGACCATCAGTTGGTGCATGTTAATATAATTAAAATTTTGGCCTATACATGCAAGGAAGGATTTGCAGGGGAGCTTTCGGAAAAATATGCTGGTTTTCTGCTTACTTTATGTTTTCTTTCTGACATCTAGTTCCCTGGAATATAAAGTTTTTTCTTAAAGCAAAATTAGGCATTTTCTTCAGAAAAAAACAATCAAAAAAACCCAAATCCACAAGTGGGTGCCTTGCAATTTTGTAGCAGATAATTTCCATCTTGTCTATTACTCATTCTGCTTTCTTGATATTCTCTTTCTGCTTCTGACCTCCTTTCTTTGTCATCTGTGATTAGTGACATTTTGACATTCCTTTAAATCTCGTCTACATTATACAAAATGACCATGTTGGAGGTAGAAAGCAGCAGAGCTATACCTCCAACATTATTAAAACATGATTTGATCTTATGAGCTCTGTGTTAATGAATGCTAGTCAGTAACATAAAATAGTGTTTTAAAAGTGTTGGAGCACTTCTATTTCGTAATTGTCCCAAATGTCTCTATTTACAAAGATATAAAATGCACATTGCTGACTTTCTTTTTTCCAGCCAGAGTAAAAGCTTCTTGCAGTAGACAAGGAAAAAACTGCAGTACTATAATGAGTGCCAGAATTTCTTTTTCCTGGTGAAAAGTGTGGAGTCCCTCAGAACTCCTGTACCCCACTACAAAAAATATCTTCTTGGTGCACAGCATACAAAATGTTTTCAGGATATAGTTTTAGACTAAAGATATATTAACAGCTATATGGCTAGCTTCATTTGCATGTCTCAGGTAGTCATCCCTAGACAATTTTTCTTATAATTCCAGTGATACTGATGGGCTTTAAGCATTGAAAATAAATAACAATGTCTCCAGTGATGGAATTAAATCCCATCTGTCTCAACTGTTTTTCCTTTATTTACACAATTTGCAAGTAGTATTGCACATTGCATAACTGCTTCCTAAAAAGTCGTTGCCCTGCCAGGAAGGGAACAAGATTGTGCCCCAGAACAGCATATTCTGAAAGAATGAAAAGACATTCCAACCAAGCTGAAATGAGAATTGAAACGAATGATACTCAATCTCACGATTTTGAGCAACTGTGACTGTATTTCCTTGGACCCTATTATTTTTTTTTTTGCTTAAAAATCACAGCACTTTGTGCCTAGTGTGAGCTCCACTTGACTGACTTCGAAGTTGTAAAGTTGCTGTCCAACTGAGAGCACACACTGAGTAGTTTAATGAGGATGGAAGACAGTAAAAGCACTTAAGAAATTCCAGTGGTGTGCATATATACAGTATCTTTCTTCAAACAGGTTTCATAGCATATAACAAACTTTCTTTAAAACCTGGAAGTATCTATCCAATTACTTGCAAATGGAAGAGCTATTAATTATGCTAGGTTTTGGGTTTTGTTTGTTTGTTTGTTTGTTTAAATTAGCAAATGACACAATTGACAAAATTGATTGCAAATGTATGTGTGATGACTGGAAGTTTAAAATTATATCCCCCCATAAACTCTTGGTTTACATAAAGTCTTTCTTGTCTAAGGCCATAACTATCAGGTTATTTTCACCCCAGTCTGATTGGATAGGGAATAACCTCATCGGCGGATGGATTGGGAAGACATCATCTTCCACTTTTGGCTGGAAAGGTGAAAGGACCAGGAATAAAAAAGCTCACTTTAAAAGCAAAACAGATCTCTCTTGCATTATAATCAAAGCTACCACCTCTGTGCTAGTACTCAGATATTTTCTGCCTTTCACTCACTCTTTCTTCCTTGCTAGGCTGTAGCTTCCCATTTCATATATTATCAAGATTATCAAAAAGGGTTCATATTAATCTGATGGACAGAATTCGTAATAGAATCATAGAATCATAGAACCACAGAATCATAGAATGGTTTGGTTTGGAACAGAACTTAAAGATCATGCAGTTCCAACTCTCCTGCCATGGGTAGGGACACCTTCCACAAGCCCAGGCTACTCAAAGCCCCATCCAACCTAGCTTTGACCACTTCCAGGGATGGGGCATCCACAGCTTACCTGGGCAACCTGCTCCAGTGTCTCACCATCCTCAGAGTAAAGAATTTCCTCCTAATAGCTAATCTAAATCTGCCCTCTTTCATTTTAAAACCATTAGCCCTTGTCCTGTCGTTACACTCCCTAACAAAGATTCCTTCCCCCTCCTTTGGAAGGCCNCGGAGCCTTTTCTTCTCCAGGCTGAACAACCCCAACTCTCTCAGCCTGTCCTCACAGGAGAGGTGCTCCAGCCCTCTGATCATCTTCATGGCCCTCTTCTGGACTCACTACAAAAGGTTCATGTCCTTCTTTTGTTGGGGGCTCCAGAGCTGGACGCAGTGCTCCAGATGAAGTCTTACCAGAGTAGAGCAGAGGGCAAGAATCACCTCCCTTGACCTGTTGGCCATGCTTCTTTTCATGCAACCCAGGATGTGGTTGGCTTTCTGGGCTGCAAGCACACATTGCCAGCTCATGTTGAGCTTCTCATCAACCAACATCCCCAAGCCCTTCTCCTCAAGGCTGCTCTCAAGCCATTCTCCGCCCAGCCTGTATTTCTGCTTGGGATTGCCCTGACCCACATGCAGGACCTTGCACTTGGCTTTGTTAAAATTCATGAGGTTCGCACTGTCCCACCTGCCTGTCAAGGTCCCTCTGGATGGCATCCCTTCCCTCCAGCGTGTTGACTGCACCACATAGCTTGATGTCATCATCAAAATTGCTGAGGGTGCACTCAACCCCACTGTCCATGTCACCGACAAAGATGCTAAACAGCGCTGGTCCCAGTACCAACCCCTGAGGAATGCCACTCATCACTGGTCTCCACTTGGACATTGAGCCGTTGACCACAACTCTTTGAGTGCCACTATCCAGCCAATTCATTATCCACTGAGTGGTCCATCCATCAAATCCGTGTCACAAATTTAGAGATAAGGATGTTGTGTGCAACAGTGTCAAATGCTTTGCACAAATCCAGGTAGATGATGTCAGTTGTTCTTCCCTTATCCATCAATGCTGTAACCTCATCATAGAAGGCCACAAAATTTGTCAGACATAATTTGTCCTTAGGGAAGCCATGTTGTCTGTCACCAGTCACCTCTTTATTTTTCATGTGCCTTAGCATAGTTTCCAGAAGGATCTGCTCCATGATCTTGCCGGGCACAGAGTTGAGACTGACTAGCATGTAGTTC
Organism: Dromas ardeola; assembly: GCA_013398915.1. Classification (NCBI taxonomy): domain Eukaryota; kingdom Metazoa; phylum Chordata; class Aves; order Charadriiformes; family Dromadidae; genus Dromas; species Dromas ardeola. Next base: position 20,688 of record VYZM01003129.1, on the reverse strand, counting down.
CACAGGTCTTCGTTTTTTTCTCTTTTTAAAATATGGGTTATGTTTCCCCATTTCTAATCAGGGGGAACTTCACAGGACTGCCACGACTTCTCAAATATGATGGAAAATATCTCTCTTTCTTTGTAATCCATCTTGGTATTATCCCTGCAGTTCTACTCAGCATCATGTTCTGCATATCCAGATAGTAATATCTAAATTACTGTTTGACCCTCACAGAATCTAAGGAGTATTCTTTCCTCTTGGATATGTCTGTTACTGTCCCAGGATCTAAATTAGGAAGTTTTCCAATACGAATAACTTTTTGTTTCCCCTCTACTGGCTGATGAGCAGCAAGGAGAAAAAAAGGATGATTTTTACTTATTAGCCACAACTAGAAGAAAGTCAACTGGTCACAACACACCTTTAAAGTAAGGAATGGTTTCCCCTTCTGCTATGTAAATTTATCTTTTACTGGAAGTAGATTTGGCTTATGGCATCAAATTTTTCTTTCCCATTTCAGCTGTTTCTGGCATGAGTGAATAAAACAGTAGTAGTTCGTTCTTCTTTTCCCAAAAAGGGAATAGAGTCCCAAAAGCCACAGAAAAAAGAAAGACAAAACTAATGAAGTCCACTTAGTGGTTAGAAATAAGTCCCCACTTCACTCTAGAGCTGTATAGAAGCACATTGACCAGAGAGCTGGTTGTTGTTTTTTGTTTTGGTTTGAGGCTTTTAAATTATTATTATTATTATTTTACTGAAATGACCAGCTATAAAATAGTTAACAAGAACAACATGACTGTGCACTTTTCACACTACTGTTTCAAATTTCCTTTCTACAAACCAAGAGAACTCACCAATGCAGTCATGTCCCCATCTTTGTAAATGTAAAGACCATAATGTAGCAGTTGAAGTGATGGATTGAACTGAACAGGAAAATTGAAGGTTAAGTCTTGGGAAGATTTTTAAAGTCCAAATGAGGTTGCATGACAACAGATAAAAGTGAATGATTTTTTGTTTTCGTCAGGCTGTGATACCAAATCTCACTCTGTGGAAAGCAAGACAGTGATGGTTAGAAACCAGATTTAAATTAAAAAAAATGTATTCCATGAGTGATATAATCTTCTGAGGAAATTACACTGGCAAAGAGTGTTTTGCAGCACTTCAATTTCTTTAACAGGTAAAAATGTAATTCTTATTTTTTTTGGTTGTTGCAGGGAAACAGATGACATAAATGAGATGCATTTCACTTGACACTGACCTTTAACTGGACAATGTAGGGCATCTATCTGCCAAACTGTTTTTAAATCCCTGTATCACAGCTGAAACATACAGGTATAATCCCATAAATACTTCATAACTCTTTGCAAGGAAGAAACGTCAGGTTTGAATTACAATGCATTCAGATAACACCAGGAAATATTACGATATAGAAGAAGTATAGCCAGTTACAATACGAGAAAAAGAATGCAAATAGTTTGGTGTTTCCCAAAAATGGACTGTCATCAAAGCCTTTTTTTTTTTTTTTTTCTTTAAATTGCATGCATGCAGTTTATTTCCATTCCTGACCTTTTTCTGAACTCTCTGCTCATGACGAAAAGAGACTTATTAGACTCCTGGAATGATAGTACGTGCCTAAATTAGCTTAATCTTATTTATCCAAGTGTTTCTGTGGGGCACATGGAGTGCCTGCTTTTGTTCTACTGTGTTACAGGGGTAGATGGAAAGATGGAACAAAAGGTGTTTCTTCAGTAAAGGCCATAAGCAATAATATTTATTGCAAATAGAATCAAAACTTCTTCCTCCTCTCTTTCCTGCTACTGTCAAGTGACCACTACTCTTCTGTCACTTCTTCCTGTTTGCTCCTGCCAATTTAGTTCTCCTTGGCTCTCTTTTTTAATTTCTGAGTTGGGAGCAGGCTAGTAGACAGAAAGGTTTCCTCTTTTGATGCCAAGAACTTTTAAAGTACATCTACTAAACAGATCTTTGCAATTGCATACTAGCTCCACTAGCACTGAGACAGTGGGTATAACCCAGTCCCACACTATCTCTCAGGCACAGAAGCAAAAATAAATACAGGTATATGTTTTCTCACTGAAACTGGTGAGTATCCTTTCAGCTCTGACTGTACGCAGACCTAGTATGCAGCTATGTAAACATATAGTTCCTTGATCATCTTAGTCGAAATTTTATTCACTTGTTTTACTTAGAGTCCTTTTTTCCTTGGTTATGGACGGTCCACATGTGACAAAATCAGTGCCTTGAACACAGGCTAGTACTTTTCAATCTCTTCCAGAAACCCTTTGCTCTGGGATCAAAAGTGAGTTTTTTGTTGCTAAACTACGTTGATGTCTCATGTGGGGATTTTTGTCACTGACTTGTCCAGTTTGGCCTTTCTCTTCCTCAGTCATTTTCAGCAGATGAACTCTCAGGTTATAATAAAAAATTATATTACAGATGTACCAACTTGTACTTTCAATGGCTGCATTTATTCCCAATTTTAGAATTCCTCAGTCCTCAAGGTCACCCAGTTCTTTCTGATCTTCCCGAGTTAATAATCCTCCTTGACTTTCTCATCAGTACATTTTATTAGCATGCACTTTTCAAGTCATGGTCATTTTTGAAAATATAATACGAAATAAGAAAATAGAATGTTCCTTGTGTAACCTATTCTTTCATAGATATTTCCCCTTTCAGTGTTACTTGCTATTCCTTCCCCTTCAAACAATGCCTAAAGTAGTTTACTATTTTTGCGGATAATTCACTTTTTTACATCCTAAGTAAGTTTCTCTAATAGCATCGTATCAAATACTTTAATGAAATATTTTAGGGAACTCCAGCCAGATTATATTTATAGTATGTCCCTTTTCTGGTAAGTCATTCACTTTATCAAAGGAAGAAATGAGCTTATTTCAGTGTAATCTGCGTAAATCCATGTTGTATTTAATTTCCTTTTCCTTTTACAGAAATGTTTTTGCTGTTCTTTACTCTCATTCCAGCCTCATATTTCATATTTGTATAGCCTTGAGATCATGTTTTGTCTCAATCTTTCCCTTCCCACTCCTTCCCTTCCCTCTTTATTCAAAAGAAATGCTGCACTCGTTACTTCCAGGTGCGAACTGCTATCAGGCCTGAGCCTTCATTTGTCAGCTCTAGTCCAGAGCTTACTGGGGCTCCCACCCTGAGTGTACTAAGCAATGTAAGCTTTGTTTCCACCTCTGTTGTTATTTTTTTCTTGTCCCTGTTCTCATGAGCCTGCCTGCCTGTCTCCCACATTCAATACCATCACATCATCATCAGAAAATGAGGCAAAGTATTAATTCCATTTGGGAGCCACCTTTATCTTTTATCTGTATTCTGTTCTTCATCCTTTTTATCTTTGTTATTTATAGGTTGAAGAATTTTTCATTATTTTTCGTGATATTCTTTGGATACCATGATGATAAAAGTATAAAGATATAAAAGAGATTAGGTGGATTAGAGAGACAGACAGATTTCTTGGTGTCAGAACTACGCTTATGTTCATTTCTTCTCCCTGGTGCTAGTAAAAATGATCAGACTCTGAGAGAGGAAAGAAAGGCCTTTTCTGCAGCCTTAATTTAGCACTGAATAGGAACACAGGATGTGATTAAATAAAGCTGTGCAAAATACAAAACCTTGGGCTCATGTGAATTGAACAGTTGGCTCACCACAAACATAGCATGAGCTTGAGGATAATTACTTTTCTGCAGAGAAGCACCTGCTCATTTTGAAGCAGGTGGGGGTGATGTCGCGAATGATGTTAAGTGTTAGAAGCTGCTATCAGTTGAAGTTCCATAATACAGCCTTCTACCTCAGGCAGCCTCCCTTTCCTTATTGCCAACATCTCTTTTTTTCCACAAAAGGGGTTGTCAAGGCATGTCTCATTTAAATTAATCTTTAATTAGTGTCCATATTCTTCCCTTTCTTCTCATCTGTTCCTAGATGTACTTGAAATGTATTGAATGCCCTTGAGTCATGTTCCTTCTTCCCAAATGGTTCTTGACACAACTGCCTTGCAAGTACTGATGTTTCTCAGTTATTAAAAAAAATATTGTAAAACACTTAAGTGTGTTTGGGCTAACAATTTTTAAGAGGATTTTGAAATAGTCTTACCAGAAGTCATTCATTCCGGTAATGAGAATATGCTAGTAAGGGAAAAACTGAGTCATTAATCATGGGCAGGGAATATGCAACACAGGATAAAAACTGTGAAGTGTATTCTCAGGTGAGTTTATACACTGTTCTGCTGTTTAAGGTGAAGACAACACAACAACATTAATACAGGAAAATGCTGAATACCGAAATTAGAATAAGGCAACTCTTGAGGTCTGCACTATTTATTTTGTGTGTAATATATACAAAAAATGACCAGACATTGTAATATTATAAGCCACTTTCAAGCACCATCTTTACTACATGCGAGTAAATTTATGTTGTTCATTATAATTTCAGTCTTCATTTCACAAAATGAGGTCATATCAGGAACCGACTGACCTTTTCTACCATAGCAGCTAGGACAAAATTTGACTAAACTACACGGGCTAATATAAGATACTCAGACATCATAACCCAGAATTAAGCGAGGTGCTGTTTATTCTCTTTCAGACAGCAAATAGCCAATACGCAGTTTAAAGGACAGTAGGAAAAGGAAAGAGACATTTTAAGTCATATTTTTAAAATACTCTTGGTTTTTCTTCTTCTTCTTCAAAAAAAAATCCTGAAAATATTTTTTTTTTCTGTTTTGTTTTTAGGCAGAGAAATTCTTGGGGTATATAGTTTTCTTTGGAGGAGGAGCAGGATGGGAAACAGATTCTCCTGTTAATCAGCTGGGGAGATTAGGGGAGCTGGCTGAGTTTTCACATGTAATTCCTGTTTGTTATCTTTGAATGATCTCACTGTTTGAGTTCCCTCATCATCTTGGACATATTGCACTTCAGATAACCTCCAAACATAAAGACTCCATGTGATATTGCAGGCACTGTGAAAGAGAACTTGCAGAACACTGCTCTGTAAGTGGAAAACTGAAGAGCTTCCAAGAAAAAAATCTCCCTTGAAATCTTTTAGATTGTCCTCATAAGGAAGATAAGACAATTAAAAAGCTAGCAAAGTCCTAAAGGAAAAAGAATATATCAAAAATTAAGGGTTATATTTAGCACATCTATAGCAGTAACTCCGAAATCAAAAGCCTAGAATATGAGTGCAGGTGGATGTATAGTACCTATCAGGTGAATAAATATATTAAACTATGATGGTCTTTCATTAGTTTCTGTATTATGCTCAATATATAAGAATTAAATTGCTATGCACAAAGAAGAAAAACAATTAATTTCTATTTCAAGGAATTATTTCAATTTTGTTTAAGGATTCATTTTGACAATAGGAAAGCCTTTATTGCATGTCTTCATTTATGCTGAATGCTGTAGGTACGAATATACTGTAAATCTAATGCTTCAGTGTCCATATATTTTAGATCGCTTCAAAACCAAGAAACTTTTATATATAACTGCAGAATTATTTTCATCAATTAGAGCGCTCACAATCTCTGTTCATTAAAAAGTGTTATAGTGTCTGTTCTGTGGTAGTTCCATAAAGTGTTTGAGTGTTTATTCTAAGAAGAAAAAGAAAAAAAAAAAGTAGTATCTCTGTAGCAATGACTCACTAAATAACCCTGAAGGGCTACTGTAAGCAGTGAAATTTACCTAAAATGTCAGTGCTAGAATTAATCTGTAAAGTCATCCTTACACAGTTATTTGAGGAAAGTTGATATACCAGGCATTTCAGCTCATTAATCTGTAGTGCCGTTGTCACAATGAACACTACAGATTCCTCTTTAGCATGCTGGTAATTTTCCTCTGTTTTTCACACAGTCTAGTGAACTACTAAAAGACTCTAAAGTCTGTCCACTTTAACTGATGATCAAATACTGAATTTATCTGACTGCTGACTTTCTAGAGGAATCTACCTTGCAAAACACAAAATGAATTGTCTCTGAGATGTTATTATTTTTCAGTGTTGAAATCATGTTCACAGATGCCAAGCCAATCAGTGGTTTTAAAGCTTACTTCAGTTTTGGATGTATAAAATAAATATCCAGCGGGGATCCCTTTATGAATTTGGTGTTCATCAGCCTGTATAGACTGCTTCCTACTCTGGTCACCATGTGTGGACCTCTTAATTGCAGTATCTGAGTCCCATAGACTCAAAACCACTGTCCTGGATCAGCATCCCATTTCCCTAGGCAATGGGCAGAATAGACTAGAGACCATTCTTGCCTTAGGGCTTGTATGAGACTGAGCAGACTTGCTCTCACTCTCATTTGTTAAAACACAAATCAGGCTTTCACTCTGCAAGTCCTTATGTGATGTGCAGCAGAATATAAACCTGTGAGCAAGGCCAATGCTGGGCACGAATATCACATAGCAAATGCTGTTCACATTTTATACTATGGTCTCTCTCGAGTGAAAGGATGCGCTAAACCAGAAACCCCATGGTGGCCTGATCTCTGACATAATTTGAATGCACTGGATACGCTGATCCAATATCTTGCTGATGGGTCTACTCTTTAACATCAAGACTGCTAATCAGAAGTGCTGAGCAAAAATTCTCTAAAGAAAGCTAAAGCTGCTGAGCCAGTATCACCACTAGGTCTTGATTTGCCACCAGTCCAGAATAACTGGAAGTACTCAGTCAGTGACCTGAAAAGGTTTGTGCTTGTGCAGGTAGTCACTCATCTGAGGATCAGCAAATAAATGAGTATTCTGCCTTGAAGCTGACATGAGCTAACATGTGCCTCATTAACATCTCTGAAAGACAAAGCAGTTTACCGTAAATGTTTGTCTTTCTCTCTAATTCCTCTTTATCTGGATAAATAATGGAGATGCATAACTGCTAAACAGAATTAAAAGGCTAAAGAGGACAGTATGATTCTGTCACTCCTCTGTCGTCCTGAAAAGGGGCAAAGAGTTCTCTGGATATTCTCCACTTCCACTAAATAATAAAAGATCTGAATCTAAAACAGTAACTATTTCTGATTTTCAGCCCTAAGTCAGATGAACTCCAAGAGTGACATGGGAAAGTGCTCTTACTTCCAGATGCTGTAGACTTTATATATGAGGTCACATATGAACGCTTTCTAAGGAAAGCTCCATTTGAGTAAACAAGTTGATAGCTGAGACAGTCACATCTTCAATTCTCCCCCAGGTGTTCTGGGACTGGGTGAGTGGGTTTGGACTCACAGGAGAGGAGAGGAGCAGCTCTCCTTTACAAGGTACGTGAGCAGCCTCACAGCCTACAAAGCTGTCAGCCAGACAGAGCCAGAGGAGCTCTCACCAGTATTTTCTATATTTCAGTTTTCCTTGAGAAGAAGAAGTAACTAAAGAACCAATGAATTTACCCCATATTACTGATAGATATAAGTCATATAAGAGACTACAAGTCTCTTTCAGATAACTTGTATCTCCTGCTCGCCCTCCAGTCTTTCCAATTGCCCTGCAAGAAAAAGCTTTGGACATCCTTATATATCTGTTCACTTCTTTTGTGTTCTTCAATGGCTGCAGTAAAAACATATTGTACATGTTTGAGCTGAGCAGGTCCAGGTAGCTGAAGCCAAGATGCCTGGACTAGTAGTGTAGCAGAGCTAATATGGCTCTTGGTACAAGGAAAGAAATAGTGTTCCTGTTCTAAGCTACTTTTACTATTTTCTCCCAGCTTATGTCATATTTACAGCTTCATGCCAGGCCACTTCAACTCTTTCCACAATCTTTTCACTTCATAACATGACACTGTCCTCACAATTGGTAAATGTACCACTGGAAGAGGGAAAATAGATTATTAGTACATGGTACTGAAAGTTCAACACACAAAAGGCAAAATTAGACATAATGGAGGCTATTCCTGGCTCGCCTGCTCTTTGAAGGCTATTGCTAGCAGCAGAGGAAAAGCTCAACAAGTCTAACAGAGGAAAACAGAAACTGTAAGAGATCCGTGATTAAGTATAAGGAAAGGAAACTGTAAAACTTGAGAAAAGTATGGAGTCAGCCTATTTTTAAGAGTAGCCTCTCTCAGAAGAATTAATTTGTCTGGTTCCCAGTGTTAGCCAAAGCCCTGAGATAAATGGGCATAGCACAAAAAAGACTTTTCTAACTTCTTGTTCCTAGAGGACCACTGAAACTCCCATAAGATATCCCAAGATTTGTGGACATGAGTGTGCCACCAGAACAGTATTAAACCATTTGCCAGTATGGGGTGAATGACAAGGATGCTTCAAACAGCAAACTCAGTGGGGTTTTCTGGGTACAGGGTTCACGTGCACAGGGGAGAGCAAAGACTTCCAAGTTCAAGCCTGAGAGAGGTGTGGGGAAGAAGAGCTGTCCTTTGCTCAGTCACACACCTTAACACGAGCTGACAGCAATAATGGGAAGAATGAAGCTGTTGGTAGGAATTTCTTGAACCGTTCTCCTTCCACAAGATTGAACAGTTTACTGTCTAGTTCAAGTAGGCTGAAATATCCCCTGTCTCTGGGGACACATCTCTATGCCTCTTCATGATGTAGTAAACTGCCTTCTGCTTTGACTGAACCCAGACCAATAGGTCCATGACGGTTTAACTCAGAATGGAATAATTGCCTATAAATCAAAGGAAAGTCAGATGTAACATCCAACAAAAAGACGACTAAATACAGAGAAGAGATCTCCTAAGAAGCTAGAATTAGAAATGTTTATCCACACAGACATATGAGAGACCATTTCTGTGTTGCTGTCTGCAGCCAATTTGTGGATGGCTAAAAGGATTCTTTATAAATTATTAATACGAGACAATGCACTCAGTCTTTTGTATTGCATTAAAAATTTACACAACTAGTACATTGTACAAGCAAAATCTTATCTCCCTTTCCTGCAAAGAGGCTATTGTCTACACGCTTGTTTGAAAGGTAGGTAGCATAAGACACACAAATCACCTTTAGTCCAATGTTTTTCAGTGTATGAGGTTTGATATTGGCTCTAAGATCTTTCTTACAAACAGTGATAAATAGTGATGAATATATCTTATTAGAAACAAATTTAATTAAAATTCTACTAAATCAGTGCTCTAATGCAGAAATATAGGCATAAACAAGACAATCCATTATACTTCCACAAACTCACACCCATAAAACATTCTTGACAGGGCTGTAATTTAGGACAATTTTCTGTCAATGATTTGTAAATCATTAACATATTTGGTAGCTCATTTATTAACTTTAGCAAACATGAAATGGTTTAAATATACTTTCAGCAAACTTTATCAGGTACTGTATTCCCACTTCGCAAGGATTTTTTTAAGTTAGTGTGTTTTTTTATTTAGCAGAGTAATCTTTCATTTTACTTTCTATTTTACCTTCTACCTTTTTTACCTGCCTACAGGGTTTTTTTATTGATTCACATCGTGGGGTTTCTTATTTGTTTAACTACCTTGCTATACTGTTATAAAGAAAGATTATTACATAATTTTTCATTGTTGTTGATTCTTAATTTACGTATCAGGCCTTCAGTATTTAACAGTCATAGCCAGATTCTGATCTCGCTCACTGTAAGTGAAAAATTTGATTACATCTGTGTTCTGCTTTAATTACCATCTATTTAAGTATTAGTTTGGGCCATATTGTGGTCTTACAGTTCACACTGGTGAGCCACCTGTAGAAGAGATTTATCTCACGTCAGTATGAGATTATCCATGTAAAAAACCATAATTGCTTGACATGGGAATAAAATACTCACTGTCTGACACATATTCAGCATGCAGAGTTGCTGAAATCAATGAGGACAATTGAAGGCACAGGTCAGCATTTAGCAGGACTTATCCTCAGCAGTACGAATTGGCAGAGCTCCACTGACTTCAACGGAACTATTGCCAGATTACATCAGCTGAAGATCTGGATCAGTGAGTAAAAGGGTGACAGAAGTAAATGCTTTACATTAGATCATTGGCACTGGAGCTTTTCAAATGAATCTTGCTTGGTTCTTGTAACAGATCAAATATTTCAAAGAGAGTCTGCAATGTACACACAACCATTTGTGTTCTGAACTGGAGAACGGGAATTATCTGATACATGCCATTCTTACATTCCCATAGAGAACAACAGTAATAAGGAACCGATAAAAATTTTAAAAACGATTGTTTTTCTCCAATACCACGACTGCAATGCAACAGATATAAGAAATTTAACTTCAGAATACCTGAAAATAGGAAAGTATTGTAGAAAAATGCTTGTAAAAGAAGTATCCTTTATGTAGGTGTGGGTTGACTTTCATTTGCTGCATGGTGATCTTGTGAAATAATATTCCTGTGGTACCATTCATCCCAAAAGATGACAAAAGACATCAGTATAGATGTGGCCTTGGAAATATACTGTATTTTTTTTTTTATGTTCTCTGGAACATTTATGTGAAAACGTTTCTGGAACAACTTATTATTACAGATTCTCCTATGCTGCATTCAGCCTGTCAAAAGCTAAACACTGCCAGTTAATCATAACAATGCATGCATACACCCTGCTGAAGCAAAGCTGCTTTGGCATGCCAGGAGAGAGTAGTTTTATGGAAAATGTAGCTTTTCCACCAGTGGGAGAAAAACTGTTTAGCCAAAAACAGTGGCTAAATCAAGTCTTCCTGAAAGTTCTTTGAGTCTACATATCCATTCTCTCTCCCCTCTTTTGCACTCTCGCTAACAGCTTAACCATTTTCCAAGGATAAACAAAATAACTAGTTTGTGTTTCACAAAAGAGTTAGTGATGAAAGCTGGAGGTTTTCTACAGCCATGGTGGAAAATCTAGGAGTCCACATAACACTGGGTGACAGTTTTGCCCACAGTACTGTGGTCAAGTCTTACAGAGCCTACAGCTATTTCCAAACATTCTTCACGTCAAAGAACTGGGAATTTCACAAAAAGGGTAGAATTTTGTTTTATGTGGGATTTCTTTTCCTCTGAAAGGAGCTAATCTAATTCCTGTGAGCTGCTTTCTTCATACCTTTAAGATGCTTCCAATTCACTAGTCCAAATTGTTTATACTCATTGGCAAGACAATATAGAAGGAATATTGACTTAAAACATAGCCACACTGACAGTAGATGATGAAAAGGGAGGAATTTAAGAAATACCAAATATTTCAAGAACAGTTCCCTGGGCACATGCATGTTTTTTTGTGTATGTTTTTATATGTGTATCCATGTTTCCTGATGGGAAATATTAGCATTATGCAGTTGTTCATATTGTATAGTTTGAAATATGCATTTAATTACATCTGTACACATGCTTAAGGAACATACAAACTGAAAAATATCTGAACTAAGATTCTTGCTTAATGCCCTCTGAGGATAGCCACAAACCTCCACCATATATGCTTACATTTCTGTTTCCTTCCATTCATTCATGTATTCAGCAGAATCATTAAGATCTCAATCACAAGAAAACATCATCTCATTATGTTTGAATCTAATTTTGCACGACTGGTTCTTCATGTTCATCTTCTTATAGCTCTAGATACCTCAGGTAATTGTTTTGTTGATTTCTTCTCCTTGGTTGTACATCATCAGTTCTTCAAGCCTAGTATCAAGACTAGTACCTTTTTTAAAAAAATAAATGTGTTTGTGAAGCACTCAACATGTTTTTGAGCACTAAATAAATCATAGCTTCCTAACTGGCAATAATCCCATGAAACAGTATTTCTTGCTATTAGCAAGTTGTGGCAGCCTCCACGGTTAATGTAGCTGTGCGCTTTGGGAAATTCTCAGAGAGTTTTGGATTTTTTCTTTTTTTCTTTTTTTTTTTTAAGGTTTTGTTTGGAATTCCATATTTAACTCAATGATCTGATTACATAGATTTTTTTTCTTTATCTGTTTAAGTTAGCAATCAAAATCTTTGCTATTTTCTTTCAAATTTAGCAAGATTTCTGATTGAATGCAGCCTTATACTTTGAAATAATGCACAATTCTGGAACTTGGAGCCTACCATATGTGAACCTAAGTATGATAATAAATGCAAAATGTCTTAAAACTCAAATCATGAGCAAACACGACAGGTATGACATTGAGCAAAACCCTTCCGTTTTATAGTGTTGTTTTTTTAATCTCTAAACGAAGATAGAACTGATTTCCTACTGAAAATTGCTTTACTGGACATTAAATGGATGACTTTTCAGTCAAGCAGGCTTACATCTCCACTTGAAGATGTCTTTTCAAAATGTTTACCTTACATATTTTATTTAGTTTTTTTAGTTTATATTATTATTTTACTTTTCTTTAACATCAAAGATTAAATTGTCCTGTTCAGCGTGCACTGGATTCAAATTATGCAGTCCTATGAAAATGCAAATGTAAGCACAATGCAAACTATCAATGCTTTTACTATTTTATTCCAATAATAATATGTTAGAGGGCATCAGTGTAATCACAGAACTTTCTGTAGCCTCCTGACAACATATTGGGTTCCACCCTCTAGTGGAAATTTAATGTTAATGAACACATGACAATTTATCAGCATTAATAGAACATTGCTTTGTGAAGCCATCAGCAGCTCAGCAATTTTTGTGATTGATGTACCAATGCCAAAACTCTGTTCACTCTGGCAGGAAGACCACTGCATTTACACCAGAGCACCATTTTCTTGCCAAACTACAAAAAATACAATTTAGGGCTTTTTGTTCCTTTGCAAGTTACATTTCTGCAATAACATGAAGAAGCATATGGACACAGATGGGGACCAAATAATTAAATTTCCCAGAAAAACTCAAATGATACAAGATTAATTTTACCCATATCAACTTTCTGATTTATTTATGCTAAAATAAAGCATACCATAAGTTCTTCCACAGGCCTGTGACTCTTTAAAGTACTACTACCCAGTTCTGAAAAGTCAGAAGGAGCAGTTTTCAGTTTGTGAGTTCATTGGCCTGTCTTCAGGCAGTTAGAAGGTATTTGTATTATCCTAAAAAATCCTTCCTTGTTTTTTTAACTTCTGAAATTATTTTCTTGGGTCTCATGTTTTTAACGCACATCAGTGACAACATGAATGGAATCCAATAGACCCAGCTATTGTCACCTACCTTCGTCAAACCAGAAACTTCAGTTCCCCAAACAAGGAACAGAGAGGAGCCTGTTTCTAGGGCACTGTTACAGCACTGCAGACAACAACTATGTTTATTATAAATCTTCTGAGTAACCTGTGGCAGCAGATCTGGAATGTGTAAGAAACACATGAACACCTGCTTACAGATCTAAATTCTCCTCAAAGAAGAATTTTAAAAATGCCTAAAAAAATATCCTAAAAATGACTAAAGTTAGATGGTGTGAGTAGTCCCTGAAGCTTAAAATGCCATTCAAATCTGATCATTTATGGCGTGGTTAAGGTATCAGATCCCCAGAAAGTTTGCTAGAATTTGAACCATCTTTCCATATCTTACTCAATGCAACTTCATTATTTTCATTCTGAAAAAATGCAGCCTTGTCCCTTTCATTTCCATTCACAATATTGCTTTACAGATCTTCCTCTTGGCTTATCATTTGATTTGTTTCACCTCCCTCTGTCTCTCAGATCCACCATTACTTATGTGTTTTCAGTTTCATAGCCTACTGCTAGTCTATCATCTTTCATTCATCACTGAGAGATTAACTTCCCTCTCAGTCAGCCTGGACTCCCGTCTCCTTTCACCTCCTCGGCAGATTTCTCATCCAAAATCTTCATTCTTTCACTCATGCGATCCATTATATTTGTATTTGAAAACAATTAAAATGACACTCTGCAGAAAATATTATCCATCAAGCTGCTACATATATAAATATACCTGTTGGAGCATAAGACTACAAAACAGGAGAACAGTGTGTGAAGGCTGTACGGCCTCAAATTGTGCCAGGGGAAGTTTAGATTGGATATTAGGAAAAATTTCTTCACTGAAAGGGTTATCAAGCACTGGAACAGGCTGCCCAGGGAAGTGCTTGAGTCACCATCCCTGGAGGTATTTAAAAGACATGTAGACGTGGTCCTTAGGGACATGGTTTGGTGGTGGTGTGGGCAGTGTTAGGTTTACAGTTGGACTCGATGTTCTTAAGGGTCTTTTCCAACCTAAATTATTCTGTAATTTTATATTCTGCATTGCTTTTCCTCTCTTTCTGGTGAGCTAATACTGATCAGAGTCAAAGCCCTGTGGTGTCAAAGAGAAGTGCAGCTAGACATGTGTTCGGGAAACAGTGTAAGCAAACACAGGGCTGCAACTAGGCTACAAAGCTTAGCTTCTGAGCAAGCACATTGGGCTGAGCCAGCTGCACAGTTTTTTGTTGCTACAGCAGATGTGTTCTTACCAGCCTGTGGAAATCTGTACGTTCTCTTCTTGTTCAAGTGAGACATACCTGTGTCTTCTGTTACTGCTTCTGGGATGCTGTACTCTAATGATATGTCATAAAACTTTGCCTAGCGTGTTACTATTTAGCTGAATATCTTCTGAAATAACATATTCCACTGACTACCATCAAAGTGGGAGTTATTGTGCTTGAATGACTTTGTGATACCAGAATGTATGATCCTTGGTAGAATGATGGATAAATACAAGTAACAGGAAGCATATGTGCTAACAGCTAGAAAAGCTGAAGATCAAAACAAAATGTTTATGCTCTGTCATGTCCAGTGCAGGCATTACAATTCTTTTCACTGAATTGCCGCCTAGGTCAAGCTCTCCACTCTCTACAGTTCCTCTTGTCTGTCTTTCTCAACTGCATTTCTCTGGACACTAGTTGTCAAAGACCAAGGAAACTGCCTCTGAATTGCATTAAATTTAGCATCTTTATCAGATGGCATGATATAAAATTGGCAAATGTAAACAAGGTACTTAACAGAATTCACTTCTTCACTTGAAAAAGATACACAAACAATGACTGTAGTTTCAAAGCTCTTCTCAAATAGTTAAACCTTGGAATAAACTCAAAATACAGGAGGAAATACCCCTTCATGCTTCATCAGACATTCATCAGCATTGTGTTCAACTAAAATGTTTCTGTGTTGGCTTTTTTACACTCAAACCGATTTCTGTGCTCTTTCTGATGATCCTAATTATTCAAAATACAGATGACATCTTAATTATACTGTAATATAAAGGAGATAATTTTATTTGAATGGAATAATTAGTTCAACTAAACAGAAAATGATGAATATTGTGGATCACTTGAGAACAATCTAAACAAAGTCAATAAATACCATAAGGCATCTACTAGCAGTTTTTAGAAGTTATTTGATGTTATTTTGAATGTGGTGAATGGGGGAGAGGGGTATGATCTGCATGGTCTAAAGTAAAACATGATTAAATGTGTGTATAGGTATGTTTGTCAGCATGTAAAAACTGTGATTTCCCACTGGGTCTATTCAAATACTGCTTTAATACAGAATGTAAGCTTTTTTCTTAATGTGCTGTCAACTTTCCCATGACAGAGGGATGCATTTCTCTTTTTGCAACAATTACCAAACTTTCATATATAATTTAAATGTATCCTGGAAAGATGAAGATAGAGATATGAAAAAAATCAGAAAATATTAGCTTCTACAGTGCTAATCAACATACACTGCATGGCTATAAAGTATTTATAGGTGCCACAAGTTCATATACAAATCTTTATTTGCCTAGCCTACTCTAATGGTTCTTCAGTTAAAAGTCAGTTCTTAGACAGCCAGGTGAGGCATTCCTTTTCTCTTCTAGCTGACTTTACAACTGACGAGACTATAGGAGAAGTGGCATAATCAAGTGAGTTGCTTAAAAAAAAAAAAAACTGCTTTTTTTCATATGTTTGCTCTAATTGGTAAGCAACAAGACAAATAAAGTATAACAAATATCAGA